>OX424567.1:35757037-36201590 GCA_949152475.1 Terebella lapidaria | reverse complement strand
TCAGAAACAGCCACACAGACAGTACACAGAGTCAGAAACAGCCACACAGACAGTACACAGAGTCAGAAACAGTCACACAGACAGCACACAGAGTCAGAAACAGCCACACAGACAGTACACAGAGTCAGAAACAGTCACACAGACAGTACACAGAGTCAGAAACAGCCACACAGACAGTACACAGAGTCACAAACAGTCACACAGACAGTACACAGAGTCAGACACAGCCACACAGACAGTACACAGAGTCAGAAACAGCCACACAGACAGTACACAGAGTCAGAAACAGCCACACAGACAGTACACAGAGTCAGAAACAGTCACACAGACAGTACACAGAGTCAGAAACAGCCACACAGGCAGTACACAGAGTCAGAAACAGTCACACAGACAGTACACAGAGTCAGAAACAGTCACACAGACAGTACACAGAGTCAGAAACAGCCACACAGACAGTACACAGAGTCAGAAACAGCCACACAGACAGTACACAGAGTCAGAAACAGCCACACAGACAGTACACAGAGTCAGAAACAGTCACACAGACAGTACACAGAGTCAGAAACAGCCACACAGACAGTACACAGAGTCAGAAACAGCCACACAGACAGTACACAGAGTCAGAAACAGTCACACAGACAGTACATACAGAGTCAGAAACAGCCACACAGACAGTACACAGAGTCAGAAACAGTCACACAGACAGTACACAGAGTCAGAAACAGTCACACAGACAGTACACAGAGTCAGAAACAGTCACACAGACAGTACACAGAGTCAGAAACAGTCACACAGACAGTACACAGAGTCAGAAACAGTCACACAGACAGTACACAGAGTCAGAAACAGTCACACAGACAGTACACAGAGTCAGAAACAGCCACACAGACAGTACACAGTGTCAGAAACAGTCACACAGACAGTACACAGAGTCAGAAACAGCCACACAGACAGTACACAGAGTCAGAAACAGCCACACAGACAGTACACAGAGTCAGAAACAGCCACACAGACAGTACACAGAGTCAGAAACAGTCACACAGACAGTACACAGAGTCAGAAACAGTCACACAGACAGTACACAGAGTCAGAAACAGCCACACAGACAGTACACAGAGTCAGAAACAGCCACACAGACAGTACACAGAGTCAGAAACAGTCACACAGACAGTATACAGAGTCAGAAACAGTCACACAGACAGTACACAGAGTCAGAAACAGTCACAGACAGTACACAGAGTCAGAAACAGCCACACAGACAGTACACAGAGTCAGAAACAGTCACACAGACAGTACACAGAGTCAGAAACAGTCACACAGACAGTACACAGAGTCAGAAACAGCCACACAGACAGTACACAGAGTCAGAAACAGCCACACAGACAGTACACAGAGTCAGAAACAGCCACACAGACAGTACACAGAGTCAGAAACAGCCACACAGACAGTACACAGAGTCAGAAACAGTCACACAGACAGTATACAGAGTCAGAAACAGTCACACAGACAGTACACAGAGTCAGAAACAGTCACACAGACAGTACACAGAGTCAGAAACAGTCACACAGACAGTACACAGAGTCAGAAACAGCCACACAGACAGTACACAGAGTCAGAAACAGTCACACAGACAGTACACAGAGTCAGAAACAGCCACACAGACAGTACACAGAGTCAGAAACAGTCACTCAGACAGTACACAGAGTCAGAAACAGCCACACAGACAGTACACAGAGTCAGAAACAGTCACACAGACAGTACACAGAGTCAGAAACAGCCACACAGACAGTACACAGAGTCAGAAACAGTCACACAGACAGTACACAGAGTCAGAAACAGTGACACAGACAGTACACAGAGTCAGAAACAGCCACACAGACAGTACACAGAGTCAAAAACAGCCACACAGACAGTACACAGAGTCAGAAACAGCCACACAGACAGTACACATAGTCAGAAACAGTCACACAGACAGTACACAGAGTCAGAAACAGTCACACAGACAGTACACAGAGTCATAAACAGTCACACAGACAGTACACAGAGTCAGAAACAGCCACACAGACAGTACACAGAGTCAGAAACAGTCACACAGACAGTACACAGAGTCAGAAACAGTCACACAGACAGTACACAGAGTCAGAAACAGCCACACAGACAGTACACAGAGTCAGAAACAGTCACACAGACAGTACACAGAGTCAGAAACAGCCACACAGACAGTACACAGAGTCAGAAACAGCCACAGACAGTACACAGAGTCAGAAACAGTCACACAGACAGTACACAGAGTCAGAAACAAACAATTTTAATAGGCGGCGTATATGGGCCCGTTGTGCTGTATGCATTTGTATTTATGTATATTTGTATTTTAATCGTTTATTATAGTGACCAAAGCATATAACAAGATTCAGATAACAGTAACATAAAATGAACAAATGCCTCCAGCCACATAGGGCTTATTAGTCACTACAAATACAAAAACAAATAATCGTGACACAACATTGTAAACCTGAGTTCCATTCACACAAACAATTTACTTTTTCTAATTTCCATTGCAGCACATATATGTACATGGATAAGTGTTTTGAGCATCTCTGATTAATTAATTTGTATTGTTCATACACATCATAATTTTTAATATCTGGAATTAACTGTTCAACATTACTATACAATATTGTGCGCTGTAAAACATACAAGGGACAAGTTAGTAAGAAATGTAATTCATCTTCAATTTCATTTAAGTGGCATAAGTTACAAATTCTTTGATCAGCAGGTACATTTGTGTAGCGACCAGTTTCAATATGAAGTGGTAAAATGCCTAACCTGAATTGAGCTAATAATGACCTATTGCGTTTACTCATATGAAAAGAGATGTAATCTTCTAACGATAATTACATTTGAATTTACAGTATGTTCGTAATTTAGGTTTACCATCTATTGCTAGCTTCCATTCTTCTTCATTCACACTCACTAGTTTTCCTTTCACACATTGAATATCACAGACACATTTTTGATCATACACATATTTCATATCTAGTTTACAAAGTATGTTTTTCACCTCAAAACACCAATTATTTTTTACATTGATCATAATCAGAATTGAAAATTTTCTTTACAAGTCGTTCATCATTCATACTTATCATCCTGTTCCAGTAACGTAACATTATTAAAAACATTCTATATTTACAGGTTGACCATCCAAAATCTCCTTGCATACCTGCTACTGGAGCAAATCTATGTACACCAAGATAATATCCATAGCCCTGTTTTGAATATTTTTTAGAAAAAATAAAGTTTTTATTTCCCCACACTTCAGCCCCATAGTCACTAACAGGTGTTACTCCTGAGTAGTACAATTTTTCAAAAGTTTGAAATCCTAAGTCTTTAATAGTTCTATGTTCATAAACAATACCCCCTAGAGCCCTATCTGCTGCATCAGATAACATTTTTACACAAGGTTCAAGGGTAAAAATTTCATCCATAATAACTCCAGGATATTTATAAATATTAACGATTTGTACAATACTGTCGCCAAATTTAAAAACAAAGTTTGTTTGTGATTTTCTTTTTGTACGAAAATGGACAATAGCTGATTAATTTACATTTAGTTTAAATTTCCATTTAAAACACCATTCATACATTACTTCAACAAAAATTGTACATTTTCTTCACTCTCTGCTATTAGGACAATGTCATCTGCGTACAGTAAAATGGATAAATTCACACCGTTAACATCGACTCCTTTGTTATTGTTTTTGATTTCCTCAGCTAAATTGTTCATAAATAAATAGAATAAAGTGGGCGACAAGTTATCTTCTTGTCGAACACCACTATTTGTTTCAAACCAATTACTATACTTGCTATTCACTTTTACACACGATGAGGTTCTACTATACATAGATTTGATACATTTATACATTTTACTTTTGATTCCATACATTAATAGTTGATAAAATACAAGGTCACGATCCAAACAATCAAAGGCTTTCTCCATATCTATGAAGGCACAATATGTGGATTTTTTCATTATGATGTCTATTCCTAATAATAGTGTTCAAAGTAAATACATGGTCTATACAAGATCCATCTTTTCTAAATCCATTTTGTTCATCTACCAAAATACTATTTTTATCACAATGATCAACCACACGTTGATTTAATAAGGAGCTGAAAGTTTTTGAAATGCATGACAATAAAAAGATACCTCTGTAATTTAGTGGAACATATAGGTCTTTACCAGCACATTTTGGTATTGGTTTCACAACAGCTTGTAACCAAATCGATGGGACGAATCCAGTATTAAATATTTTCTTGAATAAAGTATACAAAGCAAAGTGTGCGCCCGGACATTTAATGATTTCATTTGGAATATAGTCTATACCAACAGATTTATTATTTTTCAGTTTCCTAATAACCTTCACAACTTCATCATAAGTGATATCTGTATTAATTTCATCAGAGGTCGGTTCTATTTCATTAGATTCATAATTATTTACATATAACCTTGCGTTCTCTTGAAAATCTGTATTAAAAGAGAATATATCCGGATTATACCATTTTTTAAAACAGTTTGTCCCATTCATTCAATACAATTTTGGGATCATTTGTAACTCCATCTTCACACTTCACACATTCTGGCAGTTGTGAACTTTTTTTGGGACCTAAATTGTTGATATGTTCCCAAAATTCCCTAGGATTATTTGTGCATACATGTTCAATTTCTACAATCTTATTTCTCCTATATTCCCTCTGACACACTCTTAGATATTTGTCAAAATGAGTCCTAGCTGTCACAAATTCATTTCGGTTTTTCTTCTTGTTTACGCCAAAACCTTTTGTACGTAAATGTAAAGTTCGGCGGGCGCCCGCTACAGGGCGTCCGGCACTACTCCACGGGATACTTCTACCAGGTACAGTCAGCCCGGAACGAGTCCGGCCGTCATACACTACAACATAACACATGTATCTCACCAACTCCTTAACTACAACATGCATATTACATAGTTATGGTAATGTAGCCGTGTGTAGAGCCCGAGATGCCATGGGAGCGGCACCACGGAACCCGTACACGTGAGCATGTTGCTGGCCGGCCTCACCCAAGGCACTGTCGCAGAGATAGAACTCTGAGCAGCCCGACGGTCTGCCAGAGCCTGTGTCACACCACCCCGGGTGGAGAAGAGAACTGGCGATCCACAGGGCTTGCGCCCCCGAGTCAGCAACTGTCTCTACCCCAACCCGGGACCCCAATGGAAATCGTCCCCAGGGCCCGTGAGGGCCTTACTCAAGACACAGAGACGTAAAGCTCATGGCGAGCCTCTCGTCCTGCCTCTCCGCTTGCTCTGGGACAATCTCACAGACCAAGCAAATGCTCGCCTATATATCGAAGCGAGAAGCCGGAGGAGAAACTAGGTCACCACTTGTTATAGTTTACTGGGCTCGATTAGGTACAGTGCGTTGCTAGGCAGCGCACGCTCGGAACTCGAGTGGTCTAAAGATAGGCCACAATACTTGCTAGTGTTTTGCAAAGACTCCTGCCGTGTGCTTTGGGCAAAATCGCCACATTACCCCCTTCTTACAATGTTGGTCCCCAACATGTTCCGCCCGCGCCCAAAACTGCCAAAACCCGATGAAGGCTTCGCATGGCGAGGTCCGGAACAAGGCAAGATGGCAACACCCGGAAGTCACGGCGTAAAAGACTAGGACCTTAAGGGTCCCTTTTGGAAGAGTGGGGAACGACCCCCGGACTTACGGAGTAAACTATAACGCGCTTTACAATTTTGAATAAACCCTAATAAACAATCTAAAATTTTGACCGAGGTGGTCCGGAAGGGTGTAATGACCTTGGAAGGTCATCCGTTAGAAAAGGACGGTGTGTCGAGTCTTTGGAATATCTTTAAGGTTAACCTTTAAATTTGGAAATTTGGTAAAACGACACACCGAGAGATCAAAAGTGATAGTACCTCTAAAAAGTGTTGCCGGGAGCAGCGGGAGCAGCCAGTCCGCACGGACGTATATACATCTGCGGACAGAAATACACACACCTGCGGACAGCTGTCGCAGACAGCTATCCCCGCCAGCGCAGCAAGCCGTGCTGACTGCCAGTATCGGTAGACTGCTACCCGGGCAGGCCAGTGCAGAGACGCGCAGATAGACGGACGTCCGCACCTAAATGCGAAAACCCGACCACCCGCGCATCCCTGAACACAGCTCGCCTAGGGAATTTACCACCTGCATAATCACTCGCATCTCGAACGCCGGCCACGCGGACCCACAAGGGTCCAGCGCCGCAGTAGCGGACGAAATGCGAGTAGCACAAAACACATGCGCTAAACATCTGGAGATTCATAAATATAAATCCAGATAAGACATTTTTACATAGATATACAGGCAACAAATGTCGACAGCTATTTTACACGCGTAGCAATGCACACGGCGTCGCTGAAAACTTCTGTCCCCGGTCATAATGACACACTGCCCGGATCAAATTGCAAGCGCTACAAACTCATGCGGGAGCAATCATTTCCCTCCGGTGACTCCAAATCAAACCGTGTATACGGGTAGAAAATAAATCTCTATCCCGGGGGACCTTGCAAAATCATACAGTAATTAAAATTAGTCATTCGCTTTAGCGGCCTCACTGGCGGACCATGACGTAAAATTAATCACCTCCGCAAGGTAGAAATTGGGCTTAAAAATGACAATAACCACTAACAAAATTAACGCAATTCCTTACACCCCTCTACTGCACCGGAAAGGAAATTTCACAAACTTGTCTCACTATATGTCATTAAATGAGCAAGAACAGAATTCTCCAGAGACATGCCGCACACTCGTGGCTTATATAATCCACTCAAGAAATTATAACATGAGATGGAAAATAAACAAAATCACTCCCCATAGCCGCTGTTACGCTTACAAGGCGATCGGACATGCCCAAGGCAGCCGGACGGACAGTTGGGCGCCCTATGAGCGTTTGCAATGCGCCCACTAGCAACCCCAACTTCCAGCCCGACCGCGGAGCGGTGTCCGGTCAAACCCAGAGCCAAAGCAAACGACTACCGGAGCACGGAACCAATAGATTAGACGCGGGGCCGGCATGGGCCATAACCTCAATGGTTAGGGGGCGAACCCTTCATGCCGGCGCCGAATCTAGAGGATCCCAAACATGGTGAAATCAATAGCCGGCGGTCGTCCGGAGCTGCCCGCGAACGAAGTCCAGGCCGGACGATTACCAAAGAAGGCATATTGACCTTATCCAATGATATGAATCCGGATTAAAAGCCACAAAGTATGCTACGCATGTAAAATACGACCCCCTTCTCGGAAGGAGGCCGGGGCTTCGGTCATTCCGGCCGGACCGCGTATTATAAGGTACGATCCTGACGAAAATGAGCGTTCCCCACTGCTGCGGCTGGTCCACACACGCGGGCTTAACAGCCGGTCCATTATAAAATAATGGTAAGCGGTTTCCTGCCGTAAGAAACCTTATTCTACTATAGCTACCTACAGTAGTGGCTCACGGGGGATAACACACCGAAATGCGTTATCTTAAAGCGTCCGGAGTGCCGGACGAGTCCTGCGGACGAACCGCGGACATCAGTCCTCACATCCAGATACTAACCTCGCGTCCAGAGCCAGTTCCCCAAATCCGTGGGAAGGCACTTCTCCCGTAGCGGACGTAAATCCCAACCTCAGTCTAGCCATATAAGAGGCTGTCCCAGGACCAGGGGCGTCCGGCAGATCCACAAAAGTCGTCCGGCCAGCGTAGCTGCTGTGTTAACTACGCCGGACAGCAGGCAAACTGATGCGGATAGGGTTGCCGCACATCCCTAGTGCTGAAAACTACGGGAGGGCGGTTGCGGAGCGGCGGCGTTACGACGCAAAGATATCCGCGGACCTCAACTCCGGAGATAGCCACAAAGTAACTGCTCACGGAGGAAAGTCATGCGGATCCTCACGGAACGATGTGATAGATGGATACCGCATACGCATCCGCATGAGCGGAACGTTAGTCCCACCCATATCGGGACGGCGCACGGGGCTTCCGGCGTGGACGCCCGTCATCCGCAGGTGGTGGAGGGAGCGGGGGTACCTGCGGATCGCCAAGATATGGTGGTTCTACATCCGGGCCGTCATCTGACGGGTCAGAGAGGTCCGGGAGACCCACCATCCGGCGCACACGCTCGTCCGGAGTCCGCAGATGCTGACCGGACGGATCCCCTAAGGGAGCGTCATCCGGTTCCGCATATTGAACTAGTGGATCCATGACAAGCGGGCCCTCGTACTTCTTCAGGTTATCTATGTGAACCACCAGAACCCTATCTGGGTCAGAATCCCTCCGGATCCGGTAGTCCACGTCTGTAACCTGCTTAAATACCGTAAACGGGCCTATCCACGGCTTAGCAAACTTGTTACCTTGCTTCAGCGGTGGATAATAATAACGTACCTTGTCTCCTACCGCAAACGCGGGCATAGCCTTGGCATGGGCATCATAGGCACGCTTCTGCCGGATAGCAGACTTGTCCAGGCGCGCTCGCATGAAATCACGAGCGTTCGCCAGGGCGCAACGAACCCACTTGACGTACTCCGGACCGCACTGGGGTACAGCACCAGTCTCCGCCGCAGTTGGATACATAATATCCATGGGCAGATTGAGTTCCCGGCCGTACAACATCGCGTGCGGAGTAACTCCGGTCGAAGAGTGGACCGACGACCTGTACGCCATTAAGACATACGGGAGGTGGTCATCCCAATCATTCGCACGATCGTTCACAAAGGCCGCCAGCATGTTCAGGACAGACCGGTTAAAGCGTACAACCTGTCCGTCCGACTGGGGCCTGTAAGGGGTGGTACGCACCTTGGTACTTCCTAGCATCTGTGCTAGGCTCCGGAACAAGTTGCTTTCAAATTGCGTGCCCTGATCCGAATGTACCTGTTTAGGTACACCATGGTACACCACCCACCTATTCACCAGCAACCGAGCTACCTCGTCCGCAGTCTGGCGGCGCAGTGGGTACGCGTCGGTATATTTGGTAAAATAGTCGGATATCACCAGAATGTACCGGAAACCACGTGGGGTGATCCGATGGCTATCCAGTATATCTAGCGCTATCCGGTCGAACGGGGCGCCGGCCTTAACCGTGGTTAAGGGGTGGCGTCCAGGAGCCGGAACTCCTTTACGAGCTCGACACCGAGAGCAGGCTGCGCACCATCGTTGCACGTCCAAACTGCTACCAGGCCAATGAAAGCGCTGTTGTAGCCTATGGACGGTCCTCCGGATTCCCAAGTGACCGGTCACCCGGAGGTCATGCAACTGATGGAGCACTTCTTTCCGCAGCTCCGCCGGAAGCACCAACTGCCAAACCGGTGGCAGTGGTCTCGGTGGCTCATAGCACCGGTACAAGAGGCCATCCTTCAAGGAGAGTCTTTCCCACTGGGAGATAAGAGACTGGGTCTCCTCCCGATAGGTCTTCCGCTCATCCTTAGAAGGTTTCTGGCCGGCCTCAAGGGCTTTGATTACCGGTGCCAGAGCACTGTCAGCTCTCTGCTTCGCAATCAACTGTGCCGGAGAGTAGCCACCCAAGTAGGCAGGCTCCTCCGGATCCGGCACATCCGACTGTGCAGCCACCGCGCCACCAAGCCATCGGCCTCACTATAGTTGAGGAGCCATCTCAGCGAACTGTGATCAGTCGGCAACCGGAAATGGCGTCCCAACAAGTAATGCCAGAACCGCTTGGTCATCGTAACCACCGCGAGCAGCTCACGGTGAGTGGCACAGTAGTTCATTTGAGAGCGACTCAAAGCCACACTCGCATAAGCTACTACCCGCTCTTGCCCGTCCACGATCTGTGAGAGGACACCGCCGAGTGCAAAGTTACTCGCGTCAGTGTCCAGGATGAACTCGCAATCCGGACGATGGTGCCGCAGCACCGGCGCATCTGCCAAAGCATGCCGGAGCACAGAGAAGGCAACTTCCTGCTCAGCCGACCAGACGAAATCGGTGCCCTTTTCCGTGAGGATAGTAATGGGGCACGCGATCTCCGCCAGGGTGCAACGAACCCACTCGACGTACTCCGGACCGCACTGGGGTACAGCACCAGTCTCCGCCGCAGTTGGATACATAATATCCATGGGCAGATTGAGTTCCCGGCCGTACAACATCGCGTGCGGAGTAACTCCGGTCGAAGAGTGGACCGACGACCTGTACGCCATTAAGACATACGGGAGGTGGTCATCCCAATCATTCACACGATCGTTCACAAAGGCCGCCAGCATGTTCAGGACAGACCGGTTAAAGCATTCAACCTGTCCGTCCGACTGGGGCCTGTAAGGGGTGGTACGCACCTTGGTACTTCCTAGCATCTGTGCTAGGCTCCGGAACAAGTTGCTTTCAAATTGCGTGCCCTGATCCGAATGTACCTGTTTAGGTACACCATGGTACACCACCCACCTATTCACCAGCAACCGAGCTACCTCGTCCGCAGTCTGGCGGCGCAGTGGGTACGCGTCGGTATATTTGGTAAAATAGTCGGATATCACCAGAATGTACCGGAAACCACGTGGGGTGATCCGATGGCTATCCAGTATATCTAGCGCTATCCGGTCGAACGGGGCGCCGGCCTTAACCGTGGTTAAGGGGTGGCGTCCAGGAGCCGGAACTCCTTTACGAGCTTGACACCGAGAGCAGGCTGCGCACCATCGTTGCACGTCCAAACTGCTACCAGGCCAATGGAAGCGCTGTTGTAGCCTATGGACGGTCCTCCGGATTCCCAAGTGACCGGTCACCCGGAGGTCATGCAACTGATGGAGCACTTCTTTCCGCAGCTCCGCCGGAAGCACCAACTGCCAAACCGGTGGCAGTGGTCTCGGTGGCTCATAGCACCGGTACAAGAGGCCATCCTTCAAGGAGAGTCTTTCCCACTGGGAGATAAGAGACTGGGTCTCCTCCCGATAGGTCTTCCGCTCATCCTTAGAAGGTTTCTGGCCGGCCTCAAGGGCTTTGATTACCGGTGCCAGAGCACTGTCAGCTCTCTGCTTCGCAATCAACTGTGCCGGAGAGTAGCCACCCAAGTAGGCAGGCTCCTCCGGATCCGGCACATCCGACTGTGCAGCCACCGCGCCACCAAGCCATCGGCCTCACTATAGTTGAGAAGCCATCTCAGCGAACTGTGATCAGTCGGCAACCGGAAATGGCGTCCCAACAAGTAATGCCAGAACCGCTTGGTCATCGTAACCACCGCGAGCAGCTCACGGTGAGTGGCACAGTAGTTCATTTGAGAGCGACTCAAAGCCACACTCGCATAAGCTACTACCCGCTCTTGCCCGTCCACGATCTGTGAGAGGACACCGCCGAGTGCAAAGTTACTCGCGTCAGTGTCCAGGATGAACTCGCAATCCGGACGATGGTGCCGCAGCACTGGCGCATCTGCCAAAGCATGCCGGAGCACAGAGAAGGCAACTTCCTGCTCAGCCGACCAGACGAAATCGGTGCCCTTTTCCGTGAGGATAGTAATGGGGCACGCGATCTCCGCAAAGCCTCGCACAAACCGGCGGTGGTAACTCGCGAAGCCCAAAAAGGACCTCACGTCCGCCACGTTGCAAGGTCGAGGCCAGTTCTTGACGGCCTCTAGCTTCTTGGGATCTGGTCTAACTCCGGTGCCCGTTACCATGAAGCCCAAGTACAAAATCTCTTGTGCGAACAGTTCACACTTACTTGGCTTCAATTTAAGGCCTGCTTCGCACACGCGATGGAGCACCATCTGGAGGTTGGTGAGGGTTTCCTCGAACGACCGGCCATACACGACGACATCGTCGATGTAGACCATACATCGCTTCCAGAGGAACCCTTTAAGGACCATCTCCATGAGACGCTCGAACGTCGCTGGCGCGTTACAAAGCCCGAATGGCATTACCTTAAATTGGTAGAGCCCGTTCTTGGTAACGAAGGCAGTCTTCGAACTATCGCTCTCCTCCATCTCAACCTGCCAATACCCGGAGGTCAGATCCAAAGCACAGAAGTAGTGCAATCCGGCCAGGGCATCGAAGGTATCCTCGATGTGCGGGAGAGGATATGAGTCCTTGCGCGTGGCATCGTTTAGCTTCCGATAATCCACGCAGAACCTCCACGAGCCGTCTTCTTCTTCACCATAACCACAGGACTCGCCCAAGGGCTATCACTGGGTTCGATGATGTCTAGCTCGAGCATCTTCTGCACCTCCCGGTCTATGACCTCTTGGTGCACGATCGCTGCTCGCCGTAGACGCTGCTTGATAGGATGCTCGTCTAGGAGGTCGATGCGGTGTTTGGCCACGTCCGTCTTGCCAACCGCACCGTACGGACTCATAAACACATCCGCATACTGCCGGAGCAGCTTGCGGAGAGCTTGACGCTGTTCTTCATCCAGCCGGTCCTTCGGAACTCTAGATTCCAGATGGTCCGGCAGGGTGAACGGATCATCTCCGGCCGCCGCCGCCGCGCACACAGCACGGCAGACAGGATCGTCGGGGATGACACGACTCGACGACGCGGGTGCCGCGGTAGCCGCTACACAACCACGCCACAGTACAACGGGAGCATCCGTGGGATTTACCACAAGGATGGGCATCGCGTGGGTGTTGGACTTGACCAGAGCCCCACCCAACACGAGTCCGGTTCCCTGGGCAAAACTGCTCACCGGCTGTACTATACACGGACAACCATCGAGGGGCATGCGGGGACGACGCGGCCTCGCCTCAATGATCATCTCGCTCATAGGCGGCACTACAGTAGTACGCGCCGCCCGGAGTTGAAATGACTTGCTCGGACTCGAGCGGAGGAGAAAATGAATGTCCTCTCCCATCCGGAGCTCGCCAGAACAGAAGTTAGTGATTACCCGGTGGATCCGCAGAAAGTTCATTCCAATAATCCCAGGCGCTCCGATATCCACGACGATTGCCTCTGTTATATACATCTTGTCCCCAAGAGTAATAGGCAGATCGATTATACCGTGGATACGGATGCTATTGTTACCCGCTCCGTGGAGCGTGTAACGCCCGGGATCCCGCAACACCGTGTCACGGAGCGCTGGCTCACGCTTGAAAGTTCCAGTGGCTACGATGGTAACCTCTGAGCCAGAGTCTACGAGGAACCGGACCGGCTCCCGTTCACAAGACAGTAGCAGGTACCGGCAGGGGTCCCTCACCAGTGCGCACACTGGGCGATCGGAATCATCCGGAACACTGGGCTCAGCTATGGAGTCCTCGTTGTCCACCTCAGCTGTGGAGGAGCAAGACTGATCCTCAAGGACCACTTCCGGAGAAGTTATATCTACTTGAGGGTCATCCGGCTCATCAGCGGGTGAGGAGGCGTCCGGCGCCACGGAACTACTGTCCTCGGACGCGGTGTTGGTCGCCACCACGTTCGATTTCAGTTTCCCTTCTGAGAGGGGCGGCCTTGCTGTCCTTGCGCACCAGGCCGAGGATAATTACTCCGGCGCGGATTGGGAAGATTCCCCTGGTATCCACGTGCCCGCAAGCGCTCCAGCAGGTCCGGACACTTCAGCCAAAAGTGTCCCTGGTTCTGAGCTGGTCCGGAGGCAAACACACAACACTCGGCGGGGCCCGGAGAGTCGATTACAGCACAGTACGCAATCATCTGCGCGGTGCCGAAATCATACTCCTCATAGTCACACTCGTCCGAAGACGGGCATGACGTGACAGCTGGTGCCGCTTGAACAGGCATCCCTTGCTGGGGTGCCGGTGAACCAACCCACGGAGGGTTGGACTCAACAGGGGTCGCCCAGGGAGCCGGGCCCACCCATGGGGTCACCTGCGATGCTGCAGCCGGAGACGGAGCCGCCGCTTGCGCCGGTACAGCCGGGGCCGGAGCCTGGGCCAGAGGCATCTGTCTGGGATGGACAGCTACCTCTAACGCAATGGCGGAGTTGACCGCCTCCTCCATCGACCGTTTTTCATGGGTGGCCAGCCCGTACGAAATATGGTATGGTTGGCCATCGATGAACTGATCGATCAGCATCGGCTCAAACCGACTGGCATCCATGTCCGGATAAGCCCTCAGGCCGAGTATGCGCAAATTGAAGGCATAATCGGTGACGGATTCAGTCGGTAGGCGGATCCGCGCTTTGAACTCCCGTTCAAACTGCCGCCTATTTGTCGTCGGCGTGAACAGTAAGCGTAGTTGTCGAACAACCTCGCCGAAAGTTACTGCTCCCACCGGCAGACACTGCATAACCCGGAGAGCTTTACCCTCTAAGCTCCCCGAGAGGATATGCCCAGCCTCAAGCTGGGTCCAACCTTCGTACACTGCCGTCCGCCAGATCTGGAGTAGGTAGTCCTCCAAATCGGCGTTGCCCCGTTGAACCGTTTCCGCCACGAGGACTGGTCGGGCGCTTTGTCACGAGGTGAGCGCACGCGACCAGCGTAACCGGCTCCGGGGTCGGCAGTGTAAACCGGCAAGGCCCGGGTACTACTTGCTCCCACGGCGGAGTCCGCTGGGGCAGACATTGACGCTGCTGGCATGGGGGCAGTGTAGTTGGCACTTGCCGTCGTGTACATACCCGCCATAACACTACCCTGGCTTGGTGCGGCCGGGACTCCCGTCGAACCTACTGGGTAGGCTCCAGACGGGGCGGCATAACTGGCGTAGCTCACGGCCGGAGCCGCCGGTTGCCACTGCATGCCCGTTGCACCCTGACTGCCGGGGTAGCCAGACCACGCGGCACTAACTCCGGCCGCCGGAACGGTCGGAGCTGCAGCCGGCGTGGTGCCCCCAAGTCGCTGTGCAGGCACGGGTCCCATTGCGAGGACCACCGGCGCCTGCGGACTTGCGAGGACTGGGGGAGGAGCCGTAGGCCCAGTCATCCCCGTAGCATGGGTGACCGTCGGGTCGACGCTCTGTGCGGCCTGATTAGGCTTGAACTGTTCAAGCGCTGTAGAAATCAGCCACATCTCCCTCTCCGACAAAGACCCCAAAGGGTTCCTGGACTGCGGAGAAGGTGAGCGGTCCCTTCGGTCAGGTCATCCCTGATGGGGCGACCGGGCGCAGTCGTAGCGCCCCAGCGGAGCCAACTCACCTACAGTGTTAGTGAGTTGGTCCACTGCACCCGGTGCAGACCGTCCGGCATCCGGACGAGGGACTCTGGCAGGAGTCCACCCGGCCGGACTTGGCATCCGGAACTGCTGGTCCACTTGTCCGGAGGTGCTCGCACCGGCGTTCACTCGATCCCGGACATCTGAAGATGCCCCCATGGAGAGTGTCACCGGCTGCGGCCCGCTTCCGAACATAGGCACGCGCGGCATGAAGATCCCGGCTCCACCAACCGTGCCCATCACGCCGGGGCTAAGCTCCGGCAGCAACCGCTGTTGCGGCCCCGCAGGGCTCGACTCAACGTCCTGAGACGGAGTCAAGGGTTCCGAGGTCAACTCTGCCGGTGTCCGAAGACGGGGTCCGGTTGGCGGAAGGCTCCGCGCTCCCTTCTTTCTCGCCGGAGCCGCCCGAGGGCTGCTCACGGCTGTCCCGCGACCGGGTGTTGTCCGCGACACTACTACCACCCTTTCCCTTCCCTTTAGACTTCGTCATTTCTTTATTTTAGTCCCGGAGGAACGGACGGTCCCCAGGGACGAAGGGGCTAAAGAACTGTGACGGTAGGCTACAATGGAACACCGTCCGGCTGATCCTGGTCACGGCACCACTGTAACGTTCGGCGGGCGCCCGCTACAGGGCGTCCAGCACTACTCTACGGAATACTTCTACCAGGTACAGTCAGCCCGGAACGAGTCCGGCCGTCATACACTACAACATAACACATGCATCTCACCAACTCCTTAACTACAACATGCATATTACAAAGTTATGTTAATGTAGCCGTGTGTAGAGCCCGAGATGCCATGGGAGCGGCACCACGGAACCCGTACACGTGGGCATGTTGCTGGCCGGCCTCGCCGAAGGCACTGTCGCAGAGATAGAACTCTGAGCCAGCCCGACGGTCTGCCAGAGCCTGTGTCACACCACCCCGGGTGGAGAAGAGAACTGGCGATCCACAGGGCTTGCGCCCCCGAGTCAGCAACTGTCTCTACCCCAACCCGGGACCCCAATGGAAATCGTCCCCAGGGCCCGTGAGGGCCTTACTCAAGACACAGAGACGTAAAGCTCATGGCGAGCCTCTCGTCCTGCCTCTCCGCTTGCTCTGGGACAATCTCACAGACCAAGCAAATGCTCGCCTATATATCGAAGCGAGAAGCCGGAGGAGAAACTAGGTCACCACTTGTTGTAGTTTACTGGGCTCGATTAGGTACAGTGCGTTGCTAGGCAGCGCACGCTCGGAACTCGAGCGGTCTAAAGATAGGCCACAATACTTGCTAGTGTTTTGCAAAGACTCCTGCCGTGTGCTTTGGGCAAAATCAACACATAAATATGTTTTTTTCTTTTGACTTCATAACGATCCACAATGTAGAGAGCTTATCATTCCGATAAGGTTTGTGGGATTTAATTTAATTTAATTTTTACGAGTAAGTTTACTACCACATTCTTTATACTTCAACAGTTTGTTCATCTCATTGAAAACAGTGGTACAGAGAGTATCATATAATACATTAATATCCTTTTGTGTAGTCTCCTTATACTCTATCTGCATAATGATATCATTGATATGTACTCCCCATTCAGGATTACACATAAAAGTTTCAGGGATGCATTTAACATCATAACGTTTGTTTTAAACTTGTCTTTTTACTGCAGGTGTTCAAGTCATTGGGTACATTATGATTTGTTACATGGTTATTGACAGATTCAGTGTTATTCAATTCATAGCATAACATCTCACCTTGGCTGAGGTTAACATCAACATATACAAGAAAGTGATCAGGGGACCGACTCAAATCTGTTATCAATTCTTGTAATGCAAATTTGTCAATCAATTCTGTTACAGTACAAACATTAAAATTTTCATACATATCAAATTGGTTATGTACAACACAAATATAATCAACTATTGAACAACCTTTGTTTGAAATACAAGTGTAGTTGTCAACAGGAAAACGACCATTTATGACACACATGTTTGTTTCGTGAAGAAATCAACAAATTCTTCACCTTGTTGGTTTTTAATTTCATCGATAGGCTTTCGTTCAGGTACATCGTCAATATTTAAAATTGTGTCCGCTATGTTTCCAATGCGAGCATTCATGTCCCCACATAAGATAATTGCATCCGCATCCACATTTTCTACATATATTAAATTGCACAACTATGAATTACAACATGAGAGTTTCTGCCTCTGGTCGAGTTACAGGGTGGTAAATAACATCAAATGAGAACAACGGTGTACGAAGTGACCTTATGACATAATTTTACCTTTATTATACCATCAATTGATTTGTCTGTTTCAGATAAGTTATATATTTAATCAAAAACCCTACACCAGCTGAACCTTTTTTTGGCATTTTTATGTATATCTTGTCTGTTATTTCCAAACCATACAAAGTGATCAGAAACAATATTTTCCTTCTTTTTCAAATGGGTTTCACATACATATAGTAAATCAATATGTATGTAATGTATGTTATCTATTTACGGCTGACCAGTGTGCCTACAGTT
This sequence comes from Terebella lapidaria, assembly GCA_949152475.1. Taxonomy (NCBI): domain Eukaryota; kingdom Metazoa; phylum Annelida; class Polychaeta; order Terebellida; family Terebellidae; genus Terebella; species Terebella lapidaria. The sequence continues at coordinate 36,183,995 of OX424567.1, read as the reverse complement.
TTGTAACTTATCCACTGGATCGTGTTATGAGGAGTCTAGTGAATATGAAAGGCTAGACGAAAATATTCTCTGGTCCCTGTCGCAGGCCCAAAAAGTTGAAGTGCAAAGAGAGGTCATCAAAATTGCTTTTTCTCAGATATTACTTTGGGGGGAATGTCAACAGAAAATAAATGAGGTTTTGAAAAAATTGATTTGCTCAGACCCTCGGAGAGTGGGGGTCGGGGTGGGGTTGTGAAGAAATCGGAAGCAGAAGTAAAATTTTAGGGTTTATTTCAGAATTAATTATTGGAGATTGTGTTAGGTGTCCCTCACCCGGGTCGCAATTTGATGCGAATCTTTTCAATATTTCATATGGGCATTAAGTGGTTTGAAAACGGAACGCAGATCGATTTTCAGGGGGATCAATGTAAGTATCAATCCATTACCACCAATACAGTGAGATTTTAATGATGCCAATAACAAACTAAAAATACAATATTTTGCAATAGAAACAAAGCCCGACCGAATAGTTTATCCAAAGACACACTGGCGTCATCAGGGGCAGACAGTGTGTTAGCTGTAGTTGTTTCTACTGTACACCCGATGGAATTAGTATACAACTGCCCAACAACCTATGAAAACAATTTAGAAATCCGAAACAACCCAAATGGAACAGATATATGACAAGTACATAAGAACCTAATCACAAGCCCGAAGGCTACTGAGTTGATGGTATCCTCGGGGACAGATTTAACGTCCGCCAGCAGTGACACCGACTCAGTGGTATAAATGTAAGTATCAATCCATTACCACCAATACAGTGAGATTTTAATGATGCCAATAACAAACTAAAAATACAATATTTTGCAATAGAAACAAAGCCCGACCGAATAGTTTATCCAAAGACACACTGGCGTCATCAGGGGCAGACAGTGTGTTAGCTGTAGTTGTTTCTACTGTACACCCGATGGAATTAGTATACAACTGCCCAACAACCTATGAAAACAATTTAGAAATCCGAAACAACCCAAATGGAACAGATATATGACAAGTACATAAGTACCTAATCACAAGCCCGAAGGCTACTGAGTTGATGGTATCCTCGGGGACAGATTTAACGTCCGCCAGCAGTGACACCGACTCAGTGGTATAAATGTAAGTATGAAGAGATTTTAATGATGCCAATAACAAACTAAAAATACAATATTTTGCAATAGAAACAAAGCCCGACCGAAAAAATACTTTTTTGGCAATTTTCTGATTAAAAAAATGCATAAAACTTCAAATTAATTCCTGTAGCCTATAGACGCTTTTATGATAAAGCCAACATTAGTACTGGCCACTCATCTATAGGAAGTCATATATGGCCTTTAAAATGTTACCTTGAACTTGACCTTAGATGAGCTTCAAAGGTCCTACTTTCTAGTCTATCCGGGGCATTATTAAGGCAAAAAAATGATACAGATAGCCATATTTCATCGTGAAGAAGTTTTTAAAGATCATACTTGTGTAAAGTTCGGCGGGCGCCCGCTACAGGGCGTCCGGCACTACTCTACGGAATACTTCTACCAGGTACAGTCAGCCCGGAACGAGTCCGGCCGTCATACACTATAACATAACACATGCATCTCACCAACTCCTTAACTACAACATGCATATTACATAGTTATGGTAATGTAGCCGTATGTAGAGCCCGAGATGCCATGGGAGCGGCACCACGGAACCCGTACACGTGGGCATGTTGCTGGCCGGCCTCGCCGAAGGCACTGTCACAGAGATGGAACTCTGAGCCAGCCCGACGGTCTGCCAGAGCCTGTGTCACACCACCCCGGGTGGAGAAGAGAACTGGCGATCCACAGGGCTTGCGCCCCCGAGTCAGCAACTGTCTCTACCCCAACCCGGGACCCCAATGGAAATCGTCCCCAGGGCCCGTGAGGGCCTTACTCAAGACACAGGGACGTAAAGCTCATGGTGAGCCTCTCGTCCTGCCTCTCCGCTTGCTCTGGGACAATCTCACAGACCAAGCAAATGCTCGCGTATATATCGAAGCGAGAGGCGGGAGGAGAAACTAGGTCACCACTTGTTTACTGGGCTCGATTAGGTACAGTGCGTTGCTAGGCAGCGCACGCTCGGAACTCGAGCGGTCTAAAGATAGGCCACAATACTTGCTAGTGTTTTACAAAGACTTCTGCCGTGGGCTTTGGGCAAAATCACCACACTTGCATTTATGACATGATCTTGACCTTGGTTTTCGATGTCGCACAGCCTCAACTCGCAGTTTTATTTTCATACATACCTCAGAAATGGTGCATCGTAGAGCGAAACGGGTGTTTTTTTTCGGACTCCACGGACTAGACAAAAATACCTAGCGGGCTTTGGATAAACTTGGACCCAAGCCAAATTTGTTTGTACTGAGTTGACATTTCCTATTTCGGGCCATATCTTGAAAATAGTGCATTATACAGTCAGCTGGATTTTTTTATGAAACTGTCTGCTTAGACAAACTTTTCCATTGCTTCTGGAATTGCTTATATGTTCTATCTCGGAGAGACATGTATATTGCTGTCTTGTGATTCATCTAGTTAGGCCGTGTTGTGTTAAGAGTTTGTTTAGCGTCCGCGTGCAGGTAACTCTTCCACGAAATTTGGCACTAACACACACACAGGAAATCTTGGTCATTTAACTATATTTTTAGATAGTTGTTCTTCAAAATTCTCTTGCCTTCAATGTCGGACAATTAACGAGCAATGAAAAGATATTTTCTTTCTAATATATTGTGCAGGGTTTTTCTCATTTGTTCTGGCGTCAGTAGAACAGGTTTCCACCTCAGATGTACACAATAATTTATGTAATGTGTGTTGTATATTGGCTTGTGTTAAAATTTGTGTGTGTGTTAATATTCCGTGCTGCCTGATACATTTTCGAAATCAGGCAAACCCTAAACAAAGTTTTCACACAACACACAACACACAACACTAGGGGGCAACGGCGAACGTTCGCAAAGCGCTCGCTGTCACTGAACGCAAAGCTGTAACAATGGTCTGACGTCAGCCCTCGCTCTCGCGTGCTGGCAACTATAAAAGATGCCAGCCCGTCTTGCTCACTCGATGTTGTCTCAGATCAGTCAAGGCGAGAGGACGACGGCGAGCACATAGTCAAAATATGTATTTGCATGAATGACACTCCTCACACATGCAGCAAAATATCGTATCATTTCTCACACATATGTGGCGATTTTGCCCTAAGCACGCGGCAGGTGATTGTAAACATAAATGCCATTTATGTGGCCTTTTCGTACTTGGCCTTGTTTTGACACGCTCCGTTCGAGCGTGCGTTGCCACGGCGACGCATTGTAATTTACGCTCCAGTAAACTATAACAATGGATCGATTAGACCTCGCGTGCGCCCTACAGCTTGTGGTGTATTATATATACACTGGAAGCGACTCGATCGAGGAGATTGTCCGAGAGAGAGTGAACAGGACGCACGCAAGGCTCGCCATGAGCTTTGCGTTCCCTGGTCAGGAGTAGTGGGCTCTTAGAGCCCTGGGGACGATTTCCATGGGGAGGCCCGGGCTGGGAGAGACAAGTTGCTGACTCGGGGGCGTACGCCCTGTGGATCGCCAGTTCTCTCCCTTCCCGGGACGTGTGACAGAGGCTCTGGCCAGCATGTCGGACTGTACGGGGTTCCGTCCCCGAGGCAGACCGCGGCTCGCCAGGCCCCGCCAGTTAACACCGAAGGGATGAACTAGTTTCTGAACGGTGTCCGTAGGCCTGGGAGTGTCGGGTGGGCTGTTACCTGGTTACCGTTAATGCTGAAGTAGTTACCGTGTCCGCAGCGACCTCCGGTGAGCGGCCCTGCCGCAAGGATCCGGAATAGCGGATGCGCGTCCGCAAGGACTCGGATGAGAGAGGACTATCCTCGAGGATCCCGAAGAGCGGACGGTAGTCAATAACTTTACACATACATACTATCTCCTCACACATATGTACTGTCTTCTCACACATGTGTATTGATATGGTGATATTATTTAGACTGCGTGAAAAATGCGTGAATAATGCGAATAAACAGCAATTTTCACCATCGGGCCAGTCGATAGTTATTCACGTGTACCATAAATAACGTATTGGGGATTATCAACATGTTTTTATACGTATTTGAAGGGTATATATCACGAAAATATGATATCAGCTTATTTGGAGCCACTCGTTGAGCTGAATAGAACAGTCTTTACAGAATGTTGATATCTCGATTTGTTAAAAAGTTATAGCTATTTCAATATTGAAAATCCGGCAAATTTCTCCAGATAGTCTTGAAAAGTATGTCAGCTAATTAGTATGCAATTAAGATGTGTGACGTCATTGACAGCTTGTTTTTAAATTAGGCGATTTAACATGTCACAATTAAGCATTTAAGCTCATATTTGGTCACCAAAACTCAATAGATATATCGTTCAGTAGGGATAGTCAGTGAATGCATATAAATTTTGGTTGCCATGGAAACCAATGAGCTGATTTGGCCCTTAGCAACTAGGTTGCTAAGGCTGATATTCAAGTTAAAACATGATATAGAAGTGTAACGTTTGCGCCCGCTCCGCACTTCCGCCGAAGCCACCCTGGAGCGGCTCCCGGCCGGCCTCCGACCGGGTATGGTCGGAGACCTTATTTCTTTCTTTATCCGCACTTTCTCTATCTCTTTCACTCATTTTCCACGTGCGGAAAGTGTCCCGGAGGAGCGGACAGTCCCCAGGGACAAGGGAGCAAGACACTGCGACCTTAGGCTGCGATGGAACGCCGTCGGGCTGCACGTGGGGCGCCGGGTGGTACTCTACTAGTACTACAACCAGGTTACAGTCAGCCCGGAGCGAGTCCGGCCGTCATACATCACATCATAACTCATCACCTTATCTACAACAACATATACAACATGCACAGTACATAGTTATGGTAATGTAGCCATGTGCGGAGCCTGAGATGCCATGGGAGCGGCACCACAGAACTCACGCACGTGGGCATGTTGCTGGCCGGCCTCGCTGAAGGCATTGTCACAGAGATGGAACTCTGAGCCAGCCCGACAGTCTGCCAGAGCCTGTGTCGCACCACCCCGGGTGGAGAAGGCACTGGTGCGAGAGCTTGCGCCCCCGAGTCAACACGGTCTCCCCCAACACGGGCCCCCTAAGGAAGTCATCCCTGAGGCCTGACTGGCCTGTACGTGAACAGAGACACCTGTCGCGCTCAGTCTCTGAGACAACTCCAGCCACACATAATGTGACCTCGGTATTTATGCTAGAGGCGAGAGCGCGAGAGGTGACGTAAGCGGCCAGTGTACAGTATAGTGGATAAGAGGATTAGAGGGCGTTGCCGGGGCAATGCTCGCCTCGAGCCGAGGCTTGTCAAAACAAAGGCCGTAAAACTAGTTAGTGTTTTCAAAGTCACCTGCCGTGATCTTTGGGCAAAATCGCCACATATACAACATACATTATACATCAGTTATGGTAATGTAGCCGTGTGTAGAGCCCGAGATGCCATGGGAGCGGCACCACGGAACCCGTACACGTGGGCGACGGCACTGCCACAGGGATAGAACCCTGGACAGCCCGACGGTCTTGCCAGAGCCTTTGTCACACCATCCCAGGACGAGAAACCGGTGATCACAGGGACGAGCCCTGAATCAGCACGGTCTCCCTCCTGGGCCCCCGATTGGGAGTCGTCCCTGAGGCCTGACTGGTCTTTACTCGAACAAGGACAAGGAGCTCATGACGTGAGCTCACCTGTCGTGCTCTTTCTCTGGGCAACACCGGCCACACAAAGTGCGGCCACAGTATTTATACCAGAGTCGTGAGCACGAGAGGTGGCCTGATGTCACTGTTCAGTATAATAGATAGATAATATATAGATATAATATCCTAGATAATAGATATATTATATATAGTATAATAAATTTTTATACGTATTTGAAGGGTATATATCACGAAAATATGATATCAGCTTTTTTGGAGCCACTCGTTGAGCTGAATAGAACAGTCTTTACAGAATGTTGATATCTCGATTTGTTAAAAAGTTATAGCTATTTCAATATTGAAAATCCGGCAAATTTCTCCAGATAGTCTTGAAAAGTATGTCAGCTAATTAGTATGCAATTAAGATGTGTGACGTCATTGACAGCTTGTTTTTCAATTAGGCGATTTAACATGTCACAATTAAGCATTTAAGCTCATATTTGGTCACCAAAACTCAATAGATATATCGTTCAGTAGGGATAGTCAGTGAATGCATATAAATTTTGGTTGCCATGGAAACCAATGGGCTGATTTGGCAGGATGCTAAGGCTGATACTCAAGGTAAAACATGATATAGAAGTGTAACGTTCTGCGCCCGCGGCGCGCATGGGCACACGCAGCGGGCGTCGGCGCTGACTAGCACTACAACCAGGTAACAGTCCGTCCGGACGAATCCGGCCTTCATACATCACATCAAAACACATCATAGATATACAACATACATTATACATCAGTTATGGTATTGTAGCCGTGTGTAGAGCCCGAGATGCCATGGGAGCGGCACCACGGAACCCGTACACGTGGGCGACGGCACTGCCACAGGGATAGAACCCTGGACAGCCCGACGATCTTGCCAGAGCCTTTGTCACACCATCCCAGGGCGAGAGACCGGTGATCACAGGGACGAGCCCTGAATCAGCACGGCCTCCCTCCTGGGCCCCCGATTGGGAGTCGTCCCTGAGGCCTGACTGGACAAGGACAAGGAGCTCATGACGTGAGCTCACCTGTCGTGCTCTTTCTCTGGGCAACACCGGCCACACAACGTGCGGCCACAGTATTTATACTAGAGTCGTGAGCACGAGAGGTGGCTTGATGTCACTGTTCAGTATAATAGATAGAGATAAGGACGGTGAGTCGCCATGACGACTCACGCGCTTCGAACAGAAGCGGCCAAAAACAAGAAAGTGTTTAGCAAAGAATCTCCTGTAGAGATCTTTGGTCAAAATCGCCACAAAGGTATCAAACCAATTTAGCTAACAGGGTAGTGACTATATTTTGTGGGATTGATCAACGAAATGTTCAAAAACGCACCATAGCAACCGATACAGGCCTGAGAAATCACTCACATTTAGAGCCATTTAAAGTTAAGGGATGTTATTACTGCTGGTTTCCCAAGCCTGTATTGGTTGCTAAGGGTTGTGTTCAGACATTTTGGTGATATATTCCTCAATATTGTGTCATTACTCTATTGTCTGAAATGGTTTCATACATGTATATCTTGTTTTTGATTAGATATATGCTAAGGGCCCTGCCAGACCATCGGTTGCCATGGCAACCACGAATTTCTTGAAATCACTGACTATTCGAAATGAAAAGCATAAAAAAAATGGGTTTTGGTGAACAAAATATGGATACAAGCGGTCTCATTATTCCATTTTAAAATGCCTAATTAAAACGCAGTCTGTCAATGACATCATACATCTCATTTGCATATTAATTAGCTGTCGAACTATGTTGTCAGATTCTGTAAATATGTACATGTTCAAAGTGTCATAACTTTGGAAGGAATCATGATATCAGTATGCTGTGAAAACCATTTTGTTCGGTTCGAATAGTGTTTTCACATACATAACAAAAACCAATATCCAATTTCCGTGATATATATCCTTTAACATAAACTGTCAACGTGATGTAACAAAACCAATACAACGGAGGGCGCCAAATACGTTCGTTAGGAACGGTCACGTGATCGCAGAAGAATACTCGCGGAAGAACCGTTCGCGGATGCAGCCTTCTCCACGTGGTAAAGATCGCGGAAGAGTCGTTCGCGGACGAGGATGCGCGCGCAGCCAACCTGGCTATATAAGGGTGAGCGGACGGCCGCTCAGTGAGCACTGCAACAGCGACATCGACCGTGGGGAGATCGTCACCGCCACGACCAAGGGACTCGACAACCTCCGTGCGGACGACTGCTTCTTGAGGGCCTTTGAGTCAGCGGGATTTCGACTAACTACCTGGAGAAACCAATCGACTAAACGGGACGGGAAATTTCAACGGGACTGGACGGAGAGAAGCCTTCAGCAAAAAAAATCTTTCAAGTTGTGCCCTCGTGCACTATTATTTTTAACGTGATCATACAGTGCTCCATGTCTGAACTCCATATCTGTACGTCACGTGGATGACCGACAATTCCATTGTAAGTTGCTGATTTGATATTGATAAATCTTCATTTATTCACGTCTGAGTTTTCGGGCAGACAAAAACACAACAACAGTCATACCTGCAAACGTCACCGTAACAAATGTTTGCGTTTTTAGTTTCAATAGAACTGGTCTACATTACTGCAGAGCATGTTATAATACATACAAGTAACCTACAGTGGAGAGAATTATTTTTGTGGCCAGCGGAAATATGTTGGGATGGGAAAGTTTATGTGATTAATACCTTAATTTATTGGATTAAATTGCTCCAACAAAGAACATATCTATAGATGTATATCCGAGCACAGACATTCAATGGTTTTAATGTTGCCCAATGTTTTGAATTTTTGTAAAAAAAATATTTGTCATACCAATTTATCACTTTTATATCGTAAACTATAAAAGTTGGCAACCTTTCGTAATTTTTCTGCCAACATCAGAAATTTAGCTCAAAATTTTTGTTGCGCTACTGTATGCGTATGTATTACGGTAAATCAACAAATATCGTGAAGCTCTCACAGTGTTTGCGTTTATTCACACGATTAAATTGTAAAACCTCATGGAAACAATCAGAAATATTATTTTTGAAGGTGCTGTGATCCTTTTGTTAGAAATTACTATATTTAACAAATGATAGCAGGTCCGGGCCCAGTCTAATGCCTATTACTTTCTGGTTCCAGTGTCCTGTTTTAGGTATACCACTATTTTCTGGCCATGGAACCATGCTGAGTGCCAATTACTCACACATATGTACTCTTTTTACCCTCGCCCCGATAGGGGCAGAGGGTATTGCAATTGGGTCTGTCCGTTTGTATGTCTGTTTGTTTGTTTGTCTGTCTGTCTGTCTGTCTGTCTGTCTGTCTGTCTGTCTGTCTGTCTGTCTGTCTGTCTGTCCGCGCGCATATCTCAAAGGAGAATGGTCCGATCAACATGAAACTTATAGAGTTGAAGCGGTATCTCAGTGGCTCCTTAAATCTGGTCAAAATCGGACAAAAACTGTTGCCATGGCAACGGAAAATGTAAAAAACAAAAACTGAAAAAATAAAATCACATAATTGACTATAACTCCGGTTCTAATCAATATTAAATGTTCAACCTATTTTTGTATTTTTCTTTGGCCAATTCCCAATCGTATGGCGTACAACCGATGGTCTTAAGACCAAAACTCTCAATTATCGCCTAATTTTAGTGACTAAATCTGAAGGGCGAGGGTCTGCAATCTCTGATTGTCTCGTTACACATGCATCGTATCTTTCACACATGTGTCGTGTCCGTTTTCACACATGCATATCCAGCGCTTTAAGGTAGTCCGTTCCAAACAGTGAGGGTAGGGGGTCAAAGAGTTTTTCAAAATAAACGAGACAATCAGAGATTGCAGACCCTCGCCCTTCAGATTTAGTCACTAAAATTAGGCGATAATTGAGAGTTTTGGTCTTAAGACCATCGGTTGTACGCCATACGATTGGGAATTGGCCAAAGAAAAATACAAAAATAGGTTGAACATTTAATATTGATTAGAACCGGAGTTATAGTCAATTATGTGATTTTATTTTTTCAGTTGCCATGGCAACCGTTTTCGGCAAAATTTGAAAGGGACTGAGCCATTACCATAGCACTCCAGCCCTATAAATTTCAAATCTATCGAATCGTTTGCCTTTGAGTTATGAGCGCAGACATTTGCACTGAAACGTCGCTGGCCAAAAATAACCGAAATCGTGACCCCCAATTTTTCGACATCCGGCGATAATGGAGAGTTTTCGTCGTACGACCATCGGTCGTACACCAAACGATCGGGAATTGGCCAAAGAAAAAATACAAAAATAGTTGGAAAAATTAATATCAAATAGAACCGGAGTTAGAGCCAATTATGTGATTTTCTTTTTTTCCGTTGCCATGGCAACCGTTTTCATCCGATTTTGGCAAAATTTTGAAGGGTCTGATCCACCATCATAGCACTCTAGTTCTATAAATGTCAAATCGATCGGACCGTTTGCCTTTGAGTTATGAGCACAGACATTTGCACTGAAACGTCGCTGGCCAAAAATAACTGAAATCGTGACCCCCAATTTTTCGACATCGGGCGATAATGGAGAGTTTTCGTCGTACGACCATCGGTCGTACACTATACGATCGGGAAATGGCCAAAGAAAAATACAAAAATAGTTGGAAAAATTAATATCGAGTGGAACCGGAGTTAAAGCCAATTATGTGATTTTCTTTTTTCCGTTGCCATGGCAACCGTTTTCATCCGATTTTGGCGAAATTCTGAAGGGAATGAGCCAGCACCATAGCACTCTTGCCCTATAAATTTCAAATCGATCGGGTCGTTTGCCTTTGAGTTATGAGCGCAGACATTTGCACTGAAACGTCGCTGGCCAAAAAAAAATTGAAACCGTGACCCCCAATTTTTCGACATCGGGCGATAATGGAGAGTTTTGGTCGTACGACCACGAGCCATATATCAGATGATCAGGAATTGGCCATAGAAAAATACAAAATTAGTTAGAAAAATTTATCTTGAATAGAACCGGAGTTATGGTCAATTATTGATTTTTACATTTTCCGTTGCCATGGCAACAGTTTTTGTCCGATTTTGACCAGATTTGAGGAGGACCGAGCCACTGAGATACCGGCTCATCCCTATAAGTTTCATGTTGATCGGACCATTCTCCTTTGAGATATGCGCGCGGACAGACAGACAGACAGACAGACAAACAGACATACAAACGGACAGACCCAATTGCAATACCCTCTGCCCCTATCGGGGCGAGGGTAATGAATGCATTAACAAAATCTAGAGCTTCAAAATGACATATTTTATAAAGTAACAGATCAGCATCCTAAAACTTGAAAGAAAACAAGATGCAAGATTTGATTATGGGCAAAAAATTGTGTGAAAATACCATAAAGTAAGTCATTTTAGTAAATGTTTGTGATTTTTCATCGAATATGTCGAAGAAACCATCACAGTGACCCCCTATTTTCTTTTCATTATTAGAATGCTGGTCAGTTACTCTATAAAATATATTATTTTGAAGAGATAAAATTCAAGATATAACTTTTAAATTTTGACTTTTCATTACCTCCCTGTTTGTAGCGGACTACGTTAATAGTTTACGGGGAGTGACCTTTGACGTGTGTTGATGTGCAGTGGGGATAGTCACAAAGCATTCTACACCGCCTGAAACCAGCGTGGATCTAGCTCTAGGACAGGAGCACACCTAGATCGGAATAACTATTACAAAACATGACCATTTGTTAACCGGTCACTACGAGAAAAACAATAAAGTATCTAACCTCGGCAGACGGTGTGACATCCAGTGTGCACGTCAATGTCCTTTACAACCGAACTGCCTCATCACGACAGATACACCGTTAATTATGCCAATATTAATTATATCACCGTTAATCACTTCATGCTAATTATATCACTGTAAATCATATCAAGTAATCACATTAGCCTACTATCAAGTTCTTGTTAATTATGTTACTGATAATTAGGCCATGTTGTTTTTTGTCTTTGTTTCCTGTCAACGGGCGGGTGAAAATAGCAATTGTTTTGAGAAAACAACACAAGAGTTTTGGTCGTTTTTCTCCCAGAAACTGATGTTTTACCCCCAAAAAAGCCACCGAATTTCGAGAAGTATGTGAATAGTTTCCATTTCGATGTATTCCCCTCCGTTATCTATCAATAAAGTATTTAATTGTGTAGGGTTCGGCGACCCCACGATAAAGAGGTATACCCCATTACTGGAGTGTCGCCGAATGTCTTATAAACCTGTCCGCACGTTCACGCTATAACCGTGGTGTCACTACTAGGTAGCCACCACGTCAAAACGCTACAGTGCTTCCTCCTTTCGGAGAAACCTCGTCCCCGAGGTCAGCTATATCCCACTGCCCAGTCACATCACAGCACTGAAGATCAATGGCGCCGCAGCTACCCGATTATGTACACATACTTGGCTGCTATGTGAATCTCAGTGAGGGGCTGACCCCAGGAACGACGCCGAGAGAACCCAGTGGTTCGAAAGGTACGGCACCAATGTAGGGTTCGGCGACCCCACGATAAAGAGGTATACCCCATTACTGGAGTGTCGCCGAATGTCTTATAGACCTGTCCATACGTTCACGCTATAACCGTGGTGTCACTACTAGGTAGCCACCACGTCATAACGCTACAATAGCTTAGCGAAAGATCGAATACATTTATTTTACATTTTTGGCATCAGTTACTTTCTGAATAAAGGTGTTTGTTGTGAAAATATACCAATAATGAGATCTGGTAAGGGCGTAATGATCATTTAAGCATGCTCAGAGTTCATTTTCCCAACCATTTCCGGGAGATGAATCACAGATCCGTATTTAAAAACTCAAATTAAACAATCAGGGAAAAGGTTATTCTCGTTAATTCTATTTTCGAAGTGCACGATAATTCAGTTTAAATGCAGCATAATTGCACTTATGACCAGACTCGAAAATATCGTTTCATCGCATGTGTCGGTGTTTTCGCTAAACCTGGCTCCACCGAAACCTAAAACAGCGGTTCATTTTTCCTTTACCTTTTGATCACCAAATTATCTGCTGTCTATTCTTGTCGATTCCTGAATTACCTCTCTTATCGCCCGTATGTCAGCTACACAACAAATCTAAAGGAAGACGCCAGTGGCTATATTATAGACTCATGGATTATGTTCATCCTCATAGCGAAGAGAGATATGGTGAATGCCGACCCCACCCCCCCCCCCTCCCAAAATCACCGTCCAGAAATAGTATGCTACACCATAGAGTTGGACGCCCCCCCCCCCCCCCCCCCCCACTGTGATTGATGTTTCCAGTAGTCGATATCATGATTGATCAGCTGTCAGGATTTCTGTCTCGCGTCAGAACGCTGCTTTCTACCATCGTTCGATTTTACCAATAATTGTTGAATGCATAACTCGTACTCTTTGATCTGGATCAAACACAATCCAGTTTGGGTGTTCTTGCTGCTTATCCATATAATAATGCGATATAGATTCATCAATCTTATAGGTTAATTGTCTGGAGTGACTGCAAAGGAAGTGTCGTGTAACTTTACTGGAATGTAAAGTATTTTGGAATATCACAGTTTCAGTGTATCACGGATATTCAATTAATGTATATACCCTATGACCTACATCAATGTAAATGTTTCTAACCCGACCTGCTCTTCACCACTGATCCGGTTGTGTAGCGGTCGTCATGTGTCCAACCCAGATCCCTGACTCCTCTCATACTATGAAAAATGTTGTGGTAGCCGTGTCGGTCTTTAAATTCTGATGGAAACTTTATCAGAATTAAACAGTGAGTATAGGTGACACTCTGGGAACTAAATTTGTTTATTCTGGCATTAACTTCCGTGCTAGTTTACAGTACATCCTTGTGTCTATGACATGACAATAACCTCTATTCAATCAGAGAACTCATGGACCCTCTCTCGTTACAAGACCCTCCACTGCCGTTCCCGTGTCGTCTAACCTATCCGTATCACAAAGTCTTTTGTCAGTGAGCTATGCTCAAGGACCCTCTCTGGTTACAAGACCCTCCACTGTCATTCCCGTGTCGTCTAACCTCTCCGTATCACCAATAATTTCGTCAGTGAGCTGTGCTCATGGACCCTGTCTCGTTACAAAACCCTCCAGTGAGCTGTACTCATGGGCCCTGTCTCTTTACAAGACCCTCCACTGTCATTCCCGTGTCGTCTAACCTCTCCGTATCACCAAGTCTTTTGTTAGTGAGCTGTGCTCATGGACCCTCGCTCATTACATGACCCTCCACTGTCATTCCCGTGTTGTCTAACCTCTCCGTATCCCCAAGTTTTTTGTCAGTGAGCTGTGCTCATGGACCCTGTCTCGTTAAAAGACCCTCCACTGCCGTTCCGGTCTCATCTGACCTCTCCGTATCACCAAGTCTTTTGTTAGTGAGTTGTGCTCATGGACCCTTTCTCGTTACAAGACCCTCCACTGCCGTTCCTGTGTCGTCTAACCTCTCCATATCACTAAGTCTTTTGTTAGTGAGCGTGCTCATGGACCCTCTCTGGTTACAAGACCCTCCACTGCCTTTCTGGTCTCAACTAACCTCTACGTATCACTAAGTCTTTTGTTAGTGACCTGTGCTCATGGACCCTCTCTGGTTACAAGACCCTCCACTGCCGTTCCCCTGTCGTCTAACCTCTCCATATCACCAAATTTTTGTTAGTGAGCTGCGCTCATGGACCATGTCTCGTTACAAGACCCTCCACTGCCGTTCTGGTCTCATCTAACCTCTCCGTATCACCAAGTCTTTTGTCAGTGAGCTGTGCTCATGGACCCTCTCTCGTTACAAGACCCTCCAGTGCCGTTCCGGTCTCATCTAACCTCTCCGTATCACCAAGTCTCTTGTTAGTGACCTGAGCTCATGGACCTTCTCGCTACAAAGACACCCCATCGCTCTTCCTGTGTCGTCTAACCTCTCCATATCACCAAGTCTTTTGTTAGTGATCTGTGCTCAAGGACCCTCTCTCGTTACAAGACCCTCCACTGCCGTTCCCGTGTTGTCTAACCCCTCTGTATCACCAAGTCTTTTGTCAGTGTGCTGTGCTCATGGACCCTGTCTCGTTACGAGACCCTCCAATGCTGTTTCCGTGTCGTCTAACCTCTCCGTATCACCAAGTCTTTTGTTGGTGAGCTGTGTTCATGGACGCTGTCTCGTTACCAGACCCTCCACTGCCGTTCCCGTGTCGTCTAAACTCTCTGTATCACCAAGACTTTTGTTAGTGAGCTGTGCTCATGGACCCTCTCTCGTTACAAGACCCTCGAGTGCCGTTCCGGTCTCATTTAACCTCTCCGTATCACCAAGTCTCTTGTTAGTGACCTGCGCTCATGGACCATGTCTCTTTACAAGACCCTCCACTGCCGTTCCCGTGTTGTCTAACCTCTCCATATCACTAAGTCTTTTGTTAGTGAGCTGTGCTCATGGACCCTGTCTCTTTACAAGACCCTCCACTGCCGTTCCCGTGTTGTCTAACCTCTCAGTATTACTAAGTCTTTTATTAGTGAGCTGTGCTCATGGACCCTGTCTCGTTACAAAACCCTCCAGTGAGCTGTGCTGATGGAGCCTGCCTCTTTACAAGACCCTCCACTGTCATTCCAGTGTTGTCTAACCTCTCCGTATCACCAAGTCTTTTGTTAGTGAGCTGTGCTCATGGACCCTGTCTCGTTACAAAACCCTCCAGTGAGCTTTGTTGATGGACACTGCCTCTTTACAAGACCCTCTACTGTCATTCCCGTGTTGTCAAACCTCTCCGTATCACCAAGTCTTTTGTTAGTCAGCTGTGCTCATGGACCCTGTTTCTTTACAAGACCCTCCACTGAGAACGAGGTGTACAACTTGAACAAGGAAAATTGAGGTCCTTTCGAAATGTCAAGGACGGACTGACAGTGACAGAAGATGGTCTCGTCTTGTGTGAGACCAGAACAGTCATACCAGACTCACTACAAGAGCAAGTCGACTAGCTTGCCCATGAGGATCACAAGGCATCATGAAAACTAAAGCCTTGGCCCACAGCAAGGTGTGGTTCCCGAGCATGGACTCATTGAAGATGTCATCGAACGCTGTCTTGGATGTCAGGCATGTACGCAACAGAACAACAAGGAACCGTACAAAATGTCGACTATGCCCAATGGTCCATGGCTGCACCTGTCAATGGACTTCTGTAGTCCATTACCTACAGGTGACTACCTCCTGGTACCCACGGATGAATACTCTAGGTACCCTGTTGTAGAAGTGACACACACAGCACGGCTGCTGACAAATTCATCCCCGTAGTGGACAAGATATTCTCCATTTTGGGTATCCCAGAACAACTCAAAACAAACAATGGAGTTACATTCCAGAGTACATGTACAACGTGGAAGTTATTCTGTCAGTCGTGTGGTGTACGGCATGGAAAAATCACACCAACTCGCAAGCAGAAAACTTCAATCAACCACATTCTTCATCACTGTCAACCAGTCGAGAAAGCAGCCCAGGTCTTCCTCTGCGCCTATAGCACAGCTCCACATCCATCCACCGGATTCGCGCCTTCCTCACTACTGTTTGGCAGGGATCCTCGCACCAAACTGCCACAACTTGCCACATGGCCTACAGACTCCAAGACGGACGTCACAGCTCGAGGGAAATGACAGAAAGGCCAAACAGAGGATGGAACAATACACTGACAAGCAAATGTGAAAATCTCACCCATCACTGATGGTGATTGTTGCAATGATGTTATGATCTATTTTTTTTTTAGATCACAACATCAGTTAACATCTATTAAGCGCTCCTTTATAGAACGTGGTTCTAAGCAAAGGCGCTGTACACTTTATCTCAGTCTAGAAGGACTACACAGCTGCCACAATCCGGCGCTACACTATAGCATCCTATTGAATGACCGGTACCCATTTAATCCTGGGTAGAGATGTCACATCGTGACGTGTCGCCACCTGGTGGATTGTATTCACATCGTTTAATTGTCAAGCAATGAATCTACAGTTCAGTTTTGAATGATAAACTATGTGCGTCTAATTTGGGAATAACAATAAATCGGCTTAAAGAAAGTAATTCCTGTGGCAAAAGGGGAAGAATGTCAGGTGAAAGTGTGGTATATCAGTGTTTTCTGCCCAGAAATGTGTTGTGTGTTCATTTGTTGATCAGGCAAAGGCAAATTTGCAATGTTTGGCTGTAAAACAAAACAATAGAAATTTTGTAAACAAGCACGGTACTGTCACTCGAGGGACATTTAAAAAAAATCGATGGCGAATTTGCACGAATCTGATATTATTTTGTTCCAAGGTAATGATCTTGCTAATCATGTTATATGGAGGTATTTTGTGCAGGTGTTTTTTTTGTTTTGTTTTTTTCCGTCATCATTGCCACCAATGCAGCATCTTATTGTGTTGATGCCATTTTGTAAAACTTACAAAAGTTATCAAAGGTTAAATTACAAATGCCTCGCTTCATTCGTTATTAACCGAACTGTTCCAAGGCATCATTGATCATGTCCACACCTCCAAGTGTCAAAGCTTATATCTGCCAAGTCAAACAAACAACTTGAAGTCAACAGTCAATTTGGCATAAAGGTAATTTTGATAACATCCCAAAATTGGAGATATTCTGCAAAAAAGTACTTTGCCTCGTATAAATGTACACTGCTACAGCTGTACTTTTATTCCTTTCATTGTTTTTCTGTCACAGAATTATCATCATATTCTATGATATAGGCCTCATAAATTCAATCTATGAATCATTGTCCATGTTAATGCATTCACATTGCTTGATGCCATTACAGTATTCTTACAGTAAAAGCTCACCGGCCGTGGGTCGATGACCTATTGTCGTCAGGCGTCGTCTGGCGTCGTTCCCGTTACCAATTTATTCAATCGTCTTCTCCGACGACACTGATTTTAAATTCTGCGAAAGTCTGAAAAACAAGATGGAGGCCATAATGCCATAAAATTTCACAGATTGAATATATCAGCAATCAATGATGTTGGCAATCCGGGGGACACGGTGTACGGTCGTGGGCGACCGAATGCGTTTACTGCCGTCTAGTACAACTAAGCAGTATAACTGTTCAGGCACGAACATCGTTTGCAAATTTGTAGTGGTATAGTCCGTTCTCAGTGCCAACAATGAGTCCATATCGGTGATCTATGGCTAACGATGTCGGGCAAAACTTCTCCCTCACCAGTATTTTCACGCTTTTTCCGTTGGGCGATATTACGTGGATATCACCAGTGTCATAAGCAACGATGAATTCCCTGCTTATGAACCAAGCAAATCCCTTCACGGTACCATTAATACTGGAATCCAAATGGATTTTATCGTTTTTCGAACCGTCACGATTGTAAGGGATTATCTTGCCCTCCACCAGCAAATAACACTTTCCATAGATATCCGTCGTCATGTCTATGACGTCATCGTCGTCCGTGATATCTACCAATGGACGGACAGTGCCGCCCTCCAGATGACACAGTGTGACGTCATCCTCTCGGCACATCAGGAAGTACGTGTAGCCGCCGGCCCCGGTCGCTAGCAGACCGTCATCAGCACTAGCCAAGTACGAAGTCGCTTCAGCCGCGGTCCATCCGGACCGTGAGCGAGTGTATGACGTCACGCCTCCCTCATTGTCCACCACCCTCAACACGTGAATGTCGCCGACTGCCGAGCAATGCACGTGCCGAGCGGGCGGAAGCTTCCCGGGTAACGAGGCCGCCGAGGGACTCGCATTGCCAACGGCAACGGCATGGACCTCCCCATCAGTGGTCGAGTAGCAGGCGCCTCCTAGGGGCAGGAAAGTAACGCTCCGAATGAAAGGCGAATCGGCAGAGATTTTCATTCCGCCGTGGTAAACAGCAGGTACAGACGCAGTTTCCAACAGCTTCGAGGTCACGAAAATCTGTTTCGTTTCTTCCAAGGCCCGGAGGAACTCGTGGAAGGCATTATCGGATTTTCGCACGAGTATGTCCAGCAGTAAATCGACTTTTTTTGTGTGTGTGTCTTTTACCTGAAAGTTAGAGCATGTATCTTGCACATGGAGCACATGTCTACAATTATGACACAGTACGGCAATGTGTGGCAGGATGCTGTGATTTGTCAAGTAGGCCTACACTTACTTTAATATTATCAATGTCCACAATCGTGAGCACAGTCTGGCCGAGCACACGGAGGAACAGTTCATCACACGTCACCTCCTTTAGTAAGTCTGCGGCGCGCTGCTTCAGGATGTTTCTGTAGTAACTCGACATCGGTTCTAGAGCTTCTCGTGCGGCAGCCATCTTGGAGGTGATCTGTGCTGGTCGATCCGAGGAATACTTAAGTCTGTCAATAATCGACGATGTTAAACCAGTTTGTGAGTTAACCAAAGAAATGTTAATTGCAGGCTATATGATGACACGACTAGTACTTTGAAGTGCACATTTTGTTTGTTAAGGATTGTCATTTGTATCAGCTGTACACTCGGTCTCTCGGCTTCCTGGTTGTTTAACTGCCGATCACGTAGATTCTATTGATCTGTTTCTAACTGCGCCTAGTTGGCTCTGATTCACACAGAGGCTTGGGTCTTGTATAGTATGTAGGCCCTAGTTTGTATTAGAGACACAGACAGGCAGTAACTGAAGTCTGAGACACGAACGGCCGGTGTGTTTGTAAAACTGGTGTCGCTGATACAACTCAATGGAATAGATTCTAGTACATGTGGTCTGTTGATAAAAACCCTGTTGAGACTGCGAGTTACGTACATGTGTGTTTAGGATAATTGAAAGGATATAGGATATCTGCAAGGATATCCATATGGATGAAAATTTTGTCTTTTTGATATCTGATGATATTTTTGTAGTTCACCTCCTTTCTCATGTATGGTGTATGTAAGGTATATTTTAGAGATAAACAACAGAACATGGTGTGATGATTTTCTTGATATCTCGCTCAATAATATCACAAATATGTATTCAGCACTGTTTTAACAATAGCGAATTAGCAAACACTGTAAAATCGTCGTTATTCCCGAGTATATAATATTAATCAAGTACCTACACAGAGTTCAGAATTTACTGCACAGGTCGGCCCAAGTATCATACCCTGCGCCTTAATACTAGTGTTCCATTAAATGAATGCCATTTAATCCGTCTCTCAACTCGGATTATTGAATATAGAGGGAAGCGCGGGATATGATACTTGGTTTCACAAGTCTGATTATCGCACTCACGGCTATGGAGCAGTCTACAGATTGGCTTTGATATATTCAATAATTCTGTCGTTCAATGCTGCTCCCTCTTCAAGGACAGTGGACAAAGACCATACCCCGTGGTACGCATGGGTTATGTGATCGTGCTTGACATTGACCCCTGCTCCTCGTAACTTCTGTACGTAAAGAATCCCGTCATCCCTGAACATGTCATAGTGCACCGTCACAACCAAGGCGTCGGGCAAACTGCCAAAGTTTTTGGCAAGGAGAGGTGAGAAATATGGGTTCGTTATTGTGGGTTCTACTTCATTCCAAACGCTACCATTGCCAAAGTCTAGTTTTGGTTTCTGATATGGATGATAATGGTAGTCCATTTCCAAGTCTTCGTGTCTAATGAAGTTCTGATATATGCGTTTCTTTGCATCAGGGGAAGTGTGCATATTCCCTGTAAATACATCCATGTACCCAGCATGCCCAAAACCGTACATGGAGCGAAAGTACATGCTCATCCTCAAAGTAAAGCCAGGACCTTTGCCGTTCTGCTGGAATGCCGGTAGAAGGAAGTCAGCTGATTGCAAGCTGGGATAGATCAAAATCTGTCTTTTAGGTGTCGCAGAGAAGCCATCGTCCCTGAGTTTTTGTGAGACGGCTGCCACCAGGTTCCCTCCAGCTGAATCACCCATCAGCGCCACTCGTCCTGTGTCCACTCCGAGCTCCTCCGCGTGCTTGAAGAAATACTTCACGGCGGCTTCACAGTCTTCCAGTGCAGACGGAAAAGGCGCCTCCGGAGCCAGGCGGTACTCGACAGAGGCGATGACGACTGGTACCTGTTCTTCCAGGTCAATCATCAGATGCTCATACATACCGACACTTCCGATAGCGAAAGCTCCACCGTGAAAGAACACAACACCTGGATATCCACCGGGTGCATGTGTACTTGGTCTGTACACGCGCACTGCGACTCCATCAAATCTCACCTCGTTAACATCCATCCCAGTTGGAATAGGTCTGGAAATCGCCCTGGAATCAGCGAGGTATCTGAGTGTCTTATAGGCGGGACAAATCCCCAGCCAATCTAAGGTGTTGGCCACCAAATTGATCACCTTGAAACCCGCCAAGATGACGTGCAGTTTTCTCTCCTGCTTGAATCCCTCGGGGATGTCCTCGTCAAGGTACCACACAACAACTCCGACCAGAACGGCCAGGACAGTCAGACGGTACAGCCAGCGGACCAGCGCCATCTCAATGGTGCTCACACGGCGTGCTCAGAGCAGCTAATAGGGACCGAGGGTAATGTAGCAGAGTCCAACAGTTGAATCCACTGAGGGGCAGGTTGGTTCAGTGGTGCTGGAAGGGCAGGTAGTTCAGGTGGTGCTAGAGGGGCAGGTCGGTCAGGTGGTGCTGGATCATAGGACTGAGCTCTTACATCTGCTGGTATCCAGTTTCATTTAGACGTCCTGTTTACCAAGCAACCTCTGGGGAAACCATCCTACTTGGTTCGTGATCATTTCTGAAATTCGACAACAACACGAGCATATTAGGAATGGTTAGGAGATCGTGATACAGAACATACAACTCCAACACGAGCACATTAGGAATGGTTAGGAGATCGTGATACAGAACTTACGACACCAACACGAGCATATTGAGAATGGTTAGGTGATCGCGATACAGAACATACGTTACCAACACGAGCATATCAGGAATGGTTAGGTCATCGCGACAGAGAACATACAACACCAACACGAGCATATTAGGAATGGTTGGGAGATCGCGATACAGAACATATGACACCAACACGAGCATATTAGGAATGGTTGGGAGATCACGATACAGAACATATGACACCAACACGAGCATATTAGCAATGGTTAGGTGATCGCGATACAGAACATATGACACCAACACGAGCATATTAGGAATGGTTAGGAGATCGCGATACAGAACATACGTTACCAATACAAGCATATCAGGAATGGTTAGGTCATCGTGATAGAGAACATACAACACCAACACGAGCATATTAGGAATGGCTAGGTGATCACGATACAGAACATACAACACCAACACGAGCATATTAGGAATGGTTGGGAGATCGCGATACAAAACATACGACACCAACACGAGCATATTAGGAATGGTTAGGAGATCGCAATACAGAACATACAACAGCAACACGATCATATTGAGAATGGTTAGGTGATCGCGATACAGAATATACGGCACCAATACGAGCATATTAGGAATGGTTATGAGATCGCGATACAGAGCACACGACACCAACACGAGCATATTAGGAATGGTTAGGTGATCACGATAGAGAACATACAACACCAACACGAGCATATCAGGAATGGTTGGGAGATCGCAATACAGAACATACCACACCAACACGAGCATATCAGGAATGGTTAGGTGATCACGATACAGAACATTCAACACCAACACGAGCATATTAGGAATGGTTAGGAGATCGCAATACAGAACACACCACACCAACACGAGCATATTAGGAATGGTTAGGTGATCACGATACAGAACATTCGACACCAACACGAGCATACTAGGAATGGTTAGGAGATCGTGATACAGAACATACAACACCAACACGAGCATATTGAGAATGGTTAGAAGATCGTGATACAGAACATAAGACACCAACACGAGCATATTGGGAATGGTTAGGAGATCGCGATACAGAACATACGTTACCAACACGAGCATATCAGGAATGGTTAGGTCATCGCGACAGAGAACATACAACACCAACACGAGCATATTAGGAATGGTTAGGTGATCGCAATACAGAACACACGACATCAACACCAGCATATTAGGAATGGTTAGGTGATCGCGATACAGAACATTCGACACCAACACGAGCATATTAGGAATAGTTAGGTGATCGCGATACAGAACATACCACACCAACACGAGCATATTAGGAATGGTTAGGAGATCGCAATACAGAACATACAACAGCAACACGATCATATTGAGAATGGTTAGGTGATCGCGATACAGAACATACGGCACCAATACGAGCATATCAGGAATGGTTACGAGATCGCGATACAGAGCACACGACACCAACACGAGCATATTAGGAATGGTTACGAGATCGCGATACAGAGCACACGACACCAACAGGAGCATATTAGGAATCGTTAGGAGATCACGATACAGAACATACGACACTAACACGAGCATATTAGGAATGGTTAGGAGATCGCGATACAGAACATTCGACACCAAGACGAGCATATTAGGAATAGTTAGGTGATCGCAATACAGAACATACGACACCAACACGAACATATTAGGAATGGTTAGTTGATCGCGATACAGAACATACAACACCAACACGAGCATATTAGGACTGATTAGGAGATTGCGATACAAAACACACGACACCAACACAAGCATATTGAGAATGGTTAGGAGATCGCGATACAGGAACCTTCAAGAAAGGTTCGTCATTGTCCCTGCAGATAAAGCTTCTAATAATGTTGTTTTTGTTTGTAAAGCATACTATATACAGTGCCTGTTTGACGAACTGGGTATTGCCAACAATACTAATTCCAATAGTACATACCAAGCCATTACCGTGCCCAAACAGGATCTCTTATCAAATCATACGTCTGTCTTGCAATCGTTTGGTATTACTACCTCATGTAAAGATTCTAATCTACCAAACTTATATTGGATCCCAAAGTTGGACAAAAATCCACACACACAAAGATATATTTCAGGTTCAGCATCATGTTCTACCAAAGCCCTTTCTAAAATATTAACTGTTATATTATCTAAAATTAAACAGGGTCTCCAAAAGTACTCTGAAACCATCTATTCTAGAAGTGGTATAAACCAAATGTGGATATTAAAAAATTCCAAATCTTTATTGGAATATCTACATGCTCACACACTTTCAAAAATAACGTCTATCAAAACATTTGATTTCTCCACTTTGTACACAACTATACCTCATTCTGAACTGAAGTCTCAGCTTAAAAAACTAATCAATAATTCATTTTTCTCTAAAAAGGGACAACGTCGGTACCACTATATTGTAGTTAAATATAATACCGCTTATTTTGTTAAAGGCGACTCTGATGCCCCATACAAATACACTGAAATAGATGTGGTAAATATGGTTAATTTTCTGATTGATAATATTTTTGTTGAATTTGGTGGTCGAATATTTCAGCAAACTATTGGTATTCCCATGGGTACAAACTGTGCACCATTATTGGCAGACCTGTTTTTATACTCATATGAATCAGATTTCATCCAACATTTACAACGAGGAGGTTCTAAGAAACTAACGTGTAGTTTTAATTTCACTTCCCGATACATAGATGATGTATTGTCGCTAAATAATCCCAAGTTTGGTGATTATTTGGATGTCATATATCCTAAGGAACTTGAAATTAAGGATACTACAGACTCCGCTAATTTTTCCAACTATCTAGACCCGAGGTTGGAGATTGATAATGATTCTAACCTGTCAACTAGATTATATGACAAACGTGATGATTTCCTTTTCTAAGCAACAACATTCCTATGTCACCGGCATATGGTGTGTTTGTTTCTCAACTTATACGCTATTCCAGAGCTAGTTGCAAATATGAGGACTTTGTATATCGAAGTACCCAGCTAGTCTCTAAACTGCTGCGACAAGGATATGTTGTACCAAGACTTATAGCTGCGTTTAAGAAATTCTATGGACGTCATCATGATGTGGTTGATAAGTACAGCAAATCCATGTCTGCCGTGCAACTAGATCTATTTTCATGTTAATTTTGGGAAATTCATGACGGGTGCCACTAGTGGGGCAGGAAATGCTCACTCTTTCCGGAACACCTGATTTCACCTCCTAATGGCCATTTTGGGGGGTTCATGAGTTTCCCTGTCATTTTTGTTTTCTCTCACTTCGTATGCCTGATATGACTTTCTGTCCCCGGACTATGAGATTGGATAACGGACCCTGTTTTGTTTGCTCGGAATACTTAATACTGGGTATTGATTCCATGTCTATACTCGGATTTTTCTAACTCGTTTACACTGTTTTTCGCTAATATTTTTGTGATGCTAAATGCTATCGTTCTATAACTTGGCATACTTCACCTGGGAGTCAAACGGCAATTTTCTACAAAATTTAACATAGCTATCAC
The DNA here is from genome assembly GCA_949152475.1 of Terebella lapidaria. Lineage (NCBI taxonomy): Eukaryota > Metazoa > Annelida > Polychaeta > Terebellida > Terebellidae > Terebella > Terebella lapidaria. The sequence continues at coordinate 36,158,918 of OX424567.1, read as the reverse complement.
GAAAATTGAAGAAGTTGGCAATCTACCCCAATGTTAAATTTAGCCCTATTATTTAATTTCTGGGCCCGCACACAATTTTGTCCATTTGCTCGGTTTTGTAGCGGAGCAATGTTTCAAAATCAACATGTTTGTGTAGAATACACCCAGTGTATCTCCTGGTTCAAAGTTACAAGAATATTTCGAATCCTGATGGATGTAAACAGGACAAATTCCTCGAATATGCTCAGATTCTCGAGATCCCGTTTTGGGCTGAAATTTAACATTGAGGTAGATTGCCAACTTTTTCAATTTTCACGGTAGCTGTCTGAAATTTGGTGGAAAATTGCCGTTTGCCTCCCAGGTGAAGTATGCCAAGTTATGGAACGATAGCATTTAGCATCACAAAAATATTAGCGAAAAACAGTGTAAGCGAGTTAGAAAAATCCGAGTATAATACAACAGCAACACGATCATATTGAGAATGGTTAGGTGTTCGCGATACAGAACACACGACACCAACACGATCATATTGAGAATGGTTAGGTGTTCGCGATACAGAGCACACGACACCAACACGAGCATATTAGGAATCGTTAGGAGATCACGATACAGAATATTTGAGTCTATCGCCCAGTTATGTCATGCAGGGGGCAACGTGCACAATACATGTCTTTTCAATTGCGAATCCCAATATGACATGGTGCAATGTCAACTACAACGGGTTTTAGTGTTGATGAAGAATATGTTGAATCCTAATTCCTGGCATGCCCCGTACCAATACATTAACGCACGTATATTACATGCACGAAGCGTGACGACCAAAACATGACCCAATTTCACATGACACGGTTTTACTGGTCACACTCAGCGAGTACCAGAACTTGCTTGCTTATAAATGCTGATATCGTTGATATCATATCGATTATATGTACAAATATTATCACAGATCACTAAGACTCGTGAATACTGCAGGTATATTCAATATCGTCATTGCATGTCTAACTATAGACAATAAGTTGAAGTGCCGATTACCCACCTGTATGAATGTATACATGTAGAGGTGTGTCCTTATCTAGCTGGTGGCAACGTAACTGAAATATCACACAATATGCGTTTGCTGTTATGTTTATGTAGACAATACTTCTTAACATGCGCACAGGTGTCTAGCATTGTCCTTATACAAAGTGCAGTTTGTGTCAGTTTTTAAACACAGGTCGCCTTTTGACCTGGCCGTGTTCAAGTACCCCGCCTATCCAGTCTGTGTGTATACATCAATCGTGTATTTATCGAACGCGCTGACGTGATATAGATAAGCATGCAAATTTATCTGAGCCACACAGGCGAATATCGATAGACCCGATATACATAGTTCGGATAAATGCGTGTGAAAGCAGACAGAAAATAAAACGGATTGATACGATATCTCTCAGGAGGCCTCTACGTGTGTACGTTATGTGTGTCAAATCATCAATCACCGAATTATCTCTCTCTCTCTCTCTCTCTCTCTCTCTCTCGTAGTCAAACATGATTGACCCAATCAGAACATCACTGAGTCAGTATTGATGACAACGTTTCTCTGTCAAGTCATCAATCACCGAATTAACTCTCTCTCTCTCTCTCTCTCTCTCTCTCTCTCTCTCGTAGTCAAACATGATTGACCCAATCAGAACATCATGGGTCAGTATATGATGACAAGGTTTCTCTGTCAAGTCATCAATCACCGAATTAACTCTCTCTCTCTCTCTCTCTCTCTCTCTCTCTCTCTCGTAGTCAAACATGATTGACCCAATCAGAACATCACTGAGTCAGTATATGATGACAAAGGCTCTCCCTCGTGGTTAGACACGAGTGACCCAATCAGTACATCACTGAGTCAGTGTAAAATGACGAAGGCTCTCTCTCTCTCTCTCTCTTTCTCGTGGTAAGACATGACTGACCAAAACAGAACATCACTGAGTCAGTATGGGATGACAAAGGCTCTCTCTCTCTCTCCTGGTTAGACATGACTGACCCAATCAGTACATCACTGAGTCAGTATAAAATGATGAAGGCTCTTTCTCTCTCTCTCTCTTCTCGTGGTAAGACATGACTGACCCAAACAGAACATCACTGAGTCAGTATGGGATGACAAAGGCTCACTCTTTCGTGGTTCGACATGACTGACCCAATCATAACATCACGGAGCCAATATAGGACGACAATGGCTCTCTGTCTCTCTCTCTCTCTCTCTCTCTCTCTCTCTCTCTCTCTTGGTTAGACATCACTGACCCAATCAGAACATCACTGAGTCAGTATTGGATGACAAAGACTCTCTCTCTCTCTCGTGGTTCGACATAACTGACCTAATCAGAACATCACGGAGTCAGTATAGGACGACAATGGCTCTCTGTCTCTCTCTCTCTCTCTCGTGGTTCGACATAACTGACCTAATCATAACATCACGGAGCCAGTATAGGACGACAATGGCTCTCTGTCTCTCTGACTCTCTCTCTCTCTCGTGGCTAGACATGACTGACCCAATCATAACATGACTGAGTCAGTTTAGGATGACAAAGGCTCTCTCTCGTGGTTTGACATGACTGACACAATCAGAACATAACTGAGTCAGTATATGATGACAAAGGCTCTCTCTCGTGGTTAGAAATGACTGACCCAATCAGAACATCACTGAGTCAGTACAGGATGACAAAGACCCTATCTCGTGGTTAGAAATGACTGACCCAATCAGAACATCACTGAGTCAGTACAGGATGACAAAGACCCTATCTCGTGTTTAGAAATGATTGACCCAATCAGAACATCACTGAGTCAGTATAGGAAGACAAAGGCTCTCTCTCGTGGTGAGACATCACTGATCCAATCAGAACATCACTGAGTCAGTACAGGATGACAAAGACCCTATCTCGTGTTTAGAAATGACTGGCCCAATCAGAACATCACTGAGTCAGTATAGGATGACAAAGACCCTATCTCGTGGTTGTAAATGACTGACCCAATCAGAACATCACTGAGTCAGTATAGCATGACAAAGACCCTATCTCGTGGTTAGAAATGACTGACCCAATCAGAACATCACTGAGTCAGTACAGGATGACAAAGGCTCGCTCTCGTGGTTATACATGACTGACCCAAACAGAACATCACTGAGTCAGTATGGGATGACAAAGGCTCTCTCTCTCGTAGTTCGACATAACTGACCTAATCAGAACATCACGGAGTCAGTATATGATGACAAAGGCTCTCTCTCTCTCGTGGTTCGACATGACTGACCTAATCATAACATCACTGAGTCAGTATGGGATGACAAAGGCTCTCTCTCTCGTGGTTAGAAATGACTGACCCAATCAGAACATCACTGAGTTAGTATAGGATGACAAAGACCCTATCTCGTGTTTAGAAATGACTGACCCAATCAGAACATCACTGAGTCAGTACAGGATGACAAAGACCCTACCTCGTGGTTAGAAATGACTGACCCAATCAGAACATCACTGAGTCAGTATAGAATGACAAAGGCTCTCTCTCGTGGTTAGAAATGACTGACCCAATCAGAACATCACTGAGTCAGTATAGGATGACAAAGACCCTATCTCGTGGTTAGAAATGACTGACCCAATCAGAACATCACTGAGTCAGTACAGGATGACAAAGACCCTATCTCGTGGTTAGAAATGACTCACCCAATCAGAACATCACTGAGTCAGTATAGGATGACAAAGACCCTATCTCGTGGTTAGAAATGAATGACCCAATCAGGACATCACTGAGTCAGTACAGGATGACAAAGACCCTATCTCGTGTTTAGAAATGACTGACCCAATCAGAACATCACTGAGTCAGTATAGGATGACAAAATCTCTCTCTCGTGGTTAGACATGACTGACCCAATCAGAACATCACTGAGTCAGTACAGGATGACAAAGACCCTATCTCGTGGTTAGAAATGACTGAACCAATCAGAACATCACTGAGTCAGTATAGAATGACAAAGGCTCTCTCTCGTGGTTAGAAATGACTGACCCAATCAGAACATCACTGAGTCAGTATAGGATGACAAAGACCCTATCTCGTGGTTAGAAATGACTGACCCAATCAGAACATCACTGAGTCAGTACAGCATGACAAAGACCCTATCTCGTGGTTAGAAATGACTGACCCAATCAGAACATCACTGAGTCAGTATAGGATGACAAAGACCCTATCTCGTGGTTAGAAATGACTGACCCAATCAGAACATCACTGAGTCAGTATAGGATGACAAAGACCCTATCTCGTGGTTAGGAATGACTGACCCGATCAGAACATCACTGAGTCAGTACAGGGTGACAAAGACCCTATCTCGTGGTTAGAAATGACTGAACCAATCAGAACATCACTGAGTCAGTATAGAATGACAAAGGCTCTCTCTCTTGGTTAGAAATGACTGACCCAATCAGAACATCACTGAGTCAGTATAGGATGACAAAGACCCTATCTCGTGGTTAGAAATGACTGACCCAATCAGAACATCACTGAGTCAGTACAGCATGACAAAGACCCTATCTCGTGGTTAGAAATGACTGACCCAATCAGAACATCACTGAGTCAGTATAGGATGACAAAGACCCTATCTCGTGGTTAGAAATGACTGACCCAATCAGAACATCACTGAGTCAGTATAGGATGACAAAGACCCTATCTCGTGGTTAGGAATGACTGACCCGATCAGAACATCACTGAGTCAGTACAGGGTGACAAAGACCCTATCTCGTGGTTAGAAATGACTGACCCAATCAGAACATCACTGAGTCAGTACAGGATGACAAAGACCCTATCTCGTGGTCAGAAATGACTGAACCAATCAGAACATCACTGAGTCAGTATAGAATGACAAAGGCTCTCCCTCGTGGTTAAACATGACTGACCCAATCAGAACATCACTGAGTCAGTACAGGATGACAAAGACCCTATCTCGTGGTTAGAAATGACTGAACCAATCAGAACATCACTGAGTCAGTATAGAATGACAAAGGCTCTCTCTCGTGGTTAGAAATGACTGACCCAATCAGAACATCACTGAGTCAGTATAGGATGACAAAGACCCTATCTCGTGGTTAGAAATGACTGACCCAATCAGAACATCACTGAGTCAGTACAGCATGACAAAGACCCTATCTCGTGGTTAGAAATGACTGACCCAATCAGAACATCACTGAGTCAGTATAGGATGACAAAGACCCTATCTCGTGGTTAGAAATGACTGACCCAATCAGAACATCACTGAGTCAGTATAGGATGACAAAGACCCTATCTCGTGGTTAGGAATGACTGACCCGATCAGAACATCACTGAGTCAGTACAGGGTGACAAAGACCCTATCTCGTGGTTAGAAATGACTGACCCAATCAGAACATCACTGAGTCAGTACAGGATGACAAAGACCCTATCTCGTGGTCAGAAATGACTAACCCAATCAGAACATCACTGAGTCAGTACAGGATGACAAAGACCCTATCTCGTGGTTAGAAATGACTGACCCAATCAGTCACAAAGACCCTATCTCGTGGTTAGAAATGACTGAACCAATCAGAACATCACTGAGTCAGTATAGAATGACAAAGGCTCTCTCTCGTGGTTAGAAATGACTGACCCAATCAGAACATCACTGAGTCAGTATAGGATGACAAAGACCCTATCTCGTGGTTAGAAATGACTGACCCAATCAGAACATCACTGAGTCAGTACAGCATGACAAAGACCCTATCTCGTGGTTAGAAATGACTGACCCAATCAGAACATCACTGAGTCAGTATAGGATGACAAAGACCCTATCTCGTGGTTAGGAATGACTGACCCAATCAGAACATCACTGAGTCAGTACAGGATGACAAAGACCCTATCTCGTGGTTAGAAATGACTGACCCAATCAGAACATCACTGAGTCAGTATAGGATGACAAAGACCCTATCTCGTGGTTAGGAATGACTGACCCGATCAGAACATCACTGAGTCAGTATAGGATGACAAAGACCCTATCTCGTGGATAGAAATGACTGACCCAATCAGAACATCACTGAGTCAGTATAGGATGACAAAGACCCTACCTCGTGGTTAGAAATGACTGACCCAATCAGAACATCACTGAGTCAGTATAGAATGACAAAGACCCTACCTCGTGGATAGAAATAACTGACCCACTTGGAACATCACTGAGTCAGTACAGGATGACAAAGACCCTATCTCGTGGATAGAAATGACTGACCCAATCAGAACATCACTGAGTCAGTATAGGATGACAAAGACCCTACCTCGTGGTTAGAAATGACTGACCCAATCAGAATATCACTGAGTCAGTATAGAATGACAAAGGCTCTCTCTCGTGGTTAGAAATGACTGACCCAATCAGAACATCACTGAGTCAGTATAGGATGACAAAGACCCTATCTCGTGGTTAGAAATGACTGACCCAATCAGAACATCACTGAGTCAGTACAGGATGACAAAGACCCTATCTCGTGGTCAGAAATGACTAACCCAATCAGAACATCACTGAGTCAGTACAGGATGACAAAGACCCTATCTCGTGGTTAGAAATGACTGACCCAATCAGAACATCACTGAGTCAGTACAGGATGACAAAGGCTCTCTCTCGTGGTTAGACACGAGTGACCCAATCAGTACATCACTGAGTCAGTGTAAAATGACGAAGGCTCTCTCTCTCTCTCTCTTTCTCGTGGTAAGACATGACTGACCAAAACAGAACATCACTGAGTCAGTATGGGATGACAAAGGCTCTCTCTCTCGTGGTTCGACATAACTGACCTAATCAGAACATCACGGAGTCAATATAGGACGACAATGGCTCTCTCTCTCTCTCTCACTCTCTCTCTCTCTCGTGGTTAGACATGACTGACACAATCAGAACATTACTGAGTCAGTACAGGATGACAAAGGCTCTCCCTCGTGGTTAGACATGACTGACCCAATCAAAACATCACTGAGTCAGTACAGGATGACAAAGGCTCTCTCTCGTGGTTAGACACGAGTGACCCAATCAGTACATCACTGAGTCAGTGTAAAATGACGAAGGCTCTCTCTCTCTCTCTCTTTCTCGTGGTAAGACATGACTGACCAAAACAGAACATCACTGAGTCAGTATGGGATGACAAAGGCTCTCTCTCTCGTGGTTCGACATAACTGACCTAATCAGAACATCACGGAGTCAGTATAGGACGACAATGGCTCTCTCTCTCTCTCTCTCTCTCGTGGTTAGACATGACTGACCCAATCATAACATCACTGAGTCAGTATGGGATGACAAAGGCTCTCTCTCTCTCTCTCGTGGTTAGACATGACTGACCCAATCAGTACATCACTGAGTCAGTATAAAATGATGAAGGCTCTTTCTCTCTCTCTCTTTTTCGTGGTAAGACATGACTGACCCAAACAGAACATCACTGAGTCAGTATGGGATGACAAAGGCTCACTCTTTCGTGGTTCGACATAACTGACCCAATCATAACATCACGGAGCCAATATAGGATGACAATGGCTCTCTGTCTCTCTCTCTCTCTCTCTCTCTCTCTCTCTCTCTCTCTCTCTCTCTCTTGGTTAGACATGACTGACCCAATCATAACATCACTGAGTCAGTATGGGATGACAAAGGCTCTCTCTCTCTCGTGGTTAGACATGACTGACCCAATCAGAACATCACTGAGTCAGTATTGGATGACAAAGACTCTCTCTCTCTCTCTCTCGTGGTTCGACATAACTGACCTAATCAGAACATCACGGAGTCAGTATAGGACGACAATGGCTCTCTGTCTCTCTCTCTCTCTTTCGTGGTTAGACATGACTGACCCAATCATAACATCACGGAGTCAGTATAGGACGACAATGGCTCTCTGTCTCTCTGACTCTCTCTCTCTTGTGGCTAGACATGACTGACCCAATCATAACATGACTGAGTCAGTTTAGGATGACAAAGGCTCTCTCTCGTGGTTTGACATGACTGACACAATCAGAACATAACTGAGTCAGTATATGATGACAAAGGCTCTCTCTCGTGGTTAGAAATGACTGACCCAATCAGAACATCACTGAGTCAGTACAGGATGACAAAGACCCTATCTCGTGGTTAGAAATGACTGACCCAATCAGAACATCACTGAGTCAGTACAGGATGACAAAGACCCTATCTCGTGTTTAGAAATGATTGACCCAATCAGAACATCACTGAGTCAGTATAGGAAGACAAAGGCTCTCTCTCGTGGTGAGACATCACTGATCCAATCAGAACATCACTGAGTCAGTACAGGATGACAAAGACCCTATCTCGTGTTTAGAAATGACTGGCCCAATCAGAACATCACTGAGTCAGTATAGGATGACAAAGACCCTATCTCGTGGTTGTAAATGACTGACCCAATCAGAACATCACTGAGTCAGTATAGCATGACAAAGACCCTATCTCGTGGTTAGAAATGACTGACCCAATCAGAACATCACTGAGTCAGTACAGGATGACAAAGGCTCGCTCTCGTGGTTATACATGACTGACCCAATCAGAACATCACTGAGTCAGTATAAAAGACGAGGGCACTCTCTCGTGGTAAGACATGACTGACCCAAACAGAACATCACTGAGTCAGTATGGGATGACAAAAGCTCTCTCTCTCGTAGTTCGACATAACTGACCTAATCAGAACATCACGGAGTCAGTATATGATGACAAAGGCTCTCTCTCTCTCGTGGTTCGACATGACTGACCTAATCATAACATCACTGAGTCAGTATGGGATGACAAAGGCTCTCTCTCTCGTGGTTAGAAATGACTGACCCAATCAGAACATCACTGAGTTAGTATAGGATGACAAAGACCCTATCTCGTGTTTAGAAATGACTGACCCAATCAGAACATCACTGAGTCAGTACAGGATGACAAAGACCCTATCTCGTGGATAGAAATGACTGACCCAATCAGAACATCACTGAGTCAGTATAGGATGACAAAGACCCTATCTCGTGTTTAGAAATGACTGACCCAATCAGAACATCACTGAGTCAGTACAGGATGACAAAGACCCTACCTCGTGGTTAGAAATGACTGACCCAATCAGAACATCACTGAGTCAGTATAGAATGACAAAGGCTCTCTCTCGTGGTTAGAAATGACTGACCCAATCAGAACATCACTGAGTCAGTATAGGATGACAAAGACCCTATCTCGTGGTTAGAAATGACTGACACAATCAGAACATCACTGAGTCAGTACAGGATGACAAAGACCCTATCTCGTGGTTAGAAATGACTCACCCAATCAGAACATCACTGAGTCAGTATAGGATGACAAAGACCCTATCTCGTGGTTAGAAATGAATGACCCAATCAGGACATCACTGAGTCAGTACAGGATGACAAAGACCCTATCTCGTGTTTAGAAATGACTGACCCAATCAGAACATCACTGAGTCAGTATAGGATGACAAAGGCTCTCTCTCGTGGTTAGAAATGACTGACCCAATCAGAACATCACTGAGTCAGTACAGGGTGACAAAGGCTCTCTCTCGTGGTTAGAAATGACTGACCCGATCATAACATACTGAGTCAGTATAGGCTGACAAAGGCTCTCCCTCGTGGTTAAACATGACTGACCCAATCAGAACATCACTGAGTCAGTACAGGATGACAAAGACCCTATCTCGTGGTTAGAAATGACTGAACCAATCAGAACATCACTGAGTCAGTGTAGAATGACAAAGGCTCTCTCTCGTGGTTTGAAATGACTGACCCAATCAGAACATCACTGAGTCAGTATAGGATGACAAAGACCCTATCTCGTGGTTAGAAATGACTGACCCAATCAGAACATCACTGAGTCAGTACAGCATGACAAAGACCCTATCTCGTGGTTAGAAATGACTGACCCAATCAGAACATCACTGAGTCAGTATAGGATGACAAAGACCCTATCTCGTGGTTAGAAATGACTGACCCAATCAGAACATCACTGAGTCAGTATAGGATGACAAAGACCCTATCTCGTGGTTAGGAATGACTGACCCGATCAGAACATCACTGAGTCAGTACAGGGTGACAAAGACCCTATCTCGTGGTTAGAAATGACTGACCCAATCAGAACATCACTGAGTCAGTACAGGATGACAAAGACCCTATCTCGTGGTCAGAAATGACTAACCCAATCAGAACATCACTGAGTCAGTACAGGATGACAAAGACCCTATCTCGTGGTTAGAAATGACTGACCCAATCAGTCACAAAATCCTATCTCGTGGTTAGAAATGACTGAACCAATCAGAACATCACTGAGTCAGTATAGAATGACAAAGGCTCTCTCTCGTGGTTAGAAATGACTGACCCAATCAGAACATCACTGAGTCAGTATAGGATGACAAAGACCCTATCTCGTGGTTAGAAATGACTGACCCAATCAGAACATCACTGAGTCAGTACAGCATGACAAAGACCCTATCTCGTGGTTAGAAATGACTGACCCAATCAGAACATCACTGAGTCAGTATAGGATGACAAAGACCCTATCTCGTGGTTAGGAATGACTGACCCAATCAGAACATCACTGAGTCAGTACAGGATGACAAAGACCCTATCTCGTGGTTAGAAATGACTGACCCAATCAGAACATCACTGAGTCAGTATAGGATGACAAAGACCCTATCTCGTGGTTAGGAATGACTGACCCAATCAGAACATCACTGAGTCAGTACAGGATGACAAAGGCTCTCTCTCTCGTGGTTATACATGACTGACCCAATCAGAACATCACTGAGTCAGTATAAAAGACGAGGGCACTCTCTCTCGTGGTAAGACATGACTGACCCAAACAGAACATCACTGAGTCAGTATGGGATGACAAAAGCTCTCTCTTTCTCTCTCGTGGTTAGACATGACTGACCCAATCAGAACATCATAGAGTCAGTATGGGATGACAAAGGCTCTCTCTCTCGTGGTTCGACATAACTGACCTAATCAGAACATCACGGAGTCAGTATATGATGACATAGGCTCTCTCTTTCTCGTGGTTCGACATGACTGACCTAATCATAACATCAATGAGTCAGTATGGGATGACAAAGGCTCTCTCTCTCGTGGTTAGAAATGACTGACCCAATCAGAACATCACTGAGTCAGTATAGGATGACAAAGACCCTATCTCGTGGATAGAAATGACTGACCCAATCAGAACATCACTGAGTCAGTATAGGATGACAAAGACCCTACCTCGTGGTTAGAAATGACTGACCCAATCAGAACATCACTGAGTCAGTATAGAATGACAAAGACCCTACCTCGTGGATAGAAATGACTGACCCACTCAGAACATCACTGAGTCAGTACAGGATGACAAAGACCCTATCTCGTGGATAGAAATGACTGACCCAATCAGAACATCACTGAGTCAGTATAGGATGACAAAGACCCTACCTCGTGGTTAGAAATGACTGACCCAATCAGAATATCACTGAGTCAGTATAGAATGACAAAGGCTCTCTCTCGTGGTTAGAAATGACTGACCCAATCAGAACATCACTGAGTCAGTATAGGATGACAAAGACCCTATCTCGTGGTTAGAAATGACTGACCCAATCAGAACATCACTGAGTCAGTACAGGATGACAAAGACCCTATCTCGTTTTTAGAAATGACTGACCCACTCAGAACATCACTGAGTCAGTACAGGATGACAAAGACCCTATCTCGTGATTAGAAATGACTGACCCAATCAGAACATCACTGAGTCAGTATAGGATGACAAAGGCCCTATCTCGTGGTTAGGAATGACTGACCTGATCAGAACATCACTGAGTCAGTACAGGATGACAAAGACCCTATCTCGTGGTTAGAAATGACTCACCCAATCAGAACATCACTGAGTCAGTACAGGATGACAAAGACCCTATCTCGTGTTTAGAAATGACTGACCCAATCAGAACATCACTGAGTCAGTACAGGATGACAAAGACCCTATCTCGTGGTTAGAAATGACTGACCCAATCAGAACATCACTGAGTCAGTACAGGATGACAAAGACCCTATCTCGTGTTTAGAAATGACTGACCCGATCAGAACATCACTGAGTCAGTACAGGATGACAAAGACCCTATCTCGTGGTTAGAAATGAATGACCCTATCAGAACATCACTCAGTCAGTACAGGATGACAAAGACCCTATCTCGTGGTTAGAAATGACTGACCCAATCAGAACATCACTGAGTCAGTATAGAATGACAAAGGCTCTCTCTCTCGTGGTTAGAAATGACTGACCCAATCAGAGCATCACTGAGTCAGTATAGGATCACAAAGGCTCTCTCTCGTGGTTAGACATCAATCATCCAATCAGAACATCACTGAGTCAGTATAAGATGACAAAGTTTCTCTCTCGTGGTTAGACATGACTGATCCAATCAGAACATCACTGAGTCAGTATAGGATGACAAAGGCTCTCTCTCTCGTGGTTAGACATGGCTGACCCAATCAGAACATCGCTGAGTCAGTATAGGATGACAAAGACCCTATCTCGTGGTTAGAAATGACTGACCCAGTCAGAACATCACTGAGTCAGTATAGGATGACAAAATCTCTCTCTCGTGGTTAGACATGGCTGACCCAATCAGAACATCACTGAGTCAGTATAGGATGACAAAGACCCTATCTCGTGGTTAGAAATGACTGACCCAGTCAGAACATCACTGAGTCAGTATAGGATGACAAAGGCTCTCTCTCTCTCGTGGTTAGACATGACTGACACAGACAGAACATACTGAGTCAGTATAAAATGACGAAGGCACTCTCTCCCGTCGTCAGACATGACTGACCCAATCAGAACATACTGAGTCAGTATATGATGACAAAGGCTCTCTCTCGTGGTTAGACATAACTGACCCAATCAGAACATCACGGGGTCAGTATAGGAAGACAAAGGCTCTCTCTCTCGTGGTTTGACATGACTGACCCAGTCAGAACATCATTGAGTCAGTATAGGATGACAAAGGCTCTCTCTCTCTCGTGGTTAGACATGACTGACACAGACAGAACATACTGAGTCAGTATAAAATGACGAAGGCACTCTCTCTCGTGGTCAGACATGACTGACCCAATCAGAACATACTGAGTCAGTATATGATGACAAAGGCTCTCTCTCGTGGTTAGACATAACTGACCCAATCAGAACATCACGGGGTCAGTATAGGAAGACAAAGGCTCTCTCTCTCGTGGTTTGACATGACTGACCCAGTCAGAACATCATTGAGTCAGTATAGGATGACAAAGGTTCTCTCTCGTGGTTAGACATGAGTGATCCAATCAGAACATCACTGAGTCAGTATAGGATGACAAAGGCTCTCTCTCGTGGTTTGACATGACTGACCCAATCAGAACATCATTGAGTCAGTATAGGATGACAAAGGTTCTCTCTCGTGGTTAGACATGAGTGATCCAATCAGAACATCACTGAGTCAGTATAGGATGACAAAGGCTCTCTCTCGTGGTTTGACATGACTGACCCAATCAGAACATCATTGAGTCAGTATAGGATGACAAAGGTTCTCTCTCGTGGTTAGACATGAGTGATCCAATCAGAACATCACTGAGTCAGTATAGGATGACAAAGGCTCTCTCTCGTGGTTTGACATGACTGACCCAATCAGAACATCATTGAGTCAGTATAGGATGACAAAGGTTCTCTCTCGTGGTTTGACATGACTGACCCAATCAGAACCTCACTGAGTCAGTATAGGATGACAAAGGCTCTCTCTCGTGGTTAGACATGACTGACCCAATTAGAACATCACTCAGTCAGTACAGGATGACAAAGGTTCTCTCTCCTGGTTAGACATGACTGACCCAATCAGAATATCACTGAGACAGTATAGGATGACAAAGGCTCTCTCTCGTGCTTAGACATGACTAAGCCAATCAGAACATCACTGAGTCAGTATAGGATGACAAAGGCTCTCTCTCGTGGTTAGACATGACTGACTCAATCAGAACATCACTGAGTCAGTATGGGATGACAAAGGCTCTCTCTCTCTCGTGGCTAGACATGACTGACCCAATCAGAACATCACTGAGTCAGTATGTGATGACAAAGGCCCTCTCTCTCGTGGTTCGACATAACTGACCTAAGCAGAACATCACGGAGTCAGTATATCAGTATATGATGACAAAGGCTCTCTCTCTCTCGTGATTCGACATGACTGACCCAATCATAACGTCACTGAGTCAGTATATGATGACAAAGGCTCTCTCTCTCGTGGTTCGACATGGCTGACCGAATCAGAACATCACTGAGTCAATATAGGATGACAAAGGCTCTCTCTCTCTCGTGGTTAGACATGACTGACCCAATCAGAACATCAATGAGTCAGTTTAGGATGACAAAGACCCTATCTCGTGGTTAGAAATGAATGACCCAATCAGAACATCACTGAGTCAGTACAGGATGACAAAGACCCTATCTCGTGGTTAGAAATGACTCACCCAATCAGAACATCACTGAGTCAATATAGGATGACAAAGGCTCTCTCTCGTGGTTAGACATGACTGACCCAATCAGAACATCACTGAGTCAGTATAGGATGACAAAGACCCTATCTCGTGGTTAGAAATGAATGACCCAATCAGAACATCACTGAGTCAGTACAGGATGACAAAGACCCTATCTCGTGGTTAGAAATGACTCACCCAATCAGAACATCACTGAGTCAGTATAGGATTACAAAGACCCTATCTCGTGGTTAGAAATGAATGACCCAATCAGAACATCACTGAGTCAGTACAGGATGACAAAGACCCTATCTCGTGTTTAGAAATGACTGACCCAATCAAAACATCACTGAGTCAGTATAGGATGACAAAATCTCTCTCTCGTGGTTAGAAATGACTGACCCAATCAGAACATCACTGAGTCAGTATAGGATGACAAAGACCCTATCTCGTGGTTAGAAATTACTGACCCAATCAGAACATCACTGAGTCAGTATAGAATGACAAAGGCTCTCTCTCGTGGTCAAACATGACTGACCCAATCAGAACATCACTGAGTCAGTACAGGATGACAAAGACCCTATCTCGTGGTTAGACATGACTGACCCGATCATAACATACTGAGTCAGTATAGGATGACAAAGGCTCTCCCTCGTGGTCAAACATGACTGACCCAATCAGAACATCACTGAGTCAGTACAGGATGACAAAGACCCTATCTCGTGGTTAGAAATGACTGACCCAATCAGAACATCACTGAGTCAGTATAGAATGACAAAGGCTCTCTCTCGTGGTTAGAAATGACTGACCCAATCAGAACATCACTGAGTCAGTATAGGATGACAAAGACCCTATCTCGTGGTTAGAAATTACTGACCCAATCAGAACATCACTGAGTCAGTACAGCATGACAAAGACCCTATCTCGTGGTTAGGAATGACTGACCCGATCAGAACATCACTGAGTCAGTACAGGATGACAAAGACCCTATCTCGTGGTTAGAAATGACTGACCCTATCAGAACTTCACTGAGTCAGTACAGGATGACAAAGACCCTATCTCGTGTTTAGAAATGACTAACCCAATCAGAACATCACTGAGTCAGTACAGGATGACAAAGACCCTATCTCGTGGTTAGAAATGACTGACCCAATCAGAACATCACTGAGTCAGTATAGAATGACAAAGGCTCTCTCTCGTGGTTAGATGTGACTGACCCAATCAGAACATCACTGAGTCAGTACAGGATGACAAAGGCTCTCTCTCGTGGTTATACATGACTGACCCAATCAGAACATCACTGAGTCAGTATAAAAGACGAGGGCACTCTCTCTCGTGGTAAGACATGACTGACCCAAACAGAACATCACTGAGTCAGTATGGGATGACAAAAGCTCTCTCTCTCTCTCTCGTGGTTAGACATGACGGACCCAATCAGAACATCATAGAGTCAGTATGGGATGACAAAGGCTCTCTCTCTCGTGGTTCGACATAACTGACCTAATCAGAACATCACGGAGTCAGTATATGATGACATAGGCTCTCTCTTTCTCGTGGTTCGATATGACTGACCTAATCATAACATCACTGAGTCAGTATGGGATGACAAAGGCTCTCTCTCTCGTGGTTAGAAATGACTGACCCAATCAGAACATCACTGAGTCAGTATAGGATGACAAAGACCCTATCTCGTGGATAGAAATGACTGACCCAATCAGAACATCACTGAGTCAGTATAGGATGACAAAGACCCTACCTCGTGGTTAGAAATGACTGACCCAATCAGAACATCACTGAGTCAGTATAGAATGACAAAGACCCTACCTCGTGGATAGAAATGACTGACCCACTCAAAACATCACTGAGTCAGTACAGGATGACAAAGACCCTATCTCGTGGATAGAAATGACTGACCCAATCAGAACATCACTGAGTCAGTATAGGATGACAAAGACCCTACCTCGTGGTTAGAAATGACTGACCCAATCAGAATATCACTGAGTCAGTATAGAATGACAAAGGCTCTCTCTCGTGGTTAGACATAACTGACCCAATCAGAACATCACGGGGTCAGTATAGGAAGACAAAGGCTCTCTCTCTCGTGGTTTGACATGACTGACCCAGTCAGAACATCATTGAGTCAGTATAGGATGACAAAGGTTCTCTCTCGTGGTTAGACATGAGTGATCCAATCAGAACATCACTGAGTCAGTATAGGATGACAAAGGCTCTCTCTCGTGGTTTGACATGACTGACCCAATCAGAACATCATTGAGTCAGTATAGGATGACAAAGGTTCTCTCTCGTGGTTAGACATGAGTGATCCAATCAGAACATCACTGAGTCAGTATAGGATGACAAAGGCTCTCTCTCGTGGTTTGACATGACTGACCCAATCAGAACATCATTGAGTCAGTATAGGATGACAAAGGTTCTCTCTCGTGGTTAGACATGAGTGATCCAATCAGAACATCACTGAGTCAGTATAGGATGACAAAGGCTCTCTCTCGTGGTTTGACATGACTGACCCAATCAGAACATCATTGAGTCAGTATAGGATGACAAAGGTTCTCTCTCGTGGTTTGACATGACTGACCCAATCAGAACCTCACTGAGTCAGTATAGGATGACAAAGGCTCTCTCTCGTGGTTAGACATGACTGACACAATTAGAACATCACTCAGTCAGTACAGGATGACAAAGGTTCTCTCTCCTGGTTAGACATGACTGACCCAATCAGAATATCACTGAGACAGTATAGGATGACAAAGGCTCTCTCTCGTGCTTAGACATGACTAAGCCAATCAGAACATCACTGAGTCAGTATAGGATGACAAAGGCTCTCTCTCGTGGTTAGACATGACTGACTCAATCAGAACATCACTGAGTCAGTATGGGATGACAAAGGCTCTCT
Organism: Terebella lapidaria; assembly: GCA_949152475.1. Lineage (NCBI taxonomy): Eukaryota > Metazoa > Annelida > Polychaeta > Terebellida > Terebellidae > Terebella > Terebella lapidaria. The sequence continues at coordinate 36,141,523 of OX424567.1, read as the reverse complement.
CTCTCTCGTGGCTAGACATGACTGACCCAATCAGAACATCACTGAGTCAGTATGTGATGACAAAGGCCCTCTCTCTCGTGGTTCGACATAACTGACCTAAGCAGAACATCACGGAGTCAGTATATCAGTATATGATGACAAAGGCTCTCTCTCTCTCGTGATTCGACATGACTGACCCAATCATAACGTCACTGAGTCAGTATATGATGACAAAGGCTCTCTCTCTCGTGGTTCGACATGGCTGACCGAATCAGAACATCACTGAGTCAATATAGGATGACAAAGGCTCTCTCTCTCTCGTGGTTAGACATGACTGACCCAATCAGAACATCAATGAGTCAGTTTAGGATGACAAAGACCCTATCTCGTGGTTAGAAATGAATGACCCAATCAGAACATCACTGAGTCAGTACAGGATGACAAAGACCCTATCTCGTGGTTAGAAATGACTCACCCAATCAGAACATCACTGAGTCAATATAGGATGACAAAGGCTCTCTCTCGTGGTTAGACATGACTGACCCAATCAGAACATCACTGAGTCAGTATAGGATGACAAAGACCCTATCTCGTGGTTAGAAATGAATGACCCAATCAGAACATCACTGAGTCAGTACAGGATGACAAAGACCCTATCTCGTGGTTAGAAATGACTCACCCAATCAGAACATCACTGAGTCAGTATAGGATTACAAAGACCCTATCTCGTGGTTAGAAATGAATGACCCAATCAGAACATCACTGAGTCAGTACAGGATGACAAAGACCCTATCTCGTGTTTAGAAATGACTGACCCAATCAAAACATCACTGAGTCAGTATAGGATGACAAAATCTCTCTCTCGTGGTTAGAAATGACTGACCCAATCAGAACATCACTGAGTCAGTATAGGATGACAAAGACCCTATCTCGTGGTTAGAAATTACTGACCCAATCAGAACATCACTGAGTCAGTATAGAATGACAAAGGCTCTCTCTCGTGGTCAAACATGACTGACCCAATCAGAACATCACTGAGTCAGTACAGGATGACAAAGACCCTATCTCGTGGTTAGACATGACTGACCCGATCATAACATACTGAGTCAGTATAGGATGACAAAGGCTCTCCCTCGTGGTCAAACATGACTGACCCAATCAGAACATCACTGAGTCAGTACAGGATGACAAAGACCCTATCTCGTGGTTAGAAATGACTGACCCAATCAGAACATCACTGAGTCAGTATAGAATGACAAAGGCTCTCTCTCGTGGTTAGAAATGACTGACCCAATCAGAACATCACTGAGTCAGTATAGGATGACAAAGACCCTATCTCGTGGTTAGAAATTACTGACCCAATCAGAACATCACTGAGTCAGTACAGCATGACAAAGACCCTATCTCGTGGTTAGGAATGACTGACCCGATCAGAACATCACTGAGTCAGTACAGGATGACAAAGACCCTATCTCGTGGTTAGAAATGACTGACCCTATCAGAACTTCACTGAGTCAGTACAGGATGACAAAGACCCTATCTCGTGTTTAGAAATGACTAACCCAATCAGAACATCACTGAGTCAGTACAGGATGACAAAGACCCTATCTCGTGGTTAGAAATGACTGACCCAATCAGAACATCACTGAGTCAGTATAGAATGACAAAGGCTCTCTCTCGTGGTTAGATGTGACTGACCCAATCAGAACATCACTGAGTCAGTACAGGATGACAAAGGCTCTCTCTCGTGGTTATACATGACTGACCCAATCAGAACATCACTGAGTCAGTATAAAAGACGAGGGCACTCTCTCTCGTGGTAAGACATGACTGACCCAAACAGAACATCACTGAGTCAGTATGGGATGACAAAAGCTCTCTCTCTCTCTCTCGTGGTTAGACATGACGGACCCAATCAGAACATCATAGAGTCAGTATGGGATGACAAAGGCTCTCTCTCTCGTGGTTCGACATAACTGACCTAATCAGAACATCACGGAGTCAGTATATGATGACATAGGCTCTCTCTTTCTCGTGGTTCGATATGACTGACCTAATCATAACATCACTGAGTCAGTATGGGATGACAAAGGCTCTCTCTCTCGTGGTTAGAAATGACTGACCCAATCAGAACATCACTGAGTCAGTATAGGATGACAAAGACCCTATCTCGTGGATAGAAATGACTGACCCAATCAGAACATCACTGAGTCAGTATAGGATGACAAAGACCCTACCTCGTGGTTAGAAATGACTGACCCAATCAGAACATCACTGAGTCAGTATAGAATGACAAAGACCCTACCTCGTGGATAGAAATGACTGACCCACTCAAAACATCACTGAGTCAGTACAGGATGACAAAGACCCTATCTCGTGGATAGAAATGACTGACCCAATCAGAACATCACTGAGTCAGTATAGGATGACAAAGACCCTACCTCGTGGTTAGAAATGACTGACCCAATCAGAATATCACTGAGTCAGTATAGAATGACAAAGGCTCTCTCTCGTGGTTAGAAATGACTGACCCAATCAGAACATCACTGAGTCAGTACAGGATGACAAAGACCCTATCTCGTGGTTAGAAATGACTGACCCACTCAGAACATCACTGAGTCAGTACAGGATGACAAAGACCCTATCTCGTGATTAGAAATGACTGACCCAATCAGAACATCACTGAGTCAGTATAGGATGACAAAGAACCTACCTCGTGATTAGAAATGACTGACCCAATCAGAACATCACTGAGTCAGTATAGAATGACAAAGACCCTACCTCGTGGATAGAAATGACTGACCCACTCAGAACATCACTGAGTCAGTACAGGATGACAAAGACCCTATCTCGTGGATAGAAATGACTGACCCAATCAGAACATCACTGAGTCAGTATAGGATGACAAAGACCCTACCTCGTGGTTAGAAATGACTGACCCAATCAGAATATCACTGAGTCAGTATAGAATGACAAAGGCTCTCTCTCGTGGTTAGAAATGACTGACCCAATCAGAACATCACTGAGTCAGTATAGGATGACAAAGACCCTATCTCGTGGTTAGGAATGACTGGCCTGATCAGAACATCACTGAGTCAGTACAGGATGACAAAGACCCTATCTCGTGGTTAGAAATGACTGACCCAATCAGAACATCACTTAGTCAGTACAGGATGACAAAGACCCTATCTCGTGTTTAGAAATGACTGACCCAATCAGAACATCACTGAGTCAGTAGAGGATGACAAAGACCCTATCTCGTGGTTAGAAATGACTGACCCAATCAGAACACCACTGAGTCAGTACAGGATGACAAAGACCCTATCTCGTGGTTAGAAATGACTGACCCAATCAGAACAACACTGAGTCAGTATAGGATGACAAAGGCTCTCTCTCTCGTGGTTAGAAATGACTGACCCAATCAGAGCATCACTGAGTAAGTATAGGATCACAAAGGCTCTCTCTCGTGGTTAGACATCAATCATCCAATCAGAACATCACTGAGTCAGTATAGGATGACAAAGGTTCTCTCTCGTGGTTAGAAATGACTGACCCAATCAGAGCATCACTGAGTAAGTATAGGATCACAAAGGCTCTCTCTCGTGGTTAGACATCAATCATCCAATCAGAACATCGCTGAGTCAGTATAGGATGACAAAGACCCTATCTCGTGGTTAGACATGACTGACCCAATCAGAACATCACTGAGTAAGTATAGGATCACAAAGGCTCTCTCTCGTGGTTAGACATCAATCATCCAATCAGAACATCACTGAGTCAGTATAGGATGACAAAGGTTCTCTCTCGTGGTTAGAAATGACTGACCCAATCAGAGCATCACTGAGTAAGTATAGGATCACAAAGGCTCTCTCTCGTGGTTAGACATCAATCATCCAATCAGAACATCACTGAGTCAGTATAGGATGACAAAGGTTCTCTCTCGTGGTTAGAAATGACTGACCCAATCAGAGCATCACTGAGTAAGTATAGGATCACAAAGGCTCTCTCTCGTGGTTAGACATCAATCATCCAATCAGAACATCACTGAGTCAGTATAGGATGACAAAGGTTCTCTCTCGTGGTTAGACATGACTGACCCAATCAGAACACCACTGAGTCAGTACAGGATGACAAAGACCCTATCTCGTGGTTAGAAATGACTGACCCAATCAGAACAACACTGAGTCAGTATAGGATGACAAAGGCTCTCTCTCTCGTGGTTAGAAATGACTGACCCAATCAGAGCATCACTGAGTAAGTATAGGATCACAAAGGCTCTCTCTGGTGGTTAGACATCAATCATCCAATCAGAACATCACTGAGTCAGTATAGGATGACAAAGGTTTTCTCTCGTGGTTAGACTTGACTGACCCAATCAGAACATCACTGAGTCAGTATGGGATGACAAAGGCTCTCTCTCTCGTGGTTAGACATGACTGACCCAATCAGAACATCACGGGGTCAGTATAGGAAGACAAAGGCTCTCTCTCTCGTGGTTTGACATGACTGACCCAGTCAGAACATCATTGAGTCAGTATAGGATGACAAAGGCTCTCTCTCGTGGTTTGACATGACTGACCCAATCAGAACATCACTGAGTCAGTATAGGATGACAAGGGCTCTCTCTCATGGTTAGACATGGCTGACCCAATCAGAACATCACTGAGTCAGTACAGGATGACAAAGGCTCTCTCTCGTGGTTAGACATGACTGACCCAATCAGAATATCACTGAGACAGTATGGGATGACAAAGGCTCTCTCTCGTGCTTAGACATGACTAAGCCAATCAGAACATCACTGAGTCAGTACAGGATGACAAAGGTTCTCTCTCCTGGTTAGACATGACTGACCCAATCAGAATATCACTGAGACAGTATGGGATGACAAAGGCTCTCTCTCGTGCTTAGACATGACTAAGCCAATCAGAACATCACTGAGTCAGTACAGGATGACAAAGGTTCTCTCTCCTGGTTAGACATGACTGACCCAATCAGAATATCACTGAGACAGTATGGGATGACAAAGGCTCTCTCTCGTGCTTAGACATGACTGACTCAATCAGAACATCACTGAGTCAGTATGGGATGACAAAGGCTCTCTCTCTCGTGGCTAGACATGACTGACCCAATCAGAACATCACTGAGTCAGTATATGATGACAAAGGCCCTCTCTCTCGTGGTTCGACATAACTGACCTAAGCAGAACATCACGGAGTCAGTATATCAGTATATGATGACAAAGGCTCTCTCTCTCTCGTGATTCGACATGACTGACCCAATCATAACGTCACTGAGTCAGTATATGATGACAAAGGCTCTCTCTCTCGTGGTTCGACATGGCTGACCGAATCAGAACATCACTGAGTCAATATAGGATGACAAAGGCTCTCTCTCTCTCGTGGTTAGACATGACTGACCCAATCAGAACATCACTGAGTCAGTATATGATGACAAAGGCTCTCTCTCTCGTGGTTCGACATGGCTGACCGAATCAGAACATCACTGAGTCAATATAGGATGACAAAGGCTCTCTCTCTCTCGTGGCTAGACATGACTGACCCAATCAGAACATCACTGAGTCAGTATATGATGACAAAGGCCCTCTCTCTCGTGGTTCGACATAACTGACCTAAGCAGAACATCACGGAGTCAGTATATCAGTATATGATGACAAAGGCTCTCTCTCTCTCGTGATTCGACATGACTGACCCAATCATAACGTCACTGAGTCAGTATATGATGACAAAGGCTCTCTCTCTCGTGGTTCGACATGACTGACCGAATCAGAACATCACTGAGTCAGTATAGGATGACAAAGACCCTATCTCGTGGTTAGAAATGAATGACCCAATCAGAACATCACTGAGTCAGTACAGGATGACGAAGACCCTATCTCGTGGTTAGAAATGACTCACCCAATCAGAACATCACTGAGTCAGTATAGGATGACAAAGACCCTATCTCGTGGTTAGAAATGAATGACCCAATCAGAACATCACTGAGTCAGTACAGGATGACAAAGACCCTATCTCGTGTTTAGAAATGACTGACCCAATCAAAACATCACTGAGTCAGTATAGGATGACAAAATCTCTCTCTCGTGGTTAGACATGACTGACCCGATCATAACATACTGAGTCAGTATAGGATGACAAAGGCTCTCCCTCGTGGTTAAACATGACTGACCCAATCAGAACATCACTGAGTCAGTACAGGAGGACAAAGACCCTATCTCCTGGTTAGAAATGACTGACCCAATCAGAACATCACTGAGTCAGTATAGAATGACAAAGGCTCTCTCTCGTGGTTAGAAATGACTGACCCAATCAGAACATCACTGAGTCAGTATAGGATGACAAAGACCCTATCTCGTGGTTAGAAATTACAGACCCAATCAGAACATCACTGAGTCAGTACAGCATGACAAAGACCCCATCTCGTGGTTAGAAATGACTGACCCAATCAGAACATCACTGAGTCAGTATAGGATGACAAAGACCCTATCTCGTGGTTAGGAATGACTGACCCGATCAGAACATCACTGAGTCAGTACAGGATGACAAAGACCCTATCTCGTGGTTAGAAATGACTGACCCAATCAGAACTTCACTGAGTCAGTTCAGGATGACAAAGACCCTATCTCGTGTTTAGAAATGACTAACCCAATCAGAACATCACTGAGTCAGTACAGGATGACAAAGACCCTATCTCGTGGTTAGAAATGACTGACCCAATCAGAACATCACTGAGTCAGTACAGGATGACAAAGGCTCTCTCTCGTGGTTATACATGACTGACCCAATCAGAACATCACTGAGTCAGTATAAAAGACGAGGGCACTCTCTCTCGTGGTAAGACATGACTGACCCAAACAGAACATCACTGAGTCAGTATGGGATGACAAAAGCTCTCTCTCTCTCTCTCGTGGTTAGACATGACTGACCCAATCAGAACATCATAGAGTCAGTATGGGATGACAAAGGCTCTCTCTCTCGTGGTTCGACATAACTGACCTAATCAGAACATCACGGAGTCAGTATATGATGACATAGGCTCTCTCTTTCTCGTGGTTCGACATGACTGACCTAATCATAACATCACTGAGTCAGTATGGGATGACAAAGGCTCTCTCTCTCGTGGTTAGAAATGACTGACCCAATCAGAACATCACTGAGTCAGTATAGGATGACAAAGACCCTATCTCGTGGATAGAAATGACTGACCCAATCAGAACATCACTGAGTCAGTATAGGATGACAAAGACCCTACCTCGTGGTTAGAAATGACTGACCCAATCAGAACATCACTGAGTCAGTATAGAATGACAAAGACCCTACCTCGTGGATAGAAATGACTGACCCACTCAGAGCATCACTGAGTCAGTACAAGATGACAAAGACCCTATCTCGTGGATAGAAATGACTGACCCAATCAGAACATCACTGAGTCAGTATAGGATGACAAAGACCCTACCTCGTGGTTAGAAATGACTGACCCAATCAGAATATCACTGAGTCAGTATAGAATGACAAAGGCTCTCTCTCGTGGTTAGAAATGACTGAGCCAATCAGAACATCACTGAGTCAGTACAGGATGACAAAGACCCTATCTCGTGGTTAGAAATGACTGACCCACTCAGAACATCACTGAGTCAGTACAGGATGACAAAGACCCTATCTCGTGATTAGAAATGACTGACCCAATCAGAACATCACTGAGTCAGTATAGGATGACAAAGACCCTACCTCGTGATTAGAAATGACTGACCCAATCAGAACATCACTGAGTCAGCATAGAATGACAAAGACCCTACCTCGTGGATAGAAATGACTGACCCAGTCAGAACATCACTGAGTCAGTACAGGATGACAAAGACCCTATCTCGTGGATAGAAATGACTGACCCAATCAGAACATCACTGAGTCAGTATAGGATGACAAACACCCTACCTCGTGGTTAGAAATGACTGACCCAATCAGAATATCACTGAGTCAGTATAGAATGACAAAGGCTCTCTCTCGTGGTTAGAAATGACTGACCCAATCAGAACATCACTGAGTCAGCATAGGATGACAAAGACCCTATCTCGTGGTTAGAAATGACTGACCCAATCAGACCATCACTGAGTCAGTACAGGATGACAAAGACCCTATCTCGTGGTTAGAAATGACTGACCCACTCAGAACATCACTGAGTCAGTACAGGATGACAAAGACCCTATCTCGTGATTAGAAATGACTGACCCAATCAGAACATCACTGAGTCAGTATAGGATGACAAAGACCCTATCTCGTGGTTAGGAATGACTGACCTGATCAGAACATCATTGAGTCAGTACAGGATGACAAAGACCCTATCTCGTGGTTAGAAATGACTGACCCAATCAGAACATCACTGAGTCAGTACAGGATGACAAAGACCCTATCTCGTGTTTAGAAATGACTGACCCAATCAGAACATCACTGAGTCAGTAGAGGATGACAAAGACCCTATCTCGTGGTTAGAAATGACTGACCCAATCAGAACACCACTGAGTCAGTACAGGATGACAAAGACCCTATCTCGTGGTTAGAAATGACTGACCCAATCAGAACATCACTGAATCAGTATAGGATGACAAAGGCTATCTCTCGTGGTTAGACTTGACTGACCCAATCAGAACAACACTGAGTCAGTATAGGATGACAAAGGCTATCTCTCGTGGTTAAAAATGACTGACCCAATCAGAGCATCACTGAGTAAGTATAGGATCACAAAGGCTCTCTCTCGTGGTTAGACATCAATCATCCAATCAGAACATCACTGAGTCAGTATAGGATGACAAAGACCCTATTTCGTGGTTAGAAATGACTGACCTGATCAGAACATCACTGAGTCAGTATAGGATGACAAAGGCTCTCTCTCTCTCGTGGTTAGACATGACTGACACAATCAGAACATACTGAGTCAGTATAAAATGACGAAGGCACTCTCTCTCATGGTCAGACATGACTGACCCAATCAGAACATACTGAGTCAGTATAGGATGACAAAGGCTCTCTCTCTCTCGTGGTTAGACATGACTGACACAATCAGAACATACTGAGTCAGTATAAAATGACGAAGGCACTCTCTCTCATGGTCAGACATGACTGACCCAATCAGAACATCACTGAGTCAGTATAGGATGACAAAGGCTCTCTCTCGTGGTTGGACATGACTGACCTGATCAGAACATCACTGAGTCAGTATAGGATGACAAAGGCTCTCTCTCTCTCGTGGTTAGACATGACTGACACAATCAGAACATACTGAGTCAGTATAAAATGACGAAGGCACTCTCTCTCGTGGTCAGACATGACTGACCCAATCAGAACATACTGAGTCAGTATAAAATGACGAAGGCACTCTCTCTCGTGGTCAGACATGACTGACCCAATCAGAACATACTGAGTCAGTATAAAATGACGAAGGCACTCTCTCTCGTGGTCAGACATGACTGACCCAATCAGAACATACTGAGTCAGTATAGGATGACAAAGGCTCTCTCTCGTGGTCAGACATGACTGACACAATCAGAACATACTGAGTCAGTATAGGATGACAAAGGCTCTCTCTCTCGTGGTCAGACATGACTGACCCAATCAGAACATACTGAGTCAGTATAGGATGACAAAGGCTCTCTCTCGTGGTTATACATGACTGACACAATCAGAACATACTGAGTCAGTATAAAATGACGAAGGCACTCTCTCTCGTGGTCAGACATGACTGACCCAATCAGAACATACTGAGTCAGTATAGGATGACAAAGGCTCTCTCTCGTGGTCAGACATGACTGACACAATCAGAAGATACTGAGTCAGTATAAAATGACGAAGGCACTCTCTCTCGTGGTTAGACATGACTGACCCAATCAGAACATCACGGGGTCAGTATAGGAAGACAAAGGCTCTCTCTCTCGTGGTTTGACATGACTGACCCAGTCAGAACATCATTGAGTCAGAATAGGATGACAAAGGCTCTCTGTCATGGTTAGACATGACTGACCCAATCAGAACATCACTGAGTCAGTACAGGATGACAAGGGCTCTCTCTCATGGTTAAACATGACTGACCCAATCAGAACATCACTCAGTCAGTACAGGATGACAAAGGTTCTCTCTCCTGGTTAGACATGACTGACCCAATCAGAATATCACTGAGTCAGTATATGGTGACAAAGGCTCTCTCTCTCTTGTGGTTCGACATGACTGACAAAATCAGAACATCACTGAGTCAGTAAGGCATGGCAAAGTCTTTCTCTCTCTCTCTCTCGTGGTTGGACATAACTGACCTAATCAGAACATCACTGAGTCAGTATAGGATGACCAAGGCTCTCTCTCGTGGTTAGACATGACTGACCCAATCAGAACATCACTGAGTCAGTATATGGTGACAAAGGCTCTCTCTCTCTTGTGGTTCGACATGACTGACAAAATCAGAACATCACTGAGTCAGTATAGGATGACAAAGGCTCTCTATTTTTCTCTCTTGGTTATACATGAGTGACCCAATCAGAACATCACTGAGTCAGTTTAGGATGACAAAGGCTCTCTCTCTCTCTCTCGTGGTTAGACATGACTGACCCAATCAGAACATCACTGAGTCAGTATATGGTGACAAAGGCTCTCTCTCTCTTGTGGTTCGACATGACTGACAAAATCAGAACATCACTGAGTCAGTATAGGATGACAAAGGCTCTCTATTTCTCTCTCTCTCTCTCTCTCTCTCTCTCTCTCCCGTGGTTAGACATGACTAACCCAATCAGAACATCACTGAGTCAGTATATGGTGACAAAGGCTCTCTCTCTCTTGTGGTTCGACATGACTGACAAAATCAGAACATCACTGAGTCAGTATAGGATGACAAAGGCTCTCTATTTCTCTCTCTTGGTTATACATGAGTGACCCAATCAGAACATCACTGAGTCAGTTTAGGATGACAAAGGCTCTCTCTCTCTCTCTCGTGGTTAGACATGACTGACCCAATCAGAACATCACTGAGTCAGTATATGGTGACAAAGGCTCTCTCTCTCTTGTGGTTCGACATGACTGACAAAATCAGAACATCACTGAGTCAGTAAGGCATGGCAAAGTCTTTCTCTCTCTCTCTCTCGTGGTTGGACCATAACTGACCTAATCAGAACATCACTGAGTCAGTATAGGATGACCAAGGCTCTCTCTCTCTCTCTCTCGTGGTTAGACATGACTGACCCAATCAGAACATGATGACAAAGGCTCTCTATCTCTCTCTCTTGGTTATACATGAGTGACCCAATCAGAACATCACTGAGTCAGTTTAGGATGACAAAGGCTCTCTCTCTCTCTCTCGTGGTTGGACATGACTGACCCAATCAGAACATCACTGAGTCAGTATAGGATGACAAAGGCTCTCTCTCTCTCTCGCTCTCACTCTCTCTCTCTCTCCCTCTCGTGGTTAGACATAACTGACCCAATCAGAACATCACTGAGTCAGTATATGATGACAAAAACTCTCTATCTATCTCTCTCGTGGTTAGACAAGACTGACCCAATCAGAACATCACTGAGTCAGTTTAGGATGACAAAGGCTCTCTCTCGTGGTTAGACATGAGTGACCCAATCAGAACATCACTGAGTCAGTATAGGATGACAAAGGCTTTCTCTCTCTCTCTCTCTCTCATGGTTAGACATGAGTGACCCAATCAGAACATCACTGAGTCAGTATAGGATGACAAAGGCTTTCTCTCTCTCTCTCTCATGGTTAGACATGAGTGACCCAATCAGAATATCACTGAGTCAGTATAGGATGACAAAGGCTCTCTCTCGTGGTTAGACATGAGTGACCCAATCAGAACATCACTGAGTCAGTATAGGATGACAAAGGCTCTCTCTCTCTCTCTCTCTCGTGGTTAGACATGACTGAGCCAATCATAACATCACTGAGTCAGTACAGGATGACAAAGGCTCTCTCTCGTGGTTAGACATGAGTGACCCAATCAGAACATCACTGAGTCATTATATGATGACAAAGGCTCTCAATCTCTCTCTCGTGGTTGGACATGACTGACCCAATCAGAACATCACTGAGTCAGTATATTATGACAAAGGCTCTCTCTCATGGTTTGACATGACTGACCCAATCAGAACGTCAGTATAGGAGGACAAAGGTTCTCTCTTTATCTCTCTCTTGTGGTTAGACATGATTAACCCAATCAGACCATCACCGAGTCAGTATAGGATTACAAAGGCTCTCTCTCTCTCTCTCTCTCTCTCTCATGGTTAGACATGACTGACCCAATCAGAACATCACTGAGTCAGTACAGGATGACAAAGGCTCTCTCTCTCCTGGTTAGACATGACTGACCCAATCAGAGCATCACTGAGTCAGTATAAGATTACAGAGGCCCTTTCTCCTGGTTAGACATGACTGACCCAATCAGAACATCACTGAGTCCGTATAAGATTACAGAGGCCCTTTCTCCTGGTTAGACATGACTGACCCAATGAGAACATCACTGAGTCAGTATAGGATTACAAAAGCCCTCTCTCCTCGTTAGACATGATTAACCCAATCAGAAAATCACCGAGTCAGTATAGGATGACAAAGGCTTTCCATCTCGTGCTTAGACATGACTAACCCAATCAGAACATCACTGAGTCACTATGGGATGACAAAGGCTCTCTCTCTCGTCGTTAGACATGACTGACCCAATCAGAACATCACTGAGTCAGTATATGGTGACAAAGGATCTCTCTCTCTCGTGGTTCGACATGACTGACAGAATCAGAACATCACTGAGTCAGTATGGCATGGCAAAGGCTTTCTCTCTCTCTCTCGTGGTTGGACATAACTGACCTAATCAGAACATCACTGAGTCAGTATAGGATGACAAAGGCTCTCTATCTCTCTCTCGGGGTTATACATGAGTGACCCAATCAGAACATCACTGAGTCAGTTTAGGATGACAAAGGCTCTCTATCTCTCTCTCGTGGTTGGACATAACTGACCTAATCAGAACATCACTGAGTCAGTATAGGATGACCAAGGCTCTCTCTATCTCTCTCTCTTGGTTATACATGAGTGACCCAATCAGAACATCACTGAGTTAGTATATGATGACAAAAACTCTCTATCTCTCTCTCTCGTGTTTAGAAAAGACTGACCCAATCAGAACATCACTGAGTCAGTTTAGGATGACAAAGGCTCTCTCTCGTGGTTAGACATGAGTGACCCAATCAGAACATCACTGAGTCAGTATAGGATGACAAAGGCTCTCTCTCTCTCGTGGTTAGACATGACTGACCCAATCAGAACATCACTGAGTCAGTATAGAATGACAAAGGCTCTCTATCTCTCTCTCGTGGTTGGACATGACTGACCCAATCAGAACATCACTGAGTCAGTATAGGATGACAAAGGCTCTCTCTCTCTCGCTCTCACTCTCTCTCTCTCTCTCTCTCGTGGTTAGACATGACTGACCCAATCAGAACATCACTGAGTCATTATATGATGACAAAGCCTCTCAATCTCTCTCTCGTGGTTGGACATGACTGACCCAATCAGAACATCACTGAGTCAGTATATTATGACAAAGGCTCTCTCTCTCGTGTTTTGACATGACTGACCCAATCAGAACATCACTGAGTCAGTATAGGATGACAAAGGCTCTCTCTCTCTCGCTCTCGCTCTCTCTCTCTCTCTCTCTCTCTCGTGGTTAGACATGACTGACCCAATCAGAACATCACTGAGTCATTATATGATGACAAAGGCTCTCAATCTCTCTCTCTCTCGTGGTTGGACATGACTGACCCAATCAGAACATCACTGAGTCAGTATATTATGACAAAGGCTCTCTCTCATGGTTTGACATGACTGACCCAATCAGAACGTCAGTATAGTATGACAAAGCCTCTCTCTCTCTCTCATGGTTTGACATGATCGACCCAATCAGAACGTCAGTATAGGAGGATAAAGGTTCTCTCTTTGTCTCTCTCTTGTGGTTAGACATGATTAACCCAATCAGACCATCACCGAATCAGTATAGGATTACAAAGGCACTCTCTCCTGGTTAGACATGACTGACCCAATCAGAGCATCACTGAGTCAGTATAGGATGACAAAGGCCCTCTCTCCTGGTTATAAATGACTGACCCAATCAGAACATCACCGAGTCAGTATAGGATGACAAAGGCCCTCTCTCCTGGTTAGACATGATTAACCCAATAAGAACATCACTGAGTCAGTATAGGATGTCAAAGGCTCTCTCTCCTGGTTAGACATGACTGACCCAATCCGAACATCACTGAGTCAATATAACATGGCAAAGGCTCTCTCTCTCGTGGTTGGACATGACTGACCCAATCAGAACATCACTGAGTCAGTATAATATGGCAAAGGCTCTCTCTCTCGTGGTTGGACATGACTGACCCAATCAGAACATCACCGAGTCAGTATAGGATGACAATGGCTTTCTCTCTCGTGATTAGACATGACTGACCCAATCAGAACATCACTGAGTCAGTATAATATGGCAAAGGCTCTCTCTCTCGTGGTTGGACATGGCTGACCCAATCAGAACATCACTGAGTCAGTATAGGATGACAAAGGCTCTCTCTCTCTCTCTCTTGTGGTTAGTCATGACTCACCCAATCAGAACATCACTGAGTCAGTATAGGATGACAAAGGCTCTCTCTCTCTCTCTCTCTTGTGGTTAGTCATGACTCACCCAATCAGAACATCACTATGTCAGTATAGGATGAGTGATGAGTGATCCAATCAGAACATCAATGAGTCAGTTTAGGATGACAAAGGCTCTCTCTCATGGTTTGACATGACTGACCCAATCAGAGCATCACTGAGTCAGTATAGGATGACAAAGGATTTCTCTCTCTCTCTCTCTCGTGGTTAGACATGACTGACCCAATCAGAACCTCACTGAGTCAGTATAGGATGACAAAGGCTCTCTCTCGTGGTTTGACATGACTGACCCAATCAGAGCATCACTGAGTCAGTATAGGATGACAAAGGATTTCTCTCTCTCTCTCTCTCGGTTAGACATAACTGACCCAATCAGAACATCACTGAGTCAGTATAGGATGACAAAGGCTCTCTCTCGTGGTTAGAAATGACTGACCCAATCAGAGCATCACTGAGTCAGTATAGGATGACAAAGGATTTCTCTCTCTCTCTCTCTCGTGGTTAGACATGACTGACCCAATCAGAACCTCACTGAGTCAGTATAGGATGACAAAGGCTCTCTCTCGTGGTTTGACATGACTGACCCAATCAGAGCATCACTGAGTCAGTATAGGATGACAAAGGATTTCTCTCTCTCTCTCTCTCTCGTGGTTAGACATGACTGACCCAATCAGAACCTCACTGAGTCAGTATAGGATTACAAAGGCTCTCTCTCGTGGTTTGACATGACTGACCCAATCAGAGCATCACTGAGTCAGTATAGGATGACAAAGGATTTCTCTCTCTCTCTCATGGTTAGACATGACTGACCCAATCAGAACATCACTGAGTCATTATATGATGACAAAGGCTCTCTATCTTTCTCTCGTGGTTGGACATGACTGACCCAATCAGAACATCACTGAGTCAGTACAGGATGACAAAGGCTCTCTCTCGTGGTTTGACATGACTGACCCAATCAGAACGTCAGTATAGTATGACAAATCCTCTTTCTCTCTCTCTCTCATGGTTTGACATGACTGACCCAATCAGAACGTCAGTATAGGAGGACAAAGGCTCTCTTTTTATCTCTCTCTTGTGGTTAGACATGATTAACCCAATCAGAACATCACCAAGTCAGTATAGGATGACAAAGGCTCTCTCTCTCTCTCTCTCTCCTGGTTAGACATGACTGACCCAATCAGAACATCACTGAGTCATTATGGGAGAACAAAGGCTATCTCTCTCTATCTCTCTCTTGTGGTTATATATGATTAACCCAATCAGAACATCACCGAGTCAGTAGAGGATTACAAAGGCCCTCTCTGCTGGTTAGACATGACTGACCCAATCAGAACATCACTGAGTCAGTATAGGAGAACAAAGGCTCTCTCTCTCTATCTCTCTCTCTTGTGGTCAGACATGATTAACCCAATCAGAACATCACCGAGTCAGTATAGGATTACAAAGGCCCTCTCTCCTGGTTAGACATGACTGACCCAATCAGAACATCACTGAGTCAGTATAGGAGAACAAAGGCTCTATCCCTCTATCTATCTCTTGTGGTTTGACATGATTAACCCAATCAGAACATCACCGAGTCAGTATAGGATTACAAAGGCCCTCTCTCCTGGTTAGACATGACTGACCCAATCAGAGCAGCACTGGGTCAGTATAGAAGGACAAAGGCTCTCTCTCTATCTCTCTCTCTTGTGGTCAGACATGATTAACCCAATCAGAACATCACCGAGTCAGTATAGGATGACAAAGGCTCTCTCTCCTGGTTAGACATGACTGACCCAATCAGAACATCACTGAGTCAATATAATATGGCAAAGGCTCTCTCTCTGTCCCTCTCTTGTGGTTAGACATGACTGACACAATCAGAACATCACTGAGTCAGTATAAGATGACAAAGGCTCTCTCTCGTGGTTAGACATGACTGACCCAATCAGAACATCACTGAGTCAATATAATATGGCAAAGGCTCTCTCTCTGTCCCTCTCTTGTGGTTAGACATGACTGACCCAATCAGAACATCACTGAGTCAATATAATATGGCAAAGGCTCTCTCTCTGTCCCTCTCTTGTGGTTAGACATGACTGACCCAATCAGAGCAGCACTGGGTCAGTATAGAAGGACAAAGGCTCTCTCTCTATCTCTCTCTCTTGTGGTCAGACATGATTAACCCAATCAGAACATCACCGAGTCAGTATAGGATGACAAAGGCTCTCTCTCCTGGTTAGACATGACTGACCCAATCAGAACATCACTGAGTCAATATAATATGGCAAAGGCTCTCTCTCTGTCCCTCTCTTGTGGTTAGACATGACTGACCCAATCAGAACATCACTGAGTCAGTATAAGATGACAAAGGCTCTCTCTCGTGGTTAGACATGACTGACCCAATCAGAACATCACTGAGTCAATATAATATGGCAAAGGCTCTCTCTCTGTCCCTCTCTTGTGGTTAGACATGACTGACCCAATCAGAACATCACTGAGTCAGTATAAGATGACAAAGGCTCTCTCTCGTGGTTAGACATGACTGACCCAATCAGAACATCACTGAGTCAGTTTAGGATGACAAAGGCTCTCTCTCTCTCTCTCGTGGTTGGACATGACTGACCCAATCAGAACATCACTGAGTCAGTATAAGATGACAAAGGCTCTCTCTCTCTTTTGTGGTTAGTCATGACTCACCCAATCAGAACATTACTGAGTCAAAATAGGATGACAAAAGCTTTCTTCTCTCTCTCTTTCTCTTGTTGTTAGACATGACTGACCCAATGAAAATCAGAAGACATGACTGACCCAATCAGAACACCACTGAGTCAGTATAGTATGACAAAGGCTCTCTCTCGTGGTTATACATGACTGACCGAATCAGAACATTAATGAGTCAGTATAGGATGACAAAAGCTCTCTCTCGTGGTTTGACATGACTGACCCAATCAGAACATTACTGAGTCAGTATAAGATGACGAAGGCTTTCTCTCTCTCCTGGTTAGACACGATTGACCCAAAAAAGTGGGGACCAGTCGAGGACCAGTCGTACGTGATGTCAAGTTGACGTGATGTCAAGAATGGCAATGCTCAGTGAATGCGAGGACCAGTCGTACAGCATCATAACGTGTTAATGTTAGAATGGAGAACAAGTTCTTCCTTTAGAGATGAAGTGGACTGTCAAGAATGGCAATGCTCAGTGAATGCGAGGACCAGTCGTACAGCATCATAACGTGTTAATGTTAGAATGGAGAACAAGTTCTTCCCCTAGAGATGAAGTGGACTGTCAAGAATGGCAATACTCAATGAATGTGGGGACCAGTCGTACAGCATCATAACGTGTTAATGTTAGAATGGAGAACAAGTTCTTCCCCTAGAGATGAAATGGACTGTCAAGAATGGCAATGCTCAGTGAATGCGAGGACCAGTCGTACAGCATCATAACGTGTTAATATTAGAATGGGGAACAAGTTCTTCCTTTAGAGATGAAGTGGACTGTCAAGAATGGCAATGCTCAGTGAATGCGAGGACCAGTCGTACAACATCATAACGTGTTAATGTTAGAATGGGGAACAATTTCTTCCCCTAGAGATGAAGTGGACTGTCAAGAATGGCAATGCTCAGTGAATGTGGGGACCAGTCGTACAGCATCATAACGTGTTAATGTTAGAATGGAGAACAAGTTATTCCCCTAGAGATGAAATGGACTGTCAAAAATGGCAATGCTCAGTGAATGCGAGGACCAGTCGTACAGCATCATAACGTGTTAATGTTAGAATGGGGAACAAGTTCTTCCTTTAGAGATGAAGTGGACTGTCAAGAATGGCAATGCTCAGTGAATGCGAGGACCAGTCGTACAGCATCATAACGTGTTAATGTTAGAATGGGGAACAAGTTCTTCCCCTAGAGATGAAGTGGACTGTCAAGAATGGCAATGCTCAGTGAATGCGAGGACCAGTCGTACAGCATCATAACGTGTTAATGTTAGAATGGGGAACAAGTTCTTCCCCTAGAGATGAAATGGACTGTCAAGAATGGCAATGCTCAGTGAATGCGAGGACCAGTCGTACAGCATCATAACGTGTTAATGTTAGAATGGGGAACAAGTTCTTCCCCTAGAGATGAAGTGGCCTGTCAAGAATGGCAATGCTCAGTGAATGCGAGGACCAGTCGTACAGCATCATAACGTGTTAATGTTAGAATGGAGAACAAGTTCTTCCTTTAGAGATGAAGTGGACTGTCAAGAATGGCAATGCTCAGTGAATGCGAGGACCAGTCGTACAGCATCATAACGTGTTAATGTTAGAATGGAGAACAAGTTCTTCCCCTAGAAATGAAGTGTACTGTCAAGAATGGCAATGCTCAGTGAATGCGAGGACCAGTCGTACAGCATCATAACGTGTTAATGTTAGAATGGGGAACAAGTTCTTCCCCTAGAGATGAAATAGACTGTCAAGAATGGTAATGCTTAGGGAATGTGGGACCAGTCGTACAGCATCATAACATGTTAATGTTAGAATGGAGAACAAGTTCTTCCCCTAGAGATGAAATAGACTGTCAAGAATGGCAATGCTCAGTGAATGCGAGGACCAGTCGTACAGCATCATAACGTGTTAATGTTAGAATGGAGAACGAGTTCTTCCCCTAGAGATGAAGAGTACTGTCAAGAATGGCAATGCTCAGTGAATGCGAGGACCAGTCGTACAGCATCATAACGTGTTATTGTTGGAATGGAGAACAAGTTCTTCCCCTAGAGATGAAGTGGACTGTCAAGAATGGCAATGCTCAGTGAATGCGAGGACCAGTCGTACAGCATCATAACGTGTTAATGTTAGAATGGAGAACAA
Source organism: Terebella lapidaria (assembly GCA_949152475.1). NCBI lineage: Eukaryota > Metazoa > Annelida > Polychaeta > Terebellida > Terebellidae > Terebella > Terebella lapidaria. The sequence continues at coordinate 36,122,012 of OX424567.1, read as the reverse complement.
GTTCTTCCCCTAGAGATGAAATGGATTGTCAAGAATGGCAATGCTCAGTGAATGCGAGGACCAGTCGTACAGCATCATAACGTGTTAATGTTAGAATGGGGAACAAGTTCTTCCCCTAGAGATGAAATGGACTGTCAAGAATGGCAATGCTCAGTGAATGCGAGGACCAGTCGTACGGCATCATAACGTGTTAATGTTAGAATGGGGAACAAGTTCTTCCCCTAGAGATAAAGTGGACTGTCAAGAATGGCAATGCTCAGTGAATGCGAGGACGGGTCGTACAGCATCATAACGTGTTGATGTTAGAATGCGGAACAAGTTCTTCCCCTAGAGATGAAGTGGACTGTCAAGAATGGCAATGCTCAGTGAATGCGAGGACCTGTCGTACAGCATCATAACGTGTTAATGTTAGAATGGAGAACAAGTTCTGCCCCTAGAGATGAAGTGTACTGTCAAGAATGGCAATGCTCAGTGAATGCGAGGACCAGTCGTACAGCATCATAACGTGTTATTGTTAGAATGGGGAACAAGTTCTTCCCCTAGAGATGAAGTGTACTGTCAAGAATGGCAATGCTCAGTGAATGCGATGACCTGTCGTACAGCATCATAAGGTTCAAACAAACACAAATATATTATCGCAAGGCTCTTTCTATATCGCAAGGGCCGGGTAATTACCGATACGCTGGGCTGTGTGAAAAATAAGCCAGTGCAAAGAATACTGACCATAGCACAGGACTGGGGCAAAAATACATCTGTCTTCGGTAATATTCGTGTATACCACTCAATCTTCTTCCGAAAGCATTAAGTGGTCACATTCACACAGTGTAACTACGTATAAGAAAAGCCCAAACTTGATAAGGATTGAACATTTTGTGGCTGTATCAATGAGAATACATCACCTGCAATATTGAAAATATAATGATACGGTGTACGTGGTGATAAACACGGTCTCATAGCTACAGGCACAACTGTGTGTGACACTGGAGGTGCCCTGAAGAAGCATGATCATCCTGCACCTTACTGGTATACTAGCTTTTCTGGCTGGCCAAACTCTCGCCAAGAACACAGCTGGAGAAGAAGAATTCATCGAAGATGAATACATCGTGAGACTCGACCAGAAACTGGTAAAAACTCCTGCGGATGAGCGATCGTTCCTGTCAACTCTATCCACAAAATATGACGTCCAACTGAAGAAGAGTTACCACCTGGCGGACTTGAATCTGCTGCACGTGTACAGTCGATCGCTGGACGCAGCGTATGTCAGCGGTCTGTCCGAGGTCCTGTACGTGGAGAGGAACTCTCTGGTACACGCCTGGCAGCAGTGCGCCAATCAGCCATCTCCGGGTACCTGGGGTCTAGATAGGATCGACCAGCGTGAACTCCTGGCCTCCAGCGACCCGCAGAACCCAGCCGCCACATACACTTGGGGCGAGCGGACCGGTGACCTGACCGAGGCATATGTCGCCGACACAGGTATTGAGATCACCCACCCGGATTTCGAGGGCCGAGCTGTTTGGGGCTACACGGCTGAGGGGATCACAGGGACAGAAGATGGTAACGGACACGGTACTCACTGTGCGGGGATTGTGGGCTCTAGATCATACGGAGTTGCCAAGGGTGTCAATCTTATTGCCGTTAAAGTTCTGAATGACTTCGGTAGCGGGTCGACAAGTTCTGTTGTGGATGGATTGACCTGGATCCTCAACCAGCATCAGGCCCGAGAGAACGCCACCGGCGAGCCTGTCAGAAGCGTGGCCAGTCTCTTCCTCGGCGGCAGCGCTAACCAAGCCATGGATGACGCCGTGCGCGCCTTGTACAACGGTGGGGTGCCCGTCACTGTGGTCGCTGGTGGAAGCAATGCCGACGCTTGTTTCTTCTCCCCAGCCCGCGTTCCTGAGGCCATCACTGTCGGTTCGAGTGATGTCGCTGATTTCGCGTCATCCTCGTCCAACTGGGGCAGCTGTCTGGACCTGTTCGCACCTGGGGTCAGTGTCCTGTCCACTTGGCTGAACGGTGACTCAGCGGTCCTCTCCGGGTCGTCCATGGCTGGGGCTCACGTGGCAGGAGTCGTGGCCCGCTACCAGAGCGCGGTGTCTCCCGCCCCGACCCCACTCGAGGTGGACACCTGGATCAAGGAGCAGGCCACACAAGACGCTTTGACCTTCAACACCCCGGAACAGGCCACCTCGCCCAACCTGCTCCTGTATGCTGACTGCTGAATTGAGCACGAGTAGATATTTTGAGTAGATATGTTAATTAATACACCTGACCAGACCATGAATAAACATACAGGCTAGATTTATTAAGTCTGAACATGTATCAAACCTAGCTATAGGATCATTAACACTTGCTGTTAAATTGTCAATAACATGTGTTCAAACTGATAAGAACATTAACTCCATCATAAACTTACCGGTATGCCGTTGGTAGGCCTAATAGCTATGTAGACTAAAACATTAGAAATCCCGACAACACAGACATGACGAAATTTTCAGAATCGACTAAATGCATGGTCAAATCCGAGTGATAGACCTATTATTAGCATCAAAATCGAAGCCCATGTGAATATCACCGCCATCCAGCTAAGTGTGAGGTGCCACGGAGGAGCGAGCACCCCCTGCCCCGCTTGCGACATCCACACTACCAATATCACTGTCCGGAATCCGTTTCGGCACAGGATATTGGAAAACGATATTTTTCGGTTGGGAAACGATATGTTCGATTGGGAAACGCCAAGCTGAACTGGGGTAGGTGTTGTTTTCCTCAATAAAGTATGAAAAAATAGGTGTAATCGTTAATCAAAAGAAAGACAAACATGCGTTAATGTTGTATAAAGTCTTCAGTGTCGACCAAACCTGCTATGCTTGATGTAATTTCGTTTTTGTTACATGAAATGCGATGAAAATAACACCGTTTTGAAAAAATGAACACTGATGATTAAATATGTGTCTGATGCACACAAAAAGTAACACGAGTCAAGAGAAAGGTGTATTACATGATCGCCACCGAAAAGACATATTTTACATCGTCTCATTAATAAATAGTTGTTGATTTTCTGAACCATTGATGTTTCGCTGGGTAAACGATACTGTTCCGATTGGACATCAGTTCCGAATATGGGTGTTTCGATTGGTAAACGATATTTTATTGGAAATTTATGGCCGGTTAAGGCTCGTTTTTGGCTATTATTAATTCATACTTCTTATTTCTCCCAACAGATGGCGTCTCGCAGCTTCAACTCCAGGTGTTATCACTGTCATTTAAAGTTTGAAGACTCTAACCACATAGTAAATCACTTATTTGACAAGCACCAAGGAAAAACCTTTTCAATATTGAGACCCGTTGTGGATGATGAAACAGGGAAAAAGCGTTACCAGGCTGGTTCAGAAATGGTTCAGAAAATCAACAAATATTTTTTTATGAGACGATGTAAAATGTGTCTTTTCGGTGGGGATCATGTAATACACCTTTCTCTTGACTCGTGTTACTTTTTGTGTACATCAGACACATATTTAATCATCAGTGTTCATTTTGTCAAAACGGTGTTATTTTCATCGCATTTCACGTAACAAAAACGAAATTACATCAAGCATAGCAGGTTTGGTCGACACTGAAGACTTTATACAACATTAACACATGTTTGTCCTTCTTTTGATTAACGATTACACCTATTTTTTCATACTTTATTGAGGAAAACAACACCTACCCCCGTTCAGCTTGGCGTTTCCCATTCGAACATATCGTTTCCCAACCGAAAAATATCGTTTACCAATATCCTGTGCCGAAACGGATTCCGGACAGTGGTATAACAGTTGGTCTCGTATTTCATATGTACAAAATTTTCCGTTTCCCAATCGAAACAGCATCGATTACCAACCGGCGCCTTCTCCATACGTATCGTTTACCCAGCGAAACATCAATGGTTCAGAAAATCAACAAATATTTATTAATGAGACGATGTAAAATGTGTCTTTTCGGTGGGGATCATGTAATACACCTTTCTCTTGACTCATGTTACTTTGTGTGTACATCAGACACATATTTAATCATCAGTGTTCATTTTTTCAAAACGGTGTTATTTTCATCGCATTTCACGTAACAAAAACTAAATTACATCAAGCATAGCAGGTTTGGTCGACACTGAAGACTTTATACAACATTAACGCATGTTTGTCTTTCTTTTGAATAACGATTACACCTATTTTTTCATACTTTATTGAAGAAAACAACACCTACCCCCGTTCAGCTTGGCGTTTCCCAATCGAACATATCGTTTCCCAACCGAAAAATATCGTTTCCCAATATCCTGTGCCGAAACGGAATTCCGGACAGTGAATATACATGCACATGTAAGTTCGGTATCGACCTGTTACACTGATCCATTCAGATTTTGATGATGTAAATAATAATCCGAATACAACAGTTTTAGAATAATAGACAGCCCATCCAAATATTTACAGCCAACGCCATGCACACTGGCATCTAGGGCAGACAGGGTATCAAACATTGGTGTTTCTACTGTAGGCCTACAATCGATGGAAAATGCATATATGATGGGGTACATTATCGAAAGGCCCGAATTGTTTGTATCTTTCTGTATTTGGCCTACCTTGCCATATAAATATATCTCAATTTTCACAGTTTAACCATGCATGACTAAAATTAATCGATATTCATAGGATATGGTCGGTGCTGACCAATAAGGCAACTGAAATTTGTCAAAAATAGGCAGAGGCGGATATAGGCATTTAGGCGAAACCGACTAGCGGAACGCGCGTTCCCTCGATCAAAGATGGCGAGCGGTAGGTTTTGCTTCGATTTGTTTTGCCAAAGAACATGGAATATTTTGAGTTATTTGTATGGTTTGTGTTGTATATAGATGAAGCACATATTACTCCGGACAGCAGACATTATAAACAGGTTGTATGTCACTTAAAACGCATAAGCAATGAATATTTCTTATCGCTGAAAACCCGCACTGATTAACGGAACGCAATACAATGATTTACGGAAAGCGCCAGACAATTTATTTCCCGATGAACGGAACGCGCAAAACCATGTTGCATGAAATAAATGAATAAGCCAACATGTGACTCAACAAAGATGTGAGAATAACTTATGCACATGTGTGTTTCTTTCAAAACGTCGAAGAGGATTCCTCACTATAAAATTAGAAACATTGTGATCTACTATCATTTCTCAATTTAAGAAATATATTGTGTTCGAAGAGCATTTCAACACGAATGCCAATTTTCTCCCTGAAATACAAATACTGCAGGCCTAAAATTCCCAATAAAATTTGCCGGATTATGTAATATACTTGTATCAATAGTACAAGAAGGCCCTACCAAAAATTGTGTAGGTATTATTGTGGCGATTTTGCCCTAAGCAGGCGGCAGGTGATTGTAAACATGCATGCCATTTATGTGGCCTTTTTAGTCTTCGCCTTGTTTTGACACGCTCCGTTCGAGTGGGCGTTGCTACGGCAACGCATTGTAATTTACGCTCCAGTAAACTATAACAATGGTTTGATTACGCTTCACGTGCAGCCTCTAGTTTCTGGTGTATTATATATACACTGGAAGCGACTCGGTCGAGATTGATTGTCCAAGGTCGAGTGACAGGATGCACTCGGAGCTCGCCATGAGCTTTGAGTTCCCTGGTCAGGAGTAGTGGGCTCTTAGAGCCCTGGGGACGATTTCAATGGGGAGGCCCGGGCAGGGAGAGACAAGTTGCTGACTCAGGGGCGCAAGCCCTGTGGATCGCCAGTTCTCTCCCTTCCCGGGACGTGTGACATAGGCTCTGGCCAGCATGTCGGACTGTACGGGGTTCCGTCCCCGAGGCAGACCGCTGCTCGCCAGGCCCCTCCAGCTAACACCGTGGTGATGAACCAATTTCTGAACGGTGTCCGTAGGCCTGGGAGTGTCGGGTGGGCTGTTACCTGGTTACCGTTAATGCTAGAGTGGTTACCGTGTCCGCAGTGACCTCCGGTGAGCGGCGCCGCCGCAAGGATCCGGAATAGCGGATGCGCGTCCGCAAGGACTCGCGGTGAGAGGACTATCCTCGAGGATCCCGAAGAGCGGACGATAGTCAATAACTTTACATTGGTGCCGTGACCAGGATCAGTCTGACAGCGTTCCATCGCAGCCTACCGTCACAGTGTTGTAGCCTCCTTCGTCCCTGGGGATCGCCCGCTCCTCAAGGACAATCCGGAAAATGACGAAGGAAAGAGACAAAAACAATGAACCCAACGGGAGGGAAACGGGTGGTAACGTCGCGGACCGCACCCGGTTGAGCGACGACCGCCGTGAGACATCTTCGGGTGACTCCGGCGGTAGTAAGGTACGCGCGGAGACCTCCGTGACCTCCAAGTCCTACCGAGCCTGCAGGCGCCAGTGGCCCCCGCAATGGGACCCGCGCCTGCTCCGCGGCTCGGAGGCACCACGTTGGCGACCAAGTCGACCATTTTGACGGTTGGAGCGCAAGCCGCGTGGTCTACTTACCCTGGCGCGCACAGTGTGTCGGACGGGCAGTGGCAACAGGTGGCTTCGGCCCCAAGCTATGCTAGCTTTGCCGCCCCATCTGGAGCCTACCCAGTAGGTTCGATGGGAGCCCCGCCCGCACCCAGCCAGTGTGGGTTTTCAGCGGGAATGACCCCGGCGGCAAGCGTGAGCTTTCCTGCTCCCATGTCCGCGGCGTCGATGTTTGCTCCGGCAGACTCTGTCGCAGGCACGGGTAGCTCGCGGGCCTTGCCGCTGTACACGGACGACCCCGAAGCCGGAACCGCACGTCGGGCGCGTAACAAACGTGATGACGGGCCCGACCACTCCTCGTGGCGGAAACGGTTCAACGGGGATAACGCCGACTTGGAGGACTACTTACTCCAAGTGTGGTGGACCGCCGTGTACAAAGGATGGACCCAGCAGGAAGCTGGGCATGTCCTCGTGGGGAGCTTGGAAGGAAAAGCTCTCCGCGTTATGCCGTGTCTGCCGGTGGGAACAGTGACCTTCGGCGAGGTTGCCCGTCAACTTCGCTTGCTGTTCAACCGGCGGCAGTTTGAACGAGAGTTCAAAGCGCGAACCCGCCAACCGACTGAGTCCGTGACAGACTATGCGTTCAACTTGCGCATACTCGGCCGGAGAGCTTATCCGGACATGGGCTCCAGACGGTTCGAGACGATGCTGATCGATCAGTTCATCGATGGCCAGCCTTACCACTTATCATACAGGCTGGCCACCCATGAAAAGCGATCGATGGAGGAGGCGATTGACTCCGCACTTGCGCTAGAGGTAGCTGTCCGCCCTAGACAGTTGCCTCCGGCCCCGGCTCCGGCCTCGGCTGTTCCCGCGCAGACGGCGACCCCTCCTCCGGCCAAGGCATCGCAGGTAACCCCGTGGCAGGACCCGGTCGTCCGGGAACCCGCCAGGGAACCTACCCCACAGTGGGTTAGTGCGCCGGCACCCTCCACAGGGATGCCCGCACATGCGGCACCAGTCGCCGCGCCGTGCTCGTCCTCGGATGAGTGCGACATGGAGGAATACGATTTCGGTGCCGCGCAGATGATTGTGCACTGCGCCGGGATCGAAGCTCCGGGACCCGCAGAATGTTGCGCGTTCACCTCCGAACCAGCCCAGAACCGTCCCTGTTACTTCTGCGGAAAGCAGGGACACTTTTGGCTGAAGTGTCCGGAGTTGTTAGAACGCCTGCGGTCGCGCGGATACCAGGGAGCCCTCCCTGGCCCGCAACGGAGGAATTCCTTCTGGTCTGGTCCTCCGGGACAGCAAGGTCAGAACCCGTGGCAGGGAAACTAGATCCGGACGTGGTAGCGACCAACACTACGTCCGGGGACAGTTGTTCCGTGGCATCAGATGCCGCTCCACCCACTGATGGGCAGGACGAACCTCAAGTTGATATGACTTCTCCGGAAGTAGTCCTTGGGGATCAGTCTGGCTCCTCCGTGGCTGAGGCAGATGGTGAGGACTCCGTAGATGAGCCCAGCGCATGCGAACGGTATCGCCCTACCTGCGCGCTGGTGAGGGACCCCTGCTGGTACCTGCCCCTGTCCTTCGGACGGGAGCCGGTCCGGTTCCTCGTGGACTCTGGCTCGGAGGTGACCCTCGTTGCCGCAGCAACGTTCAGGAAGGAGCCCGCGCTCCGCAACCTTGAGTTGCGGGATCCCGGACCCTACAAGCTCTACGGAGCGGGTGACAACCGCATCCGTATCCACGGTATCATCGATCTGCCTATTACCCTTGGGGACAAGGTGTATCTGACAGAGGCAATCGTTGTGGATATCGGAGCGGCCGGGATTATTGGGATGAATTTCCTACGGGTCCACCGGGTGACCGCCAACTTTAGTGCTGGCGAATTCCGGATGGGAGAGGACATACACTTTCTCTTCCGCTCAGGCCCGATGCATTCATTCCAAATGCAGGCGGTGCGCACTGTGGTAGTGCCGCCAATGAGTGAGATGATCATTGAGGCCAGGCCGCATCGTCCCCGCATGCCCCTCGATGGTCGGCCGTGTATAGTGCAACCAGTGAGAAGTTTCGCCGAAGGAACCTGACTAGTGCTGGGTGGGGCCCTGGTCATGTCCAACCCCCGCGCGATGCCCATCCTTGTGGTGAACCCTACGGATGCTCCTATTGTACTGCGGCGCGGATGCATAGCAGCTACTACTACTCCCGCGTCATCGAGTCGTGTCCTCCCCGACGATCCTGTCTGCCGCACTGCGTGCGTGGCGGCGGCCACCGGAGATGACCCGTTCACCCTGCCGGACCATTTGGAATCTCGGGTTCCGAAGGACCGGCTGGATGAAGAGCAGCGCCAAGCGCTCCGTAACTGCTGCGGCAGTATGCGTATGTGTTCATGGGTCCTGATGGTGCGGTTGGCAGGACTGACGTCCGCGGTTCTGCGACGCTTTAAGATGACGCACTTCGGTGTAGTTATCCCCCGTGCGCCATTACTATTATTAAGTTTATAGTAAGTTTAGGTTTCTAACGGCAGGAAACCGTTAGAAACCTAAACCTAATCCATTATGATAATGGAGCGGTTGTTGAGTCCGCGTGTGCGGACCAGCCGCGGCGGCGGGTGACGCTCATTCTCGTCCGGATCGTACCTTACAATACGCGGTCCGGCCGAGATGACAGGAACCCCGGCCTCCTTCTAAGAAGGGGGTCGTATATTACATGCGCAACACTTGTGGTGGCTTTTAATTCCAATATCATATTCATTGGATAAAGGCAATACGCCATTCTATGGTAGACGTCCGGCCTGGACTCCGTCCGTGGGCAGCTCCGGACGTCCGCCGGCTATTGCTTTCATCGTCTTTGGGCGCCTCTAGATTGGGCGCCGGTATGAAGGGTTTGACCCCTAACCATTGAGGTTATGGCCATGCCGGCTCCGTGTCTAATCTATTGGCTCCGCACTCCGGTAGTCGTTTGTTTGGGCTCTAGCTTTGACCGGGCTTGCTCCGCGGCCGGGCTGTACGTTGGGGTTGCTGGTGGGCACGTCATGAACGCCCACAGGGCGCCCAATTGTCTGTCCGCCTGTCATGGGCTTGCTCGATTGCCTTGTAAGCGTACCAGCGGCTATGGGGAGTGATTTTGTTTATTTTCCATCTCATTTATTATTTATGGGAGGATTATAAGCCACAAGTGTACGTGTGTTCCCGTGGAAATGCTATTCTTACTCATTTACCAAATATATGAGAAAGTTTAGTGATATATCTCTTTTCCCTGGTGCAATAGAGAGTAAGAAATCGGGAGATTTCTGCTTTCGCAAGAGGGGTGTAGGAGATTGTGTACATTGTATCAAAGGCTGTATGCCGTGATCTATGAAAAGCATGCAACTGGTGGTGGATTTATTTCCATTGCTACTTGGGCGGTGTTAAATTTTTAATTATCGCTGCTGATAGGGTGACATAATCGTAACACCCACAAGTAGTTTGACTTTTGATACATTGTATACAATCTTTAACCTGCGAGGGTGATTAACTTCACGTCATTGATCGCCAGTGCGAAAGCTATTGCTAATGACTGTTGTTAATTACTGAAGTATTTTAGCGGGTTCCCCCGGGATGGCTTGTGTATGTAAGCCACCCGTATACATGGAGTGATAGGAGTCACCAGGGGGAGATGCGTGTATATGTATGAGATAGTGTAAAACGTTCTTTTGTCTGTCGATCTGGTAGATGCAGTGGACAGACGTTTCCACGGGAACGCGTCATGCGGTGCGCGTGCATTATAACTGCCAACACTTGATGCCTTTAAAGCTATGTAACTCGATAATCTCTGGTAATTCGAGCACTCGGCACTGGTGGAGACAGATCTGCGGATCTGACTCCCAGTGTTTAAGCGGAGAGCGCTTGAATATGTCAGAGAAGAGTGACGGGGATGGTTGGAAGGAGTTCTCTTCGGAAGATGAGTATCTTGAGCGCGGTAATTCGTACTCGAGACCCATGCGGCCTGAGGGGGATGACGGGAGAGATAACCCCAAAGGCACGTATGTGGGTTCTGCGGAATCCAGCTCCGACTCTGGTTCTGGTACAGGAACCGAGTCCGAGAGTGAGGTCGCGGCGGACCGCCCTGCAGAGAGTGACTCGGCTACTTTAGGCGCCGAGCAGCTCCTAGATCCGTCTCCTTTTCCCCGCGTGGAAGAGTTGATGGACTGCAGTGAGGTAGGACCCGCTGGTGTCGACATTGTGTTGCATCCGCCCGCGGAGATGCTTGCGTCTCTGGGGCCAGATGAGATTACTCGTGCGGAAACTTGTCCGGATGGCCGTTGCCGTCCGGACACCGGTTCCGCCGAGTACTCCACGGTGTCCGCACCTGCAGAGTCTGGTCCGCACGACCGGAAGACACCTGGGACTTGGGCGGAGCAGGTTGACGCGGCTGAGGAAGCCGCATCCCAAGCTCCGGCCCAGGAACAGGAGTCTGGCTCGAAGGAGACCGAGAACCGGGATGACGGGTTTGCATCGCCCATCTCCCGACGCACTCGCCGTCGAGCCAAGGAGATCGCCCAGAAGCAGTGGCAGGCCCAGCAGCAACTGGAGGCCGCCAACCGCGGGCGATCTGAGTCCGGATCCGACCAGGACCCCGTCTCCTCGCCTCTGAAGAAGAAGAAGAAGCGGAACCACCGGAAAAAGAAGTCCGGCGGTGCCCCGCCTCAAACCGGATCACAGTCCGGAGGACCCAAGCCGCTGGTGCCTAAGCCGGGCGGCCAGTCAGGGTCCTCCGCCAAACCCGGAGACGCCAAGGCGCCTAATCCCTCGGGATCTGGTGCGGGCGGCGCCTCCGAAGGGTCCGGCACGGGAGGTTCCAGTAAGCGGGTGCCGATCCAGGCACCAAAAGGAACCTCCTCTTCTTCTTCCTCCAGTGGAAAGAAACCTACCGGAGCTGCGGAGGTGGGGTCGAGTCCAGTGGACCGTGGGCGGCCCGTGCCGAAGGAGGGAGATCTTCGTTTAGAACTCTTCCGGAAGCGCGCGGAGAAAGACGGGGTCAACCTGTCTGACGCCGCACTGGACGTGGGACGTCGGGCTTTTGTTGCGTCGCAACAAAGAGCCGCGACCCAACGCGCGGAGAGTGTGCCCCGACAACCCAGGTCAGAGAATCGTTCGGGGGCGGCCAAGAAAAAGCGGTCATCCTCGGAGCAGCCCTCTATCCAGAGGCTGCGGGCCGAGATGGGCCCCGAACTCCCTGGGGTGCGTCAGGGACACATGTTCCTCCCGCGTTATGGCAGGGATCCACAGGCCCGTCGCACGGCGGACGCCGGTACGGCGGCCAACACGCCTTTCACACGACCTCGTCCACTCACGGACGAGAAGCGTGTCGGGCTGCCGCCAGAGACGGAGGACGGGGTAACATGCCTCCTCTGCCCGGGATCCCTGGTCGGGTACAAAGACCCGCATCGTGCACTCACTGAGGATCGTAGGTATCCTTCCTACGACCATCTGAGTCGACACGTTGCGGGGTACCATTACCCCTGGGTGAGGATGTTCGTGTGCAAGCGGTGCTACTCTCGTAGGCCGGAGCAACGATACTTCCCCAGTTTGGAGGCCCTGAACACTCACCGCGCGGGTGCACACCGCGGTGAGGGACTTCACACCATTGGTGATGAAGCGAGGCCTGTATTCAACTTTGGATACATTCCACCGAGGGTGGTGACGTCCATGACTACGTCAGGGACGTCAAGAAACCGGTTCTTCCACTGGGGTCCGTGGTGCTTCGCACAGCGCGTCATGGACGATGCTTGGAATAAGTCTGGCGTCGTGTCCGCGGGCTCGAGCTACACAACTCGCCTGACGGCCTCGATGGGCCAGACTGCGGCGGAGTACCAGGCGGCGGAAGCCGCCCGGACAGCAGCAGAGGCTGTCCGTCAACCGCCGGCTACCCAGGCAGTGGAGGATCGGCACCGGGTCACCATGGTCATGTCCGAGATGCCGCAGATTGCGGCCAAGACACGCGTGGCTTCTCCTAAGCCGCACGCCCCGACAAGGACTCAGGGGAAGGGTTCGTCCGCTGGAACAACTCCGGCCGGGACAACACCCATGCAGTCCCCGGGCCCGCTGACTCAGGAGGATTTCCCGGGCTTGCTCGAGGTGACGGTACCTGGGGGTCCGTCTGAGGGACGGGTGGTGGCGGACACCTCCGCCTCCTTGAGTACCACGTCGGTGGTCCGGCCAAGGACCCCACGTGTGACTCCCTCGGTAGCGAGCAGTAGCGGACGTGCGGCACCTCTCTCGAGGTCGGCGTCCGCGTCCTCGTTGGTAGTTGAGGGGACGCCCGCGGGATGGCAAAGCACTGCCTCCCTGGACTTGGATCCCCTAGATGCCACGGCGGACGTACGCCGGAGGTTTGGTCCCACGACCGCCAGCGCCTACAAGACTTTCCGCGAGTCTGTAGGCCAGGCGGTCGGCCATCGTTGCGATGGTTTGGACCGGATCCCCGGTGACCCAGCGTTGGTGAACCTGCCAGTGCCCCGAGCCATTCGTGACTTGGGGTCCGCAGGCGTGGCCGCGCTGGTCCGCGCGAGAGAAGAGCACCCCTGGGATCACCCCCAGCGCGGTCGACTCACTCAAGCTGCGGAGTACCTTGTGGCGGAGATGGATAGCTCTCTGGACCGGTTCAGCCGGTGCCGCGCCGAGGCCTCCCATGTCGCATGCGATCTAGCATACGACCAAGGCCTCATGGAAGGCACCCGCTGGAGCCTTGAGAGCTACCGGACTTTGTCGGCCGTCATTGAGCGGCGCGCGTTCGACCAGGGTCGAACCGCCGCTCTAGCCGAGCAGTCCGGGCATCCTTCACCTCCCCAGAGGTAGCCGCTAGGATGGAGCACCTGGAGGCTGAGAATGAGCAGCTACGGCGGCGTCTTGACGAAGCTGAGGCCGCTTGGACTCGCCTACTCCAGGGCGTCGATGACCCCGAGTCGTCCGCCCAGAACCAGGCGGCTCTCCAGCGGGCGGATGCCGCTTTGGAGCTGGCCATCTACCCATACCTCGTCCAGGTGTGGGGAGAGCGCACGGCCGGTCCTCAGCGCACCCGCGATACGGTAGAAATGTTCCGCGCCATCACAAACCTCGGCGCCACATCTCTGCCGTCCTCCGTCGTCATGGCTCCGTCAGGACCCGGGTTGCAGGGCTCACCGCAGAAGCCCCTGCAAGCGCCACCAGGCCTGCCTCATCCGCCCGCGCAGCCGGCTTACACACTGCCAGTTCCGCTGCTTCCGCAGCGTAGAGACCCGTCACCGCCGCCAAACCCCAGGACAGGCGGCACGGATGAGGAGCCAATGACAGAGGGGGAAGGCTAGGTGCTAGCCTCGTCGCCGCACTTGCGCGGCGGCGTACCGGAGTCGCTTCCGCGGCTCCGCCCTGCCTCAGACCCGTTCTGCGGATCTGAGGAGCCGGCCGGCAGAGCGGTCGGCAACACTTTTTAGAGGTACTATCACTTTTGATCACCCGGTGTGTCGTTTTACAAAATTTCTAAATTTAAAGTTTAACCTTAAAGATATTCCAAAGACTCGACACATCGTCCTTTTATAATGGATGACCTTCCAAGGTCATCACACGGTTTTGGACCACCTCGGTCAAAATTTTAGCTTGTTTATGAGGGTTTAGTCAAAATTACAAAGCACGTTATAGTTTACTCCGTAAGTCCGGGGGTAGTTCCCCATTCTTCCAAAAGGGACTCTTAAAGTCCTAGTTTTGCGCCGTGACTTCCGGGCGTTACCATCTTGCCTTCTTCCGGCCCCCGCCATGCGAAGCCTTCGTCGGGTTTCTGGCATTTTGGGCGCGGGCGGAACATGTTGGGGACCAACATTGTAAGAAGGGGGTAATGTGGCGATTTTGCCCTAAGCACGCGGCAGGTGATTGTAAACATGCATGCCATTTATGTGGCCTTTTTAGTCTTGGCCTTGTTTTGACACGCTCCGTTCAAGTGGGCGTTGCTACGGCAACGCATTGTAATTTACGCTCCAGTAAACTATAACAATGGTTTGATTACGCTTCGCGTGCAGCCTCTAGTTTCTGGTGTATTATATATACACTGGAAGCGACTCGGTCGAGATTGATTGTCCAAGGTCGAGTGACAGGATGCACTCGGAGCTCGCCATGAGCTTTGAGTTCCCTGGTCAGGAGTAGTGGGCTCTTAGAGCCCTGGGGACGATTTCCATGGGGAGGCCCGGGCTGGGAGAGACAAGTTGCTGACTCGGGGGTGCAAGCCCTGTGGATCGCCAGTTCTCTCCCTTCCCGGGACGTGTGACATAGGCTCTGGCCAGCATGTCGGACTGTACAGGGTTCCGTCCCCGAGGCAGACCGTGGCTCGCTAGGCCCCTCCAGCTAACACCGTGGTGATGAACCAGTTTCTGAACGGTGTCCGTAGGCCTGGGAGTGTCGGGTGGGCTGCTACCTGGTTACCGTTAATGCTAGAGTGGTTACCGTGTCTGCAGTGACCTCCGGTGAGCGGCGCCGCAGCAAGGATCCGGAATAGCGGATGCGCGTCCGCAAGGACTCGCGGTGAGAGGACTATCCTCGAGGATCCCGAAGAGCGGACGATAGTCAATAACTTTACATTATTTATTTTGTGTTTTTTTCTTGTTAGTTTTTGTTTTTGACGTTTTGCTGGTAATTTTTAAGCCGAAAAATGTCCACCATGTTGGAATTTGTTTTCTCAATCACTAGTATCCGTATATATGCCATATGTTTCGAGATGGTGTATGGTTTGTATCACTATTTAGATATAGACCGAAAAGAGCATAAAATAACCAGAGTGAATTCCAGATCAGTAGTGTAATGGTTGAAATTAGTATTATGAACATATGGACAGTCATCGTGGAATTTATGATCGATGTATTCGTTTCAGCTTTGAATTATAAGCTTTGATCTTGATTTATAAATAAGAAGAATGATCTGCACTGAAAATTGCCCCATGCACAAAAAAGTTATACCGATACAAAAACGTTTTATGGTTAGCCATGATCTATTCAACATTTCATGACATTGTAATAGTGATATGAAAATGTGTGTGCTTGCAGAGAAAACCAGCATGAGATATTACTGTCCACCAAGTACCGGTCGGTACGAATCAGCCAGCACCCTACTTCGCCACTATGTTGAAAAACATGAGAACTGTAAATTTTCCTTACGACGATACCATGGAAAACTTATGTACGTTCATATAAAATGCCTTGTTGTCAGTCTATGCCTACTTAACATACTACACTCATCACAAAATCTTACTGATATTAGAATATAAATAATATTTCACGCGTGGTTGAAATCAAGCACTTCTATTCAATAGTAATTGTCTCATTCCATTCCTCAGTGTATAGCAAAGCACACTCTGGACATAATATTCTGAATGTACAAATGAAAAGTCCACTTAAGATATTGTAACTATCTGAATTCCCAAGCTATAAATGACAAAAACTCATTTATGCTCATGTCAGTGATGTTTGCATAGGACTACATAAGCCTGCATTTCATAGTCACGCACGGAACACTTCAGTATTATATTTTTTTGTTAAATGTGACCTTTATGTAATATAGGCCTACCTGGACAGTGGTGCATAACACTGTAAACAGCTGCCATGTCTAAAATATATGAATATACCTTCAACACTACAGTGCACAAACATGGATAAAATTCGGGAAATCCATTCTTAGCTGGAAATTTCATGTTCATGACTTCGCGTTCCGTAGATCAATTCCTTGCGTTCCGTTAATCGTTTGAAAAGTTGATCTTCGCGTTCCGCTGATCTTCGTGTTTTCTTATCAGCTCATTTTCGACGCGATACACCCATAGGCCTATTACTATCTAAAGCAGGTGCTTTACCTGACCAACAAATCTATAATTTTGTTTAACGTATAGATCACATGCAAATATCGCCCTAATTCGCTACATCGGCCGGAAAATTTCTCGAAGCAAGACCTACCGCTCGCCATCTTTGATCGAGGGAACGTGCGTTCCGTTAGTCGGTTTCGCTGGTGTGAATAGGCTTGCGGATAAACAAGTTACTCACTAAAAAGTCAGATAATGGAATTATGCAACTTGTGCTTTAATGGGAAAACGCTCCTGATTGCAACACAGTTTCTTCATGTAGGGTATTAATATATATGCATACAATAGGATCGGAAGTACTAGTAGTCGACTTTCTCCGTCGCTTCCTGTGATCGTACATGCAGTCATTGACTCATTGCAGAAATATATTGGTCGCCTACATTGCTAGGCTTCACAAAACCATTGATTCTACGGAGAAAACTATTGCTAGGCAACATGGAAAGTGTATAAGCCTCTGTGTTTAACGTTCGTCATGGAAACACAACGTTTGGTCTATTTGCTGTCCACTAAACACCACTAGATCTCTTGCCAGTAACTAGCCCTAGTAGATGTCATGTATGTACACTTAGGCCATTTTTTTATTCACTTGTTTTACAAACCCGCCGATTCTAGTCAATAGTGGCCGCTAAGAAATAAATTTAGCAGTTCATGTTTTTATTTTTATTATCCCGCCGACTCGGAACAAAATGCGCCGAAAAAAAGTGTAACATCTCAATTTGGCTGTATTGGTGGTAATAGATTGATACTTACAATCAAGATTGTATGTGGCTGAGAACTGTTAGATCTATATGGAGTCGCAATTCATGTCATCAGCAATCGTATGTTGACGAAGCATGTAAAATATGCAAGTTGCAACAGGAGAGCTCTCTTAAGGTAGTCCGCTCCAAACAATGAGGGAAGGGGGTCAAAGAGTTTTTTTAAAATAAATAACTGTGTCAACATAATCTAGAGCTTCAAAATTATATAGTTTATAGAGCAACTGTTCAGCATCCTGAAACTGAAAAGAGAATAAGGGGTCACCGTATCCGTTCGCATGGAAAACACGATGCAATATGTGAATATGGTCGAAAAAATGTGCAAAAATGCCATAATTTATGTCAATTTAGGTAAATGTGTGTGATTTCGATCGAATATGTAGACGAAACGAGCACGGTGACCCCCTGTTTTATTTTCAGTATTAGGATGCTGATCATTTACTCTATAAAATATGTCATTTTGAAGAGAAAATATTCAAGAAATGACTTTTGAATTTTGACTCTTCGTTACCTCACTGTTTGTAGCTGACTACGTTAAGGTAGTCCGCTTTAAACAATGAGGGGAGGGAGTCAAAGAGTTTTTTAATATAAATAACTGTGTCAACATAATCTAGAGCTTCAAAATGATATATTTTATAGAGTAACTGTTCAGCATCCTGAAACTGAAAAGAAAATAGTGGGTCGCCGTATCCGTTCGCATGGAAAACACGATGCAAATTTGTGAATATAGTTTATAGTATACGACGAAAAAATGTGCAAAAATGCCATAATTTCTGTAATTTTAGGTAAATGTGTGTGATTTCGATCGAATATGTGGAAGAGACGAGCACGGTGCCCCCCTGTTTTCTTTCCAGTCCTAGGATGCTGATCATTTACTCTATAAAATATGTCATTTTTAAGAGATAATATTCAAGAAATGACTTTTAAATTTTGACTCTTCGTTACCTCAGTGCAGTTTGTAGCGGACTACGTTAATCACACTGTCGAACTTCGTCACAAATCTTATGCAGTTATTACCAAAACAAACCTAGTAATTTACTGATTTGATTAGTAATTCTTCCGTTTTGTTTATATACATCTTTCGTGTGATTCGTTATTTCTGTTATACTTTTTTTTTTTAATTAGTTTTCAGCAATTTAAAATTCAGTTCATTTCGTGTCATTTTTGTTTCCAGAAGTCACGTACATCAAATAGACGTAGAATCAATACCCAGTATTAAGTATTCCGAGCGAACAAAACAGGGTCCGTTAGCCAATCTCATAGTCCGGGGACAGAAAGTCATATCAGACATACGAAGTGAGAGAAAACAAAAATGACAGGGAAACTCATGATTTGGCAAATATAAAAAAGTGATATATTTGAAGCAATATAAAATCATTGCCACTATTTCATGTGTTTCCTTATAACACATCATGGTAAAATGACAGGAAAGTTTAGTCATATTGTACACGGAAGTCATCAGGGCGGAAGTACAAGCACTTGAGGGTGTATAGTATTGAATTTATTGTTCAAAATTGGTATGTATATATTTTTTACCCGACCGACCACATATTTTCAGCAACAATTATTTTTATTCGCCCCTCCCGATCGATTGTAAATTTTAGCAATTTTTTTTTCGTAAAACAATTAATTAAAAAACGATGGCCTTAGACGTAGATCACCATGACAATGCATATGACAATTTTGACCGGTTTACGTTGTATGAAGGCAACTACCTTCATTGTGATAAACAGAAATTGAACTTGCGTGTATCGTATTGGACTATAATACTATATACAGTGTGCGTATCCTGTAGAGCCCCAGTCTACCGCATTCAACCTTCAAAACATACTAATACACTATGACAAGAGTGACGGTAAGATGTCAGCAGGTTTGTTTGATTTAAATCATTTGAGTCAGCTGAAAATGATAATCATGATTTGAATCACTCCAAAAAAAAGTAGCCCAAGGGCTAAGAAGTAAGATAGATTACCGGACAACTTTGGTTTAAGCATTTGCAGGGGATGTATATGACATTGAGATTTACCAATCAATATCATCTTTGTGAACTTCAATGTCACCACTAGGTTTGCGGCATATAGCTACTGTAAAGCCACAAATTATTCGCGTATACTTTCATAATACAAACAAATAAGGTCGATTAACAAGTATTATCAAGCCTTCAAGGTCTTCTAAGGTCAAGTTCAAGGTCACCAAAAGACGTACCATATATACAGTCAAACCGTCGATCAACGCCTTTGGGACCCAGCAAAAGAATTTTCATAATTTGGAGAAGTGTCATCAAGATAAAATATTCAAACCAGTAATCTCGTATCACAGATTTATTGTTGCCAAGTCACGTACTGTTACTACTGTAATATCAGAGAATCGAGCAAAGAATAAAACATGTACATGAATTTCTTAGTCAGATATTCACAGATTATTTTTCCTTTTGGATGCCATGGCTACAAATATTTTCTGTAGCTGCTATAAGTCTAACTCAAGTCAAAATGAATCTCAATTTATCATGTTTTATGAGATAGAAAATGCAAAAACTAACGTGCTTGCAGAACCTTAAAGTAGGGGGTACAGTCACAACGAAAAGTGTCTTAATTTTGACATACTAGTATGCGTAAAAGTGCAACGCATAGATTAAACTGATGGCAGTTTTTACAGAATGCCGATATATCGCAATTTGGTGAAAACGTATGGCAACATTTGTGCAGTACTTCCATCCCCCCCTCCCCCCCAAAAAAAAATCGAAACCCAATCAAGTATTATAATGAGTATTCATGACGTCACACCAGTATTGTAGGATAATTAGTAGCCTATACGTCGTGATACATGACTTTTTTATTTTTGTTCACATTTTCGTCGTGATATTTGATTTTTGCTCACATTTTGAGTCTTAATAACTGTTTTCTCACATTCGTCATTGAATATAGTCAGAATTCAATTACCTGATTTCGTCATCAAGAGGACAACGCACGAAATATTGCCCTTAGCAACGGTGGTTGCTATGGGCCCAAACTTCATGAAAATGATAAATTTTGGTCCAAGAAAAACTGAAAGATAAAATAAATAAATGCCTTATCATCAACTCTTTTTAGTTACGAGTAAAAGTCCCTAGCAACGGCGTTGCTATGGGCAGTATCTAAGGGATAGTTGCTATGGCGATGTTCGACTCCACATATTTACGGTATATTTTTCATTGCGACGCCACATAACAATATATTTTGAGATAGTATGACGGACCCAGATTTAGCATCCAAATATACCTAATTAAAGTATATATACTGGTATGACGTCATGAATACTCATTATAATAATTCATTAGGTGTTAAATTTGGCGGGAAATTATGTGAATAAATCATCAAAACTTTGGAACGAATGTAAATATCAACATGCTGTAAAAACAGTACTGCATGTCACATAGTGAGTAGTAAGTGAATATTTTATTTCCAGTTTTCTCGAATACAAGGTTCAATATATAGTATAAAACACAAAATGCAAAATATACAAATATATAAGGGAATTAAATTACAGATCATATGCCATTATATAGAATATTTGAGCATTTGGTATTATATTATAAATTACATAATTAAAGCAGGGGGAACTGCTGAGAAAATAATAATAATAATAATAATAATAACAATATCGATAGGGGTATGTCCGACTTTGGTCGTACTTACCCCACGGGGTAAGTGCGACTCGCATTTACTTGTTAAACCATAGTTTAATAAGGAAAAGCCAGTATTCCATTTTAGCTTCACGCCGTCCCAAACCCCGACCACCAGCCCTACTAGGACACCCAGGCCCATAGGAATGAATCCAGATACATTTGTGGTGTTACTAAGATGGCATGACATACCCCATTTATGGGGTATGTCTCCCCATCGATATTGTAATAATAATAATAATAATAATAATGCTGGTGATGAAGTTCGAACCCGCGTCACCCGCGTCTGTGACCTTCGTTGCTTCAAGAGTCCTGTCCAGTCGGCCACAAAGGCAGTTGAACTAATTAGAGGTTCACTAAGTAGAGGTTCATTAGTTTTGCAAATTCCTATTTGGGACCATAGAACAGTGCTCACAGTAGAGAGTTGTTCACTATAGAGAGGTGTTCACTATAGAGAGGTGCTTACTAATCAGCAGAGCATCCCAATGTTGAAAGATAGGCGTTCATTTGGGACCGAGAAAAAGTGTTCACTAACTAGAGATGTTCACTGACAGGAGGTGTTCACTAATGGATGTTTGACTGTATATGACTTCTTATGAGCTTATAAAACTATCCTAATCTCAAGTGTTCAAGTGTTTAAACCTCAGCGGCCAATTTACACATTCCACGTCAGGCATTTAACACTCAAGGTCATCCAAGGTCAAGCTCAAAGTCATCATTAGTTGTTCCATATATAACTTCCTATATGCTCATAAGGCGAACATAAGCTCTATCTGGAATCATTTCAACTGTAGAGGCAAATCTGGGCAATATTTAACACCAAAATGGCTGTTTGACGTTTTAAGGTCATCGAATTTCAAATTCAAGTCACTACACAAATCGCCGTATATGATTTCCTATTTGAAAGTTCCAATGTCTAAGCTGTATCTTCAGGTGTTCTATGAGTACAGTAGTGGCAGCTCCATTATGGAGGAAAAATGTCCAATTTTTTTTCAAAGGTTGATCACATTTTTTTGGCTAAATAGTAATGCGTTTTGGGGCAAAACAAATTTACCGACCCATCAAAATGGCCGCCTCGCGCAGAGCAGCGATTCAAGACCCAACTTATACAAACACAGAGGTACACATAAGGGGAATGTTTTGAAACAAAAATCTAAAACTGTCTCGGTGATACGATGTAATCAATCTTCACATTACAGAGATCCAGCCTCAAGCCCAGACCGGCCGCTGTCGCCTGGAGCTGGACGACAGTCTATCTGTCCGTGGTGGGAGCGTACAGCTGTGAGCTGGTGGGAGTACCCGCCCTGACCCTGGCCCTACTCGCCTACACAGAGTACAGGACCGGCTTTACTGCTCAGGCCCGGGAAAAACTCACCATCGCCTGGTGGCTGGCCGTGGTTGCCATGGCGATAGGCGGGCTGGATCATCTACTCTTCATGATCAAGTGGAATATCCAAGACACCCACTCCCAGGCGGACACGAGTCCTGGGGGCTACTTTTGACAGGAGTTATGACCTTACTTCAGGAGGCTGAGATATTTGTGGATAAAGATTTTTATGAAATTTCGAAAGCTGATCGCGTTGGTGTTTTGTTCCTGTTGAGTTTTTCCTGTCATGATATTTAGACTGCTTCCTACATCACCCTCTGTTCGCGGCACAGCGGTAAGTAAATTTTTGACGTTATCAGTTCTAAATTCTTGACGTGATGCGCAATATTCTTGACGTTATGTGCGAAATTCTTGACGATATCTTTGTTCATGTTTTGTTCTATCGCGATCTCAGCCTAAATTATCTAACTGTGTTCAGGTAATTAGTAACAGGGTGACTATATATTCGATTTATGAGTTAGACGAAGCATTATGGCATTCCAATCACGCTCTGAGATGTAAAAAAAGTTGAAGATCGTGCCTTGCACTTATCCGATTGTACTGAATGCATTTTATTTCCATGCAATGAATCCGCTATGTACTGGAAATGAGCTTTAGCATATTGGCAGCTCATTTATGATTAAGCATTGAAAGGTTCAAAGCCCAGATGTAAAATTAAACATACCTGTCAGTCGTTTTCCACCAACAATGATAATTTCGGTATTATTGACGTTAGTTCGTCATGCTTGACGTTATTGAAAGCCTTGTTAGATATTTTTGTCGTTATTTTTGACGCATGATTGCAATTCAATTAAGTAGTAAAATTGAATAAAAGAGCGGTTTCCTCTTGCAGATAAAATACGATGCTAAATATGTAAGAACAAAATTGAAAATACTTATGACGTATTACAAAATGCAAGAAATAAACATCCTGACACATTTTAAGATGTCATATAAAAAATAAAACGTGGTTACACAGTTTATTCCCATACGAACGCGCCACACCAATATCTATACAGTTCATATAGATCGTCATACGATCAGTCACATCAAAGTAAATGACACGGCAAATTGTGAACACCCTCAATCAAATTATCTCCCCCAAAATCTACTGAGACGTGCCATATCTTTGCCTGACCGCCAGTACTGGTTTTTGGCCCTGAGCTTTCGTAGCCGTCGGCAAGTCTGTTTTTTAAAAAAAAAACATCCTACTAAATTCATGCTCAAAACCAATGTATCACTGTCCATCGCTGCAATACAACACATTTCTAGTGGAAACTTTGTTGGCGTAGTTATATAACGCAAATTGATTATACTTGGAGAGGTCAGAAATAAATAACTGGCAGGAGAATGCATAAAGAAATTGTCGCATACCAGCCGCAAACTAATTTAAAACAGCACTTAAATTGTCACCAAATTTAAGACATTAATATTAGCAGTATATTGGATGAGATCACCGGAATGTCTCGGCTTTTATTGCAATGTCGAGAATTCTACACCAATGTAGGCCTATGCTGAATCTAAAAGAGTCGTCAGAGAAGTCGGAAAAAAACAGAAATACATATAGGGTGATGTCAACGACCATCGGTCAAACACATATACCCTAAAGGACTTTCTTCACGCTGGGAATAACATTTCTGTTGCGTACATAATAGATTTCCAGGCCATGGAATGAGCACACGGTTGTTATGTAGCACCATGACGCTTTATAACAGGTTAAACGTCAACATATATTAAATACTAGCACCATGACGCCTTATAACAGGTTAAACGTCAACATATAATAAATACTTATCAATAATACATTTAATACTATTATTACATTTTTCTTTCTTTTATAAACATGTTTTTTCTTTAAATCAATAAAAACCAATATCGTCAACTTCTCTGTGATATAACGTCAAGAATGATTAACTTGTGTAATCATAACGTCAATAATTTAACGCCGTGCCAAATTGGGGATGCGTAGGTTTCCCTATTAATAACCACTTTTTCCGTATGTAACATTCTTGTACAAACTACTGATGAATCAAATATACTAATGTGGCGATTTTGCCCTAAGCACGCGGCAGGTGATTGTAAACATACATGCCATTTATGTGGCCTTTTCGTTCTTGGCCTTGTTTTGGCACGTTCCGTTCGAGCGTGCGTTGCCACGGCAACGCATTGTAATTTACGCTCCAGTAAACTATAACAATGGTTTGATTATACTTCGCGTGCAGCCTTTAGTTTCTGGTGTATTATATATACACTGGAGGCTGCTCGGTCGAGGAGATTGTCCAAGATCGAGTGACAGGATGCACTCGAAGCTCGCCATGAGCTTTGAGTTCCCTGTTCGGGAGTAGTGGGCTCTTAGAGCCCTGGGGACGATTTCCATGGGGAGGCCCGGGCTGGGAGAGACAAGTTGCTGACTCGGGGGCGCAAGCCCTGTGGATCGCCAGTTCTCTCCCTTCCCGGGACGTGTGACATAGGCTCTGGCCAGCATGTCGGACTGTACGGGGTTCCGTCCCCGAGGCAGACCACGGCTCGCCAGGCCCCTCCAGCTAACACCGTAGTGATGAACCAGTTTCTGAACGGTATCCGTAGGCCTGGGAGTGTCGGGTGGGCTGTTACCTGGTTACCGTTAATGCTAGAGTGGTTACCGTGTCCGCATTGACCTCCGGTGAGCGGCGCAGCCGCAAGGATCCGGAATAGCGAATGCGCGTCCGCAAGGACTCGCGGTGAGAGGACTATCCTCGAGGATCCCGAAGAGCGGACGATGGTCAATAACTTTACACTTATTGACCGGTTTCTGCGCCTTTTAAGAGCTGGAGAACAATATTTAGAGTTAACCATCGAACGCCCGTTGTATATTACTTACAATGGTGCTTGAATCCACAGTTGGACTACATATCGAGATATATATAGTATCTGTGTACGGTGCGCATAACTATCACGATATTAATTGTTCCATATCAGGTTTATTTCATTATTAAACGTACTCAATTGTCCTTTCTGTGGCTACACAAAAGTATATCGTCAAGAATTTCGCGCATAACGTCAAGAATTTCGCGCATAACATCAAGAATTTAAAACCGATAACGTCAAGAATTGATTTACCGCTGTGCCGCGAACAGGGGGTGCTACATACCAATTACAGGAATCTGTACTTGCGTATGATACGTGTACAAGTTTTATTTATGATTTGGTGACCGCTGACTATAATTTTGAACCAAAAAGGACCCAGACTACTGTAAAGTCACAGATTACTCACGCCCTTTTATTTTTGCGAATCCAAAAAAATCACGAAATTAAATTGAAGCGAAACAGTTCTAATGACAACCCCCATTGCTCCAATAAAAATAATCGAGACGGCCGTACCGCGAAAATTAAATGGCGGCGGACATTGCCGGATCGCAAAAAAGAGAGAAAATTTACGGCCTCGAACTTAAAGGGCTTTACAAGGCATGCAACGGTATGGAAAAATCACTAACGGTAATTTTTTATGAATGTTACCTACCGCTACCGGTGACCGTATGCATTTATGTCTGGGGCAGTGAGCTCTATTAGAGGCCAAAAACCTACATGAAAAATTCGGGAAAATTGCTGCACACTGCTAAAGTAGGCCAAGACTAACCACTGCTAACGACACAAATTGCAAAGAAAACGTTTGAACAAGCCCGCCAAAGTGAAAAATATGTACGGTGCTTTACTGCTCAGGCCAGGGAAAAACTCACCATCGCATGGTGGCTGGCCGTGGTTGCCATGGCGATAGGCAGGCTGGATCATCTACTCTTCATGATCGATTGGAATATCCAAGACACCCACTCCCAGGCGGACACGAATCATTGGGGCTACTTTTGACCTGAGTTATGACCTTACTTCAGGAGGCTGAGATATTTGTGGATAAAGATTTTATGAAATTTCGAAAGCTGATCGCGTTGGTGTTTTGTTCCTGTTGAGTTTTTTGTCATGATATTTAGACTGCTTCCTACATGCCCATTACGGGAATCTGTACTTGCGTTTGATACATGTGCAAGTTTATTTATGATTTGGTGACCGCTGACTATAATTTTGAACCAAAAGGACCCAGACTACTGTAAAGTCAGATTATTCACGCTCTTTTATTTTTGCGAATCCATCAAATTCGCGAAATTAAATTGACCAAAAACAGTTCTAATGACAACCCCCATTGTTCCAATAAAAATGACCGAGACGGCCAAACCGCGAAAATTAAATGGCTACGGACATGGCCTGATCGCCAAAAAAAAAGAGAGAAAATTTACGGCAGCGAACCTAAAGGGCTTAACAAGGCATGCGACGGTATGGAAAAATCACTAACGGTAATTTTTTATGAGTGTTCACTACCGCTACCGGTGACCGTATGCATTTATGTCTAGGGCAGTGAGCTCTATTAGAGGCCAAAAACCTACATGAAGAATTCGTATATCTTAAAAAAACTATATCTTTATTTGTTCTCAAATACGAGTAACGAAATTCCGATCCAGGTAACTCTGTGACCCGCCCCGCATTTGGGTACCTGTCGACTCGTCCGGGCCCTAGAACCTTTACATTGTTGAGCCCAATAATGAATGTTTCTTGTCATAACTCTTTTTATTGTGGCCAATAAGACTTAATCAATAAAACTAATGTTACTTATTCCGTTACAGCCATGAAATCTCTACAAGTCAGAAGCTTAACCTTGTTGAACACGTTTAAAAATCACCCGACTATTATTCGGACCAATGTGTAAGATTTTCAAGGTTCTGAATATGTTTTTCTGATTTGGGAGGCACAATGTTTTTTTAGCTTTAGTAAATCTTAGATTAAAATTTGTTTATGGATTTTTTTTGTCAGTGTTTTGATTTGTACTGCAGAAACATTTCAATAACTTGTCTGCATTTCCAATAATTTATGACATGCATGAAAGCTTTTTCATCAATGCGATCATGTTTCTCCTTGCCCAAATGTTGGTTTGAAGATCACCGTTTTTTATTTGTCGGAATCACAATCACGATCTGGCATCGCAATCACATTTGCAGGCCGGACAAATAAAATGATTGTGATCCCGGATCACAGAATGTGTTTGTGATCAGTATGTTGCCAAGCAACCAAATTTTATTTTGAATTTTGTAACACTCACGAAATTAACAAACACAGCTTCAATGCAAGTCAGGTAGGATTAATTGTAAATCGACAACAAGATGAGTTTGCAGGAACTTTATTCCAGACTGGACACAGAAAAAAAATAGTTGAAAATGGTTTAGCAGCTGTTTATTATTGTTGACTTTGCAACTCAAGTAATCATGTGAAAGTTCTGAATTATGCTGAGGCTGCTATGCACTAGTACCATCCTGATATTTATCGGGTCATCACTGCTAATCAGGTTGGAGTGGGGACAATGTTTCTATTGCTATATTATCATCATGATATTCCGGTGGGTATTCGAAGTGGCAATTATGGTCTCTGATGTGGTCACTGATCACATGGGGTCAAGGAAAAAATCATACATAAGTTGTGATTCCTGTGATCCCTAAATTTTCGGATCATGATTGCGATCCATACAATTTTTGGCCGGATCACAAACATGATCTGGGATCACATTTGTGATCTGGACAAATAAAATGCACCCAGTGTGTAGTGTCAGCTGTCAAATACTGAAGTAGCCTACCCCATCGTGTGACTGCTATCAAAATCAGCACTGACAATTCTCGTCGGCAATATAAAACTATCATAAACATGATAGAAGTGCTAGATCTAGTATATATTTGTTTCTGCCTATTTCAGGAGGAAACTAATGTGGCGATTTTGCCCAAAGATCGCGGCAGGAGTCTTTGCAAAACACTAACCAGTTTTACGGCCTATTTATAGACCGCTTCAGTTCGGAGCGTGCGTTGCCCCAGCAACGCACTTAACTCTGCTCGCGCCCAGTAAACTATAACAATGGTTTGACCTAGTTTCTCTGCTCGCGCCCAGTAAACTATAACAATGGTTTGACCTAGGCAGGACGAGAGGCTCACCATGAGCTTTACGTCCTCGTGTCTTGGGTAAGGCCCTCGCGGGCCCTGGGGACGATTTCCATTGGGGGCCCAGGTTGGGGGAGACCGTGTTGACTCGGGGGCGCCAGCCCTCGCACCGGTTCCTTCTCCACCCAGGGTGGTGTGACACAGGCTCTGGCAGACCGTCGGGCTGGCTCAGAGTTCCATCTCTATGACAGTGCCTTCGGCGAGGCAGGCCAGCAACATGCCCACGTGTACGAGTTCCATGGTGCCGCTCCCATGGCATCTCGGGCTCTACATACGGCTACATTACCATAACTGTGTAACATGCATGTCGTAGTTAAGGTGTTGGTGAAGATGCATTGATGTGTTATGTTGTAGTGTATGACGGCCGGACTCGTTCCGGGCTGACTGTACCTGGTTGTAGTGTTCCGTAGAGTAGTGCCGGACGCCGTGTAGCGGGCGCCCGCCGAACTTTACATTGGTGCCGTGACCAGGATCAGCCCGACGGCGTTCCAACGCAGCCTAACGTCACAGTGCCTTGCTCCCTCGTCCCTGGGCACCGTCCGCTCCTCCGGGACCAAATACGCACATGAGTGATAAGCACAAAGGGAAGAGAAAGGGTGGTAGCTTTGCGGACCACACATGGTCACGCGACGGCCGTGAGCGGCCCTCGGGTGGCTCCGGCAATAGAGAAAGGAGCGCGAAGCCCTCTGCTGACCGGACCCCGTTTACGGACACGGTCCAACCTGCGGAGTCGACTCCGGCACCTTTGACTCCGTCTCAGGACGTAGAGTCGAGCCCTGCGGGGCCGCAACAGGGGTTGCTACCGGGGCCTAGCTCCGGTGATTTAGGCGCGGTTGGTGGAGCCGGGAACGGCTTTACACCGCGCGCACCTACGTCCGGACGCGAGTCGTGGCAGGCGACACTCTTTCAGGGGGCATCTCCGGATGTACAGGATCGAGTGAACGTC
Source organism: Terebella lapidaria (assembly GCA_949152475.1). NCBI lineage: Eukaryota > Metazoa > Annelida > Polychaeta > Terebellida > Terebellidae > Terebella > Terebella lapidaria. Next base: position 36,092,945 of record OX424567.1, on the reverse strand, counting down.
GGCGCGAGTACCTCCGGACATGTGGACCAGCAGTTCCGGATGCCTAACACGGCCGGGTGGACTCCTTCGAGAGCCCCCCATCCGGATTCCGGACGGTCCGCACCAGGTGTAGTGGACCATCTCACCAACACACTGGGTGCGTTGACTCCGCTAGGGCGCTATGACCGCGCCCGGTCGCCCCATCAGGGACGACCCGACCGAAGGGACCGCTCGCCTTCTCCGCAGTCCAAGAAAACCTCGGAGTCCTTGTCGGAGAGGGAGAGGTGGCTGATTTCCTCCCCAAGTCCTGTCGAGTCCGCAGACGCCGGTGGTCCCCGCAGTGGGATCCGCGACTCGGAGGCACCACGCTGGCTACTGCTCCGACCGTTCCCACGGCCGGAGTTAGCGCCGCGTGGTCAGCTTATCCTGGCAGTCAGGGTGCGTCGGGCATGCAGTGGCAACCGGTGGCTCCGGCCCCTAGCTACGTTAGCTATGCCGCCCCGTCTGGAGCCTACCTAGTGGGTTCGACGGGAGTCCCGACCGCACCAAGTCAGGATAGCATAGCTGCGGGAATGTACCCGGCGTCAAGCGTGAGCTTTCCTGCCCCCATGTCAACGGCGTTGATGTCTGCCCCGGCGGACTCTGCGGGAGCGGGTGGTACACGGACCTTGCCGTCTTGTACTGCCGACCCCGAGGCCGGTTTCGCCAGTCGGGTGGCTCTCCGCTCGACAAGGCGCCTGACCAATCTTCCTGGCGGAAGCGGTTTAACGGGGATAACGCCGATTTGGAGGATTATTTACTCCAGATTTGGCGGACGGCGGTATACGAAGGATGGACCCAGCAGGAAGCTGGGCATATCCTCTTGGGGAGCTTGGAGGGTAAGGCTCTCCGTGTGATGCAGTGTCTACCGGTGGGACCAGTAACTTTCGGCGAGGTTGCGCGGCAACTATGCCTACTGTTCACACCGACGACCAACAGGCGGCAGTTTGAACGGGAGTTCAAAGCGCGATCCGCCTACCGACTGAATGCGTTACTGAGTATGCTTTCAATTTGCGCATACTCGGCCGGAGGGCTTATCCGAACATGGAAGCCAGTCAGTTTGAACCGATGCTGATCGATCAATTCATCGATGGCCAGCCATACCACATATCCTACGGGCTGGCCACCCATGAAAAACGATCGATGGAGGAGGCAATCAACTCCGCCCTTGCGTTAGAGGTAGCTGTCCGTTCCAGACAGATGCCTCCGGCCCCGGCTTCGGCCCCGGAGGCATGGTCGGCCTGGTCGGCCCCGGTCCCTTGGGCGCCCACCATGGAGTCCAACCCTCCGTGGGTTGGTTCACTGGCATCTCCGCAAGGGATGCCTGTTCAAGCGGCACCAGCTGTCGCGTCGTGCTCGTCCTCGGATGAGTGTGACTATGAGAAGTATGATTTTGGTGCCGCGCAGATGATTGCGTATTGCGCCGGAATCGACTCTCCGGGCCCCGCAGAGTGCTGTGCGTTCGCCTCTGGACCAGCTCAGAACCGTCCCTGCTATTTCTGCGGAAAACAGGGACACTTTTGGCTGAAATGTCCGGAACTGCTGGAGCGTCTGCGGGCACACGGATACCAGGGGACTCTTCCCAATCCGCGCCGGAGTATGTATCCTCAGCCTGGTCCTCCGGGACAGCAAGGCCGTCCCTTTCAGAAGAGAAACTGAAATCGGACGTGGTGACGACGAACACTGCGTCCGAGGACAGTTGTTCTGTGGCGCCGGACGCCTCCTCACCCGCTGATGAGCTAGACGACCCTCAAGTAGATATAACTTCTCCAGAAGTGGTCCTTGAGGATTAGTCCAGCTCCTCCGCAGCTGAAGCGGACAACGAGGACTCCGTAGCTGAGCCCAGTGTTCCGGGTGATTCCGATCATCTGGTGTGCGCACTGGTGAGGGACCCTTGCTGGTACCTGCCTCTGTCTTTTGGACGGGAGCCGGCCCGGTTCCTCGTAGACCTCCGTCTCCTGCCATGGCATCGCAGGTGACCCCATGGTCGGCCCCGGTCCCCCGGGCGCACACCATGGAGTCCAACCCTCCGTGGGTTGGTTCACTGGCATCTCCGCAAGGGATGCCTGTTCAAGCGGCACCAGCTGTCGCGTCGTGCTCGTCCTCGGATGAGTGTGACTATGAGAAGTATGATTTTGGTGCCACGCAGATGATTGCGTATTGCGCCGGAATCAACTCTCCGGGCCCCGCAGAGTGTTGTGCGTTCGCCTCCGGACCAGCTCAGAACCTCCCTGCTATTTCTGCGGAAAACAGGGACACTTTTGGCTGAAATGTCCGGAACTGCTGGAGCGTCTGCGGGCACGCGGATACCAGGGGACTCTTCCCAATCCGCGCCGGAGTATGTATCCTCGGCCTGGTCATCCGGGACAGCAAGGCCGTCCCTTTCAGAAGGGAAACTGAAATCGGATGTGGTGGCAACGAACACTGCGTCCGAGGACAGTTGTTCTGTGGCGCCGGACGCCTCCTCACCCGCTGATGAGCTGGACGACCCTCAAGTAGATATAACTTCTCCGGAAGTGGTCCTTGAGGATCAGTCCAGCTCCTCCGCAGCTGAAGCGGACAACGAGGACTCCGTAGCTGAGCCCAGTGTTCCGGGTGATTCCGATCATCTGGTGTGCGCACTGGTGAGGGACCCTTGCTGGTACCTGCCTCTGTCTTTTGGACGGGAGCCGGTCCGGTTCCTCGTAGACTCTGGCTCGGAGGTTATCATCGTAGCAACCGGAACGTTTAAGCGCGAGCCAGCGCTCCGCGACACGGTGTTCCGGGATCCCGGGTGATACACGCTCCAGTGGGTAATAACAGCATCCGTATCCACGGTATAATCGATCTGCCTATTACTCTTGGGGACAAGGTGTATATCCCAGAGGCAATCGTCACGGATATCGGAGCGCCTGGGATCATTGGGATGAACTATCTCCGGATCCACCGGGTTATCGCCAACTTCTGTTCCGGCGAACTCGGGATCAGAGAGGACACTCATTTTCCCACGCGAGGACCCACCGGCACCGGCGATGGCGTCCCGCATTTGAACCAGAGGTGCGGCTCAGCTCCAGCGAGCTTTCCTTGAGTCCGGCGGTGTACTCCTCGTGGGTACCCTCTACGTCTTCGGACGAGTCTGAGTATGAGCGGTCCTTGCCCCCAGTGGTGATGGCCGCTGCGGCGCAGTCAGACGTGCCGGATGAGGAGCCTAACTACTTGGGTGGCTACTCTCCGGCACAGTTGATTGCGAAGCAGAGAGCTGACAGTGCTCTGGCACCGGTAATCAAAGCCCTTGAGGCCGGCCAGAAACCTTCGAAGGATGAGCGGAAAACCTACAGGGAGGAGATCCCATCTCTTATCTCCCAGTGGGAAAGACTCTCCTTAAGGGATGGCCTCTTATACCCGCGCTATGAGCCACCGAGACCACTGCCACTCATTTGGCAGTTGGTGCTTCCAGCGGAGCAGCGGAAAGAAGTGCTCCATGAGTTGCATGACCTCCGGGTGACTGGTCACTTGGGAATCCGGAGGACCGTCCATAGGCTACAACAGCGCTTTCACTGGCCTGGTAGCAGTTTGGACGTGCAACGATGGTGCGCAGCCTGTCCTCGGTGTCAAGCTCGTAAAGGAGTTCTGGCTCCTGGCCGCCACCCCTTAACCACGGTTAAGGCCGGCGCGCCGTTTGATCGGATAGACTTGGATATACTGGATACCCATCGGGTCACCCCACGTGGTTTCCGGTACATCCTGGTGATTTCCGACTATTTCACCAAATATACCGACGCGTACCCACTGCGCCGCCAGACTGCGGACGAGGTAGCTCGGTTGCTGGTGAATAGGTGGGTGGTGTACCATGGTGTACCTAAGCAGGTACATTCGGATCATGGCACGCAATTTGAAAGCAACCTGTTCCGGAGCCTAGCACAGATGCTAGGAAGTACCAAGGTGCGTACCACCCCTTACCGGCCCCTTACAGGCCGTACAACATGCGATGTTGTACGGCCGGGAGCTAAATCTGCCCGTGGATATTATGTATCCAACTGCGGCAGAGACCGGTGCAGTACCCCAGTGCGGTCCTGAGTACGTTGAGTGGGTTCGCCGTGCCCTGGCGAACGCCCATGATTTCGCGCGAGCGTGCCTGGATAAGTCTGCTTTCCGGCAGAAGCGTGGCTATGACGCCCATGCCAAGGGTAGAGCCCGCTTTTGCGGGAGGAGATAAGGTGCGGTATTATTATCCACCGCTTAAGCAAGGCAACAAGTTTGCTAAGCCGTGGATAGGCCCGTTTACTGTACTTAAGCAGGTTACAGACGTGGACTACCGGATCCGGGGGGACTCCGACCCGGATAGGGTTCTGGTGGTTCACATAGATAACCTGAAGAAGTACAAGGGCCCGCTTGTCATGGATCCGCTCGTACAAGATGCGGAACCGGATGATGCTCCTTTATTGAATCCGTCCGGTCAGCATCCGCAGACTCTGAACGAGAGTGTACGCCGGATGGTGGGTCTCCCGGACCTCTCTGATCCGTCAGATGATGGTCCGAATGTAGAAACACCAGATCTCGGCGATCTGCAGGTACCCCCACTCCCTCCACCACCTGCGGATGACGGGCGGCCACGCCAGAGAAAAACCTCGTGCGCCGACCCGATATGGGTGGGACTAACGTTCCGCCCATGCGGATGCGTCTGCGGTATCCATCTATTACACCAGGGATGGATTTTAGGTCGTTCCGTGAGGATCCGCACGACTTTCCTCCGGGACAGCCTCTTGTATGGCCAGACTGAGGTTGGGATTTACGTACGCTATGGGAGAAGCGTTTTCCCACGGATTTGGGGAACTGGCGGCAAGATGTGCGGCAACCTTATCGGCATCAGTTCGACTGTTGTCCGGCGTAATTAACGCAGCGGCTACGCTGGGTGGACGACTTTTGTGGATCTGCCGGACACCCTTGGTCCCGGGACAGCCTCTTGTATGGCCAGCCTGAGGTTGGGATTTACGTCCGCTACGGGAGAAGCGTTTTCCCACGGATTTGGGGAACTGGCTCTGGACACGGGGTTAGAGTCCGGATGTGAGGACTGATGTCTGCGGTTCGTCCGCGTGACTCGTCCGGCACTCTGGACGCTTTAAGATGACGCACTTCGGTGTGTTATCCCTCATGAGCCACTACTATAAAATTATAGTAGGATAAGGTTTCTTGTGGCAGGAAACCGTTCACCATTTTGCGAAATGGACCGGCTTTTAAGTCCGCACGTGCGGACCAGCCGCGGCAGTGGGGGACGCTCATTCTCGTCCGGATCGTACCATACAATACACGGTCCGGCCGGAATGACCGGATCCCCGGCCTCCTTCCAAGAAGGGGGTCGTATTTTACATGCGTAGCATACTTTGTGGTTTTAAATCCGGATTCATTATCATTGGATAAGGTCAATATGCCTTTATATGGTAGTCGTCCAGGCTGGACTCCATTCGCGGGCAGCTCCGGACGTCCGCCGGCTATTGATTTCCTCATGTTTGGGATCCTCTAGATTGGGCGCCGGCATGAAGGGTTCGTCCTCCTAACCATTGTGGTTATGGCCCATGCCGGCCCCGCGTCTAATCTATGGGTTCCGCGCTCCGGTAGTCGTTTGCTTGGGCTCTGGGTTTGACTGGACACCGCTCCGCGGTCGGGCTGTACCTTGGGGTTGCTAGTGGGCACGTTGCAAATGCCCATAGGGCGCCCAATTGTCGGTCCGGCTGCCATGGGCATGTCCGATCGCCTTGTAAGCGTACCAGCGGCTATGGGGAGTGGTTTTGTATATTTTCCATCTCATGTTATAATTCATTGAGTGGATTATATAAGCCACAAGTATGCGTGCATGCCATGGAAACGCTATTCTTACTCATTTAGTCGTACATTGAGATAAGTTTAGTGATATATCTTTTTCCTGGTGCATTAGAGGGGTGTAGGAGATTGTGTTGTGTGTATCAGAAGTTTGTTTTGCCGTGATCTATGGAAAAGCAGGTGAATGGTGGTGGATTTGTTTCCATTACTGGTTCGAACAGTGTAGATTTTTATTTACATTGTTGTAAGGTGGACATACTCGTTACATCCACAAGTAGATCGACTTCTGATACATTGTATACAATCTCTATCCTGCTGTGGTGATTAACTTCACGTCATTGCCCGCCAGTGCGGAAGCGAAAGCTAATGACTGATGTTAATTACTGTATTTTAATCGCGGGATCCCCCGAGATGGCTAGTACTTTTTGCCACCCGTATACATGGAGTGATAGGAGTCACCGGGAAGAGATGCGTGTATGTGTATAAGCCCATTGTCAGGAAATGTTATTCGTTTGTCAGCCTGTACTGATTGATGCTATAAATAGACGTTTCCACGGCGACACGCTGCACTGCCGCGTGTGTAGAATAGCTGCTAACACTTGATGCCTTTAAACTATGTAACTTGAGATTACTGGTCATTCGAGCACTCGGCACTGGTGGAGACAGATCTGCGGATCTGACTCCCAGTGTTTAACGCTTTAGAGCGCTCGGATTCGCCATGTCCGAGGCGAGTGACAGGGAGAGTACGGGAGGGAAGGTGCCTCCGGACAGTGATCGCGAGATCCAGTCCGGAGATGAGTCTCTTGAGCGCGGTAACACGTACTCGGGACGAACTGAGCCTGAGGATGACGGCCGCTCGGCCGACTCCCAAGGCGTGTATACGAGTTCCGAGGAATCCGACTCCGGCACTAGTGCCGCGAGTGAGGTCACGGTGGACCGCGTTAAAGAGAGCAACTTGTCTGCAATAGGCGCCGAGAAGCTCCTCGATCCGTCTCCGCTTTCCTGTGTGGAAACGTTGATGGACTACAGCGAGGTGGGCCCCACTGGTGTGGATATTGAGTTGCATCCGCCCGCGGAGATACTAGCATCTCTTGGGCCGGATGAGAGTACTTGTCCGGATACCCGTCCAGATGGCCACGTCCGTCCGGACACCGGTTCCGGCGAGAACTCCTCGGTGTCTGCACCTCCGGAGCCTGGTCTGCGTGATCAGGGCAAACCTGCCTCTTGGGCTGAACAGGTTGATGCGGCTGAGCAAGCTGCATCCCAAGTTCCGGCCTCAGAGCAGGGAGCCGCCTCGGAGGAGACCACGGGGAAGGATGACGGGTTTATCTTGCCCGTCTCCAAGCACACCCGCTACCGAGCCAAGAAGATTGCCCAGAAGCAGTGGGAGGCCCAACAGAAATTAGAGGCCTCTAACCGCGGGCAATCCGAGTCCGATCCCGACCAGGGAAAAGACTCGTCTGCTCCTCCGCCGAGGAAGAAGAAGAAGAAGAATCATCGGAAACGCAAATCAGGTGGTCCCTCGCCTCCGTCCGGACCTAAGTCCGGAGGGCCCAAGCCGCTGGCGCCTAAGCCGGATGGCAAGTCAGGGTCCTCCGCCAAGTCCGGGGGTACCAAGGTGCTGAATCCTTCGGGAGGCGGTGCAGACGGTACCTCCACAAAGTCCAACAGGGGTATGGAAGGTTCCAGCAAGCCGGCGCCCTCTGGGCCACCAAAAGGGACCTCCTCCGGAAAATCCTCTGGACAGTCAAAGCAGTCCGGAGCGGCGGAGAGTGGATCAAGTCCAGTGGGCAGATGGCGCCCCTTGCCAAATAAGAGAGATCTCCGGTTGGAGCTCCTTCGCCGGCAAGCGGAGAAGGACGGGGCTACGGACCTGTCCGACGCCACACTGGACGTGGGGTGGCAGGCTTGCTGCGACGAACAGCAGAAAGCAGTCGCTCAGCGCGCGCAGAATGTGCCTCGACAACCCAGGTCGAGTGGTCGTTCGGGGGCGTCCAAGCAGCGACGGACGTCTTCGGAGCAGCCTTCTATCCAGAGGCTGCGGGCTGGAATGGGCCCCGAACTCCCTGGTGTGCGTCAAGGGCACATGGTTCTAGCGCGGTATGGCAGGGATGCGTACACCCGACGTTCGTTGGAGGCGGGTATGGCAGCCGACACACCTTTTACAAGCTCTCGTCCACTCACGGAAGAGGAGCGTGCCGGGCTACCATCCATGACGGAGGACTGGGTAACTTGCCTCCTCTGTCCGCCATTCCTGGACGGGTATAAGGACCTGCATCATGCGCTCAACCGGGATCGTAGGTATCCTTCCTACGACCATCTGAGCCGGCACATTGCGGGGTACCATTACCCCTGGGTGAAGTTGTTTGTCTGTCGACGGTGCTACTCACATTAGAGCCCTGCGCGGGCCTCATTTTCATGCCCACACCCGCCCCGCAGAGTATATCCGAAACCTGCACCCGCACCGCACAAAATTCTGTTGGATACACCCGCACCGCCCCGCATGTGTTGAATGTTTACCCGCACCCGCACCTTCAAATCTGAGCCCGCACCCGCACCGCACCCACAGCTTCGATAAAAAGCCCGCACAAACCCACGGGCTACCCGCCCCACGGGCCCAACCCGCAGCCCGCATAATAGAAGTACATGTATACAGTATATTTTCAGTTGTCCAGAAATCACTTCTTGTCTTGATAACGCCATGATGTGCTCAGTAGCAGACAAAGAATTACAATGAGCCTCATCACCAGAGTCACTATATATCTAGTATACCCTACCAGTTCTCTACTAAACAGACCACGTTGCCCCCATGACGTCCGAGATAGAATACTTAACTATTTCTCTTTATTGTTGTCATTGATGATATATATGATGGATACAGCTGGTCCGAATCTGCTGATCTCGTGTTATCACAGATTTTTTGTCAGGTTTTGATTGAAGATTAAACCCCCAGGTCAGGATGTTCGATTATACACCCTACTGTTAAGTGACCTGTGGTGAGAGAGTACTGGGCATCAAAGGCAAGAGACAGATGGAACAAGAATGGGAGATCACAGTGGGGGTGTTATAACGACTGTCTGTGATGAATGGATATGTGATACATGTCGATTGTTTCAACTAATCGTGTGAAAACACGGCCTGGTCAGGGATATATTCATTCGTAATATATCAAAAAGAACAAACAACAGTTGCGAAGTATTGCAAGTTACATTAATGAGACACTGGCTGTAGCATAAATCAGACGATAATGCATCATATAAGTAATCCTAGATACATATATTGTTTACTGAAATATTAAAATGATAGAGCACATTCATACTACTTACAATTCACATAAAAAATCATATAGAGGAATATATTGTACTATATATTATATTGATTCACTAAAATCATAGCACTTTCAACTATTTAACAAAGATACATGCCTATATATTATGCGGGCTTCTATGAATAAAAAAGCCCGCAGAAAATAAAGCTCTTAACCGCACCCGCCCCGCACCCGCAGTTGCGCGCCCACACCCGCACCGCACCCGCGGATTGGAAAATATGCCCGCCCCGCCCCACGTAAATGTGCAAAATTAAAACCCGCCCCGCGGGCTGCTGGACCCACAACCGGCGCGGGGCGGGTTAGCCCTCGCAGGGCTCTAATGTCTTGATATCTTTACCTAATTGATGAAAAAAAAATCGTTTTATTATATTCAAGTGTCTCAAAGTTAGAATCCTATAAACTTGAAATACCCAGTGTGGTACGCATTAGCGTATTTTGACCCATATACACGATTTTGGTGGACACATCCTGATTTTGTGACCCAAGGAATTTGAGGAATTCGAGTGGACCCATATATGAGTACAAAGTATACGGTAACTTTGATATGGCTACCATGTACAATGTAGTGAATGTATCCATAAACTGGAGTATATGTCATGATGTATCTGATATATAACACATATATAATAACTACTTGTATACCGTGGTTCTTTGCAATATGAATAATCAACACGTGTGTAAAACACCATCAAACATTTAGTTTGTTTTATTTACCAAGGGCACGGCAGTATATGAGCAGTTAATTTAAGGTTCATTTCATGGGCAATTAGAATATTTGGTCAGTCTGTCACATCTGTGATGTTTTCATCTGGCGCAGTTGTACAGCTTAAACCCACCATGTCCAAACATTCTAAGTCAGCAATAGACGTGGAATCAATACCCAGTATTAAGTATTCCGAGCAAACAAAACAGGGTCCGTTATCCAATCTCATAGTCCGGGGACAGAAAGTCATATCAGGCATACGAAGTGAGAGAAAACAAAAATGACAGGGAAACTCATGAACCCCCATAAATGGCCATTAGGAGGTGAAATCAGGTGTTCCGGAAAGAGTCTGTCACATCTGTGATGTTTTCATCTGGCGCAGTTGTACAGCTTAAACCCACCATGTCCAAACATTCTAAGTCAGCAAGTTGCTGGAAAATCATAGTAGATCAATTTGAACAACCCTTTGGAACAGCAGCACGATCCGAGCCGACATCTAGGAGATTTCAAGCCCGTAGTTCCCCTCTGAAATCAATGGGTTCAAATTATTTGCCATACCAAAACTGAACTTACAGGAACACGCGGGTTGTTGAAAGAATCTCAGCAGAGCCACTTGTTTACGGTATCAATGTGAGTGAGATTGGGAAAGGGGATGAGCTGAGGTCCATTGTGGAGGAGTTCTTGTGCTCCATCCAGATTTTTGACATTTTTGACATGCCTCTCATAAATTAGCATCAACCTCTCTCTGGCCACAGCAACTGTATAATGTACTCTCCCTATTTGTGAATATGACAAGGGGTCATCAAAACACTTTGCTGTGCTGAGCAGACACCATTCACACAGCTGTGGTTGTCATTCGAAGCGAAGCCGCTTCGTAAATTAAAAAAACACTGCATCGTGACCAGCAATTATTCATCAAAATTGTGGACTTATTCCAAACTACTACCGAACAGATGATTGCTACTTTCAGTCATGAAAAACTGAGTTGTCTCTCTTGAGAATATGGCTCTGCTAAGAAGCAGTCCCTTTACATTCCTGCAAATTCAATTCGGCAATTCGGCACTGTGACTTTCATTATGTCACATCAATAAACTGTAGTAGCCCAATGTCTGTGTTGGTTCTAAACTTCAATTTATGAGTTCACAGAGATTATGTGGCATTTTTAACTTGTTAGTTGAATATGGGTCCACTGGTGCTCGTATTTCTTCCACTGGGTGAAACATAGGTATAGACACCAAAATCTTTTATCTGCCACAGAAGCTGCTATATAGTCGAAACGGGGTTTGTGAAAAGATTTTCACAGATTTTATTCCTTGGGTCAGAAAATATCGGGGTAGACACCAAAATGTTGCCTCAATCTGCCTCAATGTTTTTTTTCGAATTCCCCGGGGTTTTGTTGTGGTCATGTTGGATTTAGAAACAACCAACAGTCACATAGACTCCGCATTATCACAATTTGATTCCTTATGTCAGAAAGCGTGGGGGCAGAAACCAAAATTTTGCTTCTGTCTGCCATAGCAGCTGAAATATAGCTGGAAACGTGATTTTACGAGTTTACCGGGTTTTTGTGGCAGCCATTTAGATTTTGAAACAACCAACAGTCACAGAGACTCAGCAATATCACCATCAGATTCCTTGGGTCAGAAAACATTGGGGGTAGACACTAAAATCACCAACGTAGGTGCAGTATAACTCGCTAGTTCAATTTTAAGCTATTCTGCGTAAAATGGCAGCCATCTTGGATTTTTGGGAAAACCCCCATGGGATTGATGAGGACTATTTTGTGGGTTATCTATATGGTCTCCAGAGTCACTGTGCAAAAATTCAGCTTTGACACCCAAATGTCTACCCCAAACCCTAAATACAGTAGAATACTACGTTTCGCAACTACTCTCGATGATCATGGTCATGTCAGATATTTGATGGGGATTTTATTCAAACCCAGTAGCGTGTGTGAATGGAGATGAGGGGCTCTCCCTTTCCTTAAAGTTTCCTCCGAAACTAGATATGTATCACATGTTAATAGTAAAGGTTTCATCAATGTTATTGTTTATCATAATATCATATGGTATACGTATGAAATAGTAATAACTAATAAAGCATGTATATTTGTTGAATTTTGCTTTCTTTGTGCTGAATGTGAAGGGTTTGCTTCTGACATATTTACCCATCTATCCACATATGGGTTACATCGGGTTACAATACCCTCTACAACAAAGATAGATGTACTGAATGTATCACTTTTTCAAGTATGAAACAATCTAAGATGCTGAGTAGGAAGAAAATGAAACACAAAATTCATATTTAGTTACTCAGAGCGAGTTGACAACAAAATAAGAGGGTACACTCTCAAATTTTGCAGCATTAAAAATTTCAAATCATAAGTGTTGTCTTCAGGTAAACCTATGTGGTGTTATTTTGTTCGGCAGATAACTGGTAAACTGTGTAGCCACAAATAAATGCACTGCATGGATCATACTCCAAGTAAAGGAGACAATGGCTCAGAGTAAAAATCTAAAACGAACTAGGTAAAAATTGGTCAAATTTTTGCAGATTGTTTATTATGAAGGCCATTAAAGTGGCCGAATAAGATTACTTTTTATCCACAATGTTTTGGAGTGAAATATCCTGCTCATTTTGACACCTCATGCATACGTCTGTGCTCGATATTGACTGAGTTGTTCTATTTTGAAGATTTCGATAAATTGCACACAAAAACACACACACACACCTATACACACCAACACACACACACACACACACACACACCTACACACACACACACACACACACACACACACAACTAGAACATGACAATCCTCCTAATATGGTCCAAAGAGGTCCACACACCGACATCATTAAGATATCACTCCACACAAGCCGAGTGGAGCCAACTCCAAATATAGAGGAGTTATCGTCCAATGACCGCAATACTATGAGCACATATGGGTTACATCGGGTACAATACCCTTTACAGTGAAGATATATGCATAGAATGTGTCACCTATTCAAGTATGACTTAGAAATTAATGGGAAAAAATCTTACATTCTGAGTAGAAAAAACACGAACAAAAAAAATCATATATGTCACCAGTTATTCGGAGCGAGCTGATAACAAAATAAGGAGGTAGGCCTACACTTAAATTTTGCAGTATTCAAATCATAAACACTGACGTCAGGTAAACCTATGTGTTGTTATTTTGTTCAGCCGATAACTGGTCAGTGCACTGCATGCATAATTCCGCAAATAATTGAGAAAATGGCTCCGAGTAGAAATCTAAAACGAACTTATAGATTTGGTCAATTTTTGCAGATTTCTTTACACAAAGGTCACTAAAGTGGTCAAATAAGATTATATTTGCTCATATTGCATTGCAGTGAAGTATTATGCTCATTTTGACACCTCCTGCAAACATTTATGCCCAATCTCCGTGAGCTCCCGGTCCGGATGCTGGACGGTCCGTACAAGGCGTGATAGACCAGCTCACTCATACCTTAGATGAGCTGGCTCCTTTGGGGTGCTTCGACCGCGCCCGGTCGCCTCACCAGAGACGACCAGATCAGCGGAACCGCTCGCCCTCACCGAGCTCACCGAGCCTTTCGGGGCCAATATCGGAGAGGGAACAGCAGCTGATTTCCATCGCGCTTGAACAGTACAAGCTGATCCAGCCTGCTGCTTTCAGCGTCGATCCGACGATCCCCTACAGCCCGGGGATGACTGGGCCAGTGGCTCCTCCCCCAGTCCTTCCAAGTCCGCAGACGCCTATGGTTTCAGCCATGGGACCCGCGCCTTCTCCGCGACTTGGGGGCACCACGCTGGCCACTACTTTGACCGTTCCCACGGCTGGAGTGGCTGCCGCGTGGTCAGCCTATCCTGGCAGTCATGGTGCTCCGTTAGCAAACTGGCAACCGGCGGTTTCGGCCCCCAGCTACGCCAGTTATGCCGCCCCGTCTGGATCCTATCCGTTAGGATCGATGGGAGTCCCGACAGCACCAAGTCAGAGTGGGCTATCTGTGGGTATGAACCCAGTGGCGAGCGTGAGCTTCCCGGCTACCATGTCCTCGGCGTACAGGTCTGCACCTGCAGACTCCGTCGCGGGAGCGGGTAGTGCTCGGACCTTGCTGTCTTACACCGCCGACCCCGGAGCTGGATCCGCCAATCGGGCGCTCTCTCCGCGCGACCGAAGGCCGAATCAGTCTTCCTGGCGGAAGAAGTTCAACGGGGATAACGCCGATCTGGAGGATTACTTACTTCAGGTATGGCAGACGGCGATGTATGAAGGATGGACCCAGGAGGAGGCTGGGCATATCCTATCGGGGAGCCTGGAAGGCAAGGCCCTCCGAGTAATGCAGTGTCTGCCGGTGGGGACGGCTACGTTTGGCGAGGTTGCCCAGCAACTTCGCTTGCTGTTCACGGCGACGACAAACAGGCGGATGTTTGAGCGACATTTTAAAGCTCGACTCCGCCTACCGCCTGAGTCCGTAACCGAGTACGCATTTAACTTGCGCGTACTTGGCCGGAGAGCCTATCCGGACATGGAGGCCAGTCGGTTTGAGCCGATGCTGATCGACCAGTTCATTGAGGGGCAGCCACACCATATATCTTATGGTCTTGCCACTCATGAAAAGCGATCAATGGAGGAGGCAATCAACTCTGCGCTTGCGTTAGAGGTAGCTGTCCGTCCCAGACAGATGTCTCAGACCCCGGCTTCGGCCCCGGTTTTACCTTCGCAGGCGGCCATGCCTACTCCTGTCCAAGCATCGCAGGGGGCCCCATTGCCTGCCCCGGCTCTCCGGGAGCCCGCCATGGAGTCCAACCCTCAGCAGGTTGGTACGCCGGCGTCCCCCTCAGGGATGCCCGCGCAAGCGGCACTGGCTTTCGCGTCATGCTCATCCTATGATTTCTGTGCGGCGCAGATGATTGTGCACTGTGCAGGAATCGACACACCGGGACCCGTGGAATACTGCGCGTTCACCTCAGGACCGGCCCAGAACCGTCCCTGTTACTTCTGCGGAAAGCAGGGACACTTTTGGCTTAAGTGTCCGGAGTTGTTGGAATGCCTGCGGGCACGCGGATATCACGGGAGTCTCCCCGATCCGCGCCGGAGGAATTCCTCCTATCGGCCAGGTCCTTCAGGACAGCAAAGCTGACCTCCGCGTGAGGGAAACTGAAACCAGACGTGGTGGCGACCAACACTGCGTCCGGGGACAGTTGTTCTGTGGCGTCTGAGGCTGCCCCATCTGCGGACAAGCCGGACGACCCTCAAGTAAATATAACTTCTCCGGAAGTGGTCCTTGAGGATCCGTCTAGCTCCTCCACGGCTGAGGCAGATAACGAGGACTCCGTAGCGGAACCCAGTGCCCCGGGTGATTCCGATCATCCGACGTGTGCGCTGGTGAGGGATCCATGCTGGTACCTGCCCTTGCCTTTGGGCAGGAGCTGGTTCGGTTCCTCGTAGACTCCGGCTCGGAGGTTGCCCTCGTAGCCACAGGAACTTTCAAGCGAGAGCAATCGCTCCGTGACCAAATGTTGCGGGATCCCGGTCGTTACACGCTCCACTGAGCTGGTAACAACTGCATCCGTATCCATGGAATCAACGATCTGCCTATTACCCTTGGAGACAAGGTGTACATAACAGAGGCAATCATTGCGGATATCGGAGCACCTGGGATCATTGGGATGAACTTTCTCTGGATCCACCAGGTGATCGCCAACTTCAGCTCCGGCAAACTCCGGATGGGAGAGGACACACATCTCCTCTTCCGGGCGGGTCCGACCCGTTCATTCCAACTCCGGGCGGCGCGCACAACCATTGTGCCGCCTTTGAGTGAGATGATCATTGAGGCAAGGCCGCGCCGCCCGCGCATGCCCCTTGATGGTCGTCCATGTATAGTGCAACCGGTGAGCAATTTTGCCCGAGGAACGGGACTCGTGCTGGGTGGGGCTCTGGTCAAGTCCGATACCCGCACGATGCCTATCCTCGTGGTGAATCCCACTAATGCTCCAGTTGTGCTGTGGTGCGGCTGTGTGGCAGCTACTGCTACACTCGCGTTGTCTAGCCAGGTTATCCCTGACGACCCTGTTTGTCACGCTGCTTGCGCGGCAGCGGTCGCCGGAGATGATCCGTTCACCCTGCCGGACCATTTGGAATCTCGTGTTCAGACGGACCGGCTAGATGTTAATAATTTGGCAGAGTCGACATTCCCTGGGTTGGAGTTCTATGGTTCAATCAATGGTCATATGTCTGTATCGACCATGTATTAGATGCATTTATGGATTTAGATCTATGCAGTCTGCCAGAGGACCACCTCCTTCTCTGGAGAGCACACGTTGTCACGTAGGCTACAGTTATGCACTTGACAATCTACATGTATGTCATACATTGACCATGTATGAATTTATGCATTTATGCAGTCTGGCACGGTGCATGTATGGATTTATGCAAAAAAAAAACCAGCATACCGGTACATCCACAACTGCGCCTTAGTGTGAAAAGGTATGATCCCCCACGAGTTGCCGGCAGAAGAACCCAGTGACAACATCGACGAACCAGCTGAACTGCTTATTTACTGCGATCCTACCACCGGAAAAAAAACCCTGCACAAAATATTGTTTACTAGTATTATTTTCCCTACCCTGGCTTAGTATACAATTGTTATTGAGAAAATAAACTCTGATACTTAGTGATTTGATGATATTTTGTAACTTAATATATCCAATGTCTAGTCGTTCCAGATATAGTACAATAGCTGAAGTTTCCCGCCATTTTGACAGAGAAATTGATTGTGCAACCCACGTGAAGAGGAAAATGGCGGAAAAAGATGAAGTGGAGGATTTTTCTATCGACAAAGACATTGTTGTCACAAAATACAAAATGGCTGCAGATATGGTCAATGGTAATAATATTACCCTATAATATAACATATGTCATACAAATTAGATCTTTGAGCTAATGAAATGTATTGACATTTGACGATGACACATGGTAGATTTACTGTGTACAGCGCTGTATTGAGTGTATAGCGTCAGAGTACCTAACAAGCAATGCTCTTGTTTCATTGTTAAATTGAATGTGCGGCAAAAATGAAAAACTCCAATGGACAACAGTTCTTGGATGACAGACAGCAAGCTACGATGAGAGCGTTATGATTTTTAATAAGACTTGAATTTCGTCTTAGGCGCTCCATATGTTTTCCCAAGTTTATACGACTTCCGGGCTGTGGTTGATCACAGATCAACGCCATGAACACTGAAACGAATGGTTCTCGAAAATATACTAGTGGCTTTCCACACACATGCACACGTTCACGATATACTGACGTACATATGATACATATTTTATATTGATAATATTCGTATTAATCATAACACGCTTGCTAATTTTCCTCTCACATAGGACCACGATTACGATCGCTGTAAAACAGTGTGCATTCCGATTGCATTCGGTGCAACCACTGTCCGGAAGTGTAAATTAACTGCGGAACTAGTGTGCCGGTCTGTGATACGATAGAACGGCCTGACGGCCGCACAATCATCGATCCTCTTCCTAATCTTCGACCCCTGCAAACGGCTGGGCAAAACTTCAATAAACTAAAATGTACAATAGCAAGTGACAAGGAACAGACAATAGCAAGGTGACAATAGCAAGGAACAGACCGCACAGTTTTTGGAATGCACTGCACGATAATTATGCCTCAAATACTTTGATCAAGATTTTCAGTTTTCCTGGCCAGGCGCGAGCCATTGGCTCGGCACAGCGATGTATACACTCAATACAGCACTGTACACAGTAAATGGTAGATCTGGTCTATGTCATATGTGCTCTGCACTGCAGTTGGGGAAAGGGGCAAATTTGACAACTCTTGGGGGAGTTGTCAAATTCAACAACAGTACCCAAATTTGACAACTTTCACGGTCCTTTCGAGTCGCGGCTTGGTGTATGGAATTCCCAAAAATGTATAGGCATGGTTGCGAGGCATGGGCTGGGTTTTGTGATGACTCTGCGTGTGAGTGATGTTTGGGCTCTATGGTCAGGGCCAGATTAACGTAGGGGCTATTGGGGCTGCAGCCCCAGGCCCATAGGCCCAGCAAGAAAAAATAGGCCCCATTTCTCATAAAAACGATGCACAGTTTCGTTTCAACTACGGGGCCTATTTTTAACTGCACAGTTTTTAGCTTACCGGCCCATAAGGGCCGATAAGCTATTGTCGTGGTTTTTCGTCCGTCGTTGTCGTCGTCGTCCGCCACATCATCTGTTAACATTTTTCATCTTTTTTTTGGGCTGATGAATTTGTCCATAAATTTGTGTGAATATGTATTGGGTAATACCCCCAGACGTTTTTTTCATTTTTTTGATTGAATCGATTATACAGTTTTGGCGGCCATTTTTATGCCGAAAATGGCTGTTTTTGCATGTTTTCAACTTTAAAAATTATTTCCTCATGATCAGTTTTGAGATTTTAGTTTCAAAATGTTCCCCTCATGTATCCTTATAATAGTGTTGCAACGTTTAAACGTTACCGTTTACGTTTACCACCACTAAACGTCGTTTACGTTTAGGTGCATGAATAAACGTCATAAAATAATGATAGTTCATGTGACATTTTTACGGTTTTAGTCATCGTAATTTGTTCAGAGCTCTGTCTTCTGTGAGATCTCTAGTGCTGCCCCCTGGTGAAGTAACTAACGATTAATTAGCAAAGGGCAATTGGGCCCTAGAGGGGTGTCAGTATTACGCAATTGCCGTAACCCCAATTGACCACAAAGACAGTTCATGAAAACTCGTCGCTCATTGGCTGATAATTATGAGAATAGCCAATGAGAATGTGTCTTGCAATCCACTGAAGAAAAAGATGGAAGCCCCCACACCAAGTCCAAGAGGAACAAGACTCATGAAATATTTGAATAAATATTGGTTTATTTAAGTTTTTTCTGATGAAAATATAATTGTGATTTGTACACCAATATTATGCGCTCGAGGAAAAACATTGTCCCAAGTAAATCTACTTCTTTTATTGCCGACATCGTAACATTCAAATTCAATTTTACCACTCAAATATTTCCGATTAAACGTATAATTAAACGTTTATTTGAACATTTACACGTTTACACGTTTAAACGGTATAGTTTCGTTTAACTATGGACGTTTAAACGTTTAACAAATTTTGTAAACGTTGCAACACTACCTTATAATGTGTATAAGTTTTGATGGTCTTGAGTCGCCGGTCTGCGTGTGGCGACCATTTTGATGTTTATTACGGGGCCCAAATAGGACTTTCCCAACATGGATGTTAAATTCTCCTATGCTTTATAATGGGCCACAATGTTCTTGATATCTCACTTAATATTGAGATTAGAGACTTGGAATCAATTGTGGACATATAGGAAATGATATATGCCGAATATTCTTGTGACCTTGAATTTGACCTTTAACCTCATCTTCAAGGTCAGAGCACGAAATGGCCAATATCTCGCTTATTATTGGCTTTACAGCTTAGGAATCTATTGTGACCACATGGGAAATGATATATGCCGAATATTCTGATGACCCTGAATTTGACCTTTGACCTCATTTTCAAGGTCAAACTAATATCTCGCTTGTTATCGACTTTACAGCTTAGGAATCAATTGCGGGTATATAGGAAATGATATATGTCGAATACTCTGATGACCTTGAAATTAACCTTTGTTGACCGCCCCTGTGGCCGAGTGGATGGGACCGGTGGCTCTTGAAGCAACGAAGCTCAGAGGCGGTAGGCGACGCGGGTTCGATCCCCGTCACCGGCATTAAGTAGGTGGAGTTTTCATCCTGGCAATGCAAAGGTTTCTCCATTCAAATGTGCTTTCCAAATTCTAAATTGTCACCCGACGGGGGATGGGGAAGACAGTATTGCCTTTCATCATGGACCGTCGTTAAATAAATCTGATTATTATGATTATTATTTGACCTAATTTCCAAGGTCAAAGCACAAAATGGCTATTATCTCGCATATTATCGACTTTATAGCTTAAAAATCAAATGTCGACATATAGGAAATTATATATGCTGAATATACTTGTAACCTTGAAGTTACCAGACCATCGGTCCGATCACCTATTGGCTAGCCGGTAAGCTACAGGTCCCTTTGGGCCTATGTTTCGGTTTGTATCTGATATTCAGCTCACAGCTCATTTCAAATAATATGCTTTACACCGAAATGCCTGCAAGGCCTTGACGTCTAGTTTTGTTCTTTCTCATTGTTGACAGCCATCCTGCAACAGTTGATACAGAAATCTGTAGCTGGGGCCAAGGTTTTGGATATTTGTGAACTTGGCGACAAGCTGCTCTTAGAAGAGACTGGTAAAGTCTTCAAGAAGGAAAAAGAAATGAAGAAAGGTATTTGTAGAAATTACACTTGCAACACTTTCTTACTTGGAAAAAGGAAATTTTTGTGGTAATTGTGTCGGTATTCATTGGCGCATTCTGCTGTCATCTCTGACAAGACAACTGGACAGATTTTCAGGTTACTTGACCTTTGATCCGATAACCTACTGTATTATCGTGGCCTTGCGTCTGTCCGTCCGCTCACATTTTTAGGTGACTGGACCTATGGTCCGATAACCTATTGCCGTTGCGTTGCAACCGTTGTCCGTCCGTCTGTCCGGGCGGACGAGAGTATACTTGTGTGACTATCTTGTTACTCAAGATACACAACCATGGTTTATACAAATATCTTCTTGTGTGGTTATTTTCAGCATACCGGCCCATAAAGGCCAATAAGCTATTGTCGTGGTTTTCGTCCGTCGTCGTCCGCCACATCATCTGTTAACATTTCTGTTAACGGTAACCTATTGGCATGGCATTGTGTCCGGCGTCCGTCTGTCTGTACGCGTCCGTCCACATTTTTAGGTTACCGGACCTATGGTCCGATAACCTATTGGCATGGCGTTGCGTCCGTCGTCGTCCTTCGTCCGTCGTCGTCGTCCACATTTTTATCTTTTTTGTTTACAGGCGAATTCTTCTGAAATTTTGCACAAAAATACTTTAAAATAATTCAAGAAGGAGGTATTTTTAGGTTACCGGACCTATGGTCCGATAACCTATTGGCATGGCGTTGCGTCCGTCGTCCGTCGTCGTCCGTCGGCGTCCGTCGTCGTCGTCGTCCACATTTTCATCTTTTTTGTTTACAGGCGAATATTTCTGAAATTTTGCACAAAAATACTTAAAAATAATTCAAGAAGGAGGTATTTTTTAGTTTTTTGATTTTCGCATTTTTTTCAAAATGGCGGCCGTTTTCGACGAAAAATGCCTGATTTTGGACTTTGGCGGCCATTTTCTCAAAATCTGTTCAGTAACTTTTTTTCTTTTTGATAAATAACACTCCTCATATGTACTCCTATGATGTCTATAAATTTCGTTGCGCTTGAATCGCTCGAAGTGGGCCATTTTGGCCCAAACACGGCTCAAATGGGACTTTCCCATGTTAAATTCTCCTATGCTTTATAATGGGACACATTATGCCTAATATCTCACTTGATATTGAGATTAGAGACTAGGAGTCAATTGTGGACCTATAGGAAATGATATATGCTGAATATTCTCGTGACCTTGAATTTGACCTCTGACCTCACTTTCAAGGTCAGAGCACAAAATGGCTTATATCTCGCTTATTATCGACTCTACAGCTTAGGAATCAATCGTGGACATATAGGAAATGATATATTCTGAATATTCTCGTGACCTTGAATTTGACCTCTGACCTCAGTTTCAAGGTCAGAGCACAAAATGGCTTATATCTCGCTTATTATCGACTCTACAGCTAAGGAATCAATTGT
This sequence comes from Terebella lapidaria, assembly GCA_949152475.1. Lineage (NCBI taxonomy): Eukaryota > Metazoa > Annelida > Polychaeta > Terebellida > Terebellidae > Terebella > Terebella lapidaria. Next base: position 36,071,285 of record OX424567.1, on the reverse strand, counting down.
GGACATATAGGATATGATATATGCTGAATATTCTGATGACCTTGAATTTGACCTTCGACCTCATTTTCAAGGTCACAGGACAAAATGGCTAATATCTCGCTTGTTATCGACTTTACAGCTTAGCAATCAATTATGAACATATAGGAAATGATATATGCAGATTATTGTCATGACCTTGAATTTGACCTTTGACCTCATTTTCAAGGTCACAGGACAAAATGGCTAATATCTCACTTATTATCGATTTTACAGCTTAGGAATCAATTGTGGACATATAGGAAATGATATATGCTGAATATTCTCGTGACCTTGAATTTGACCTCTGACCTCATTTCTAAGGTCCAAGGACAAACTGGCTCATATCTTGCTCCTCTATTGACTGTATGGCTTGGGAATCAATTGTGGACATGATATACATGATATAGAAAATGATATACACTGAATATTTTGATGACCTTGAATTTGACCTTTGCCCCTTCATTTTCAAGGCTACAGCATAAAATTGCTAATCTCTCTCTGATTATTGAACTTACAGCTTAGCAATCAACTGTGGACATGATATATGCTTAATGTTATATATGCTGAATATTCTCTTGACCTTGAATTCAACCAGTGACCTGGCTAATACCTAAAATATTAAACATTGTCCGGTAGCCTATCTTTGGCCCTTGGCCTAATTTTTTTTTTTTTAGGTTACCGGACCTATGGTCCGATAACCTATTGGCGTGGCGTTGTGTCCCTCGTCCGTCTTCCGTCGTCGTCGTCGTCCGTCGTCGTCGTCGTCGTCGTCGTCGTCGTCGTCGTCGTCGTCGTCGTCGTCGTCCACATTTTTATCTTTTTTGTTTACGTGCGAATTTTTCTGAAATTTTGCACAAAAATACTTAAAAATAATTCAAGAAGGAGGTATTTTTTAGTTTTTTAGGTTACCGGACCTATGGTCCGATAACCTATTGCCGTCACGTTGCGTCCGTCGTCCGTCCACAGCTGTATCTTTAAAGTTTACAGGCGGATTTTTCTGAAATTTTGCACAAAAATGCCTAAAAATATTTCAAGAGGGTTTTTTTTTTTAGTTTTTTTATTTTCGCATTTTTCTCAAAATGGCGGCCATTTTTGGCGAAAAATGGCCAATTTTGGACTTTGGCGGCCATTTTCTCAAAAACTGTCTGATCAGTTTTGAGATTTTTGTTTCAAAAGATTCCCCTTATGTACCTTTATGATGTGTATAAGTTTTGTTGCCCTTGAATCGCCGGTCTTCGTGTGGCGGCCATTTTGAATTTTTGACGGGTCGGCGAAAAAAAATTTTTTGGCCCCAAATCGCGTTACTATCCATTTCGGGCCATTTCTAGGCAAAAAAAAATTTTTCACCCTTTGAAAAAAATTTTGGACTTAGAAAATTTTCAGCACTTTTTTCCTTCATAATGGGAGCTGCCCGGACTGTACTCATAGAACGCTTAAAGATAGAGCTTAGATATTGGCACTTTCAAATGGAAAGTCATATATGGCGACTTGTGTGGTGACCTTGAATTTGACCTTGGATGACCTTGAAAGGTCAAAATAGCCATTTTTGGGTCGAAAAATGCCCAAATTTGCAGCTTTTCTGTCTTTTCTCGAAAACTGTCTGATCAGTTTTGAGATTTTCGTTTCAGAAGATTCCCCTTATGTACCTTTATGATGTGTATAAGTTTTGTTGCCCTTGAATCGCCGGTCTCCGTGTGGCGGCCATTTTGAATTTTTGACGGGTCGGCGAAAAAAAATTTTTTTTGCCCCAAATTGCGTTATTATCCATTTTGGGCCATTTCTAGGCAAAAAAAAATTTTTCACCCTTTGAAAAAAATTTGGGACTGAAAATTTTCGGCACTTTTTTCCTTCATAATGGGAGCTGCCTAGACTGTACTCATAGAATGCTTGAAGATAGAGCTTAGAAATTAGCACTTTCAAATGGGAAGTCATATATGAAGACTTGTGTGGTGACCTTGAATTTGACCTTGGATGACCTTGAAATGTCAAAACAGCCATTTTTGAGTCGAAAAATGCCCAAATTTGCACCTTGTTTGTCTTTAATCGAAAACTGTCTGATCACTTTTGAGATTTTTATTTCAAAACATAGTAATTGGAGTTTTTGCCATGATGTGTATAAATATGTATATAGTGTGTAAAGTGCCTTGAATTGCTCAAAAGGCTAGAAATTTAGGCTGAATAGGCCCCAAATTTAATTTTTGGTCGTTTTCCTTCAAATTTATCTGATCAGTTTTGAGATTTTTGTTATAAAACATGCTAATTGGGGTCCCTGACATTGTGTATAAAGATGGAGTGCTTTGAATTGCTTAAAAGGCCCCTTGAGTGTGTAAATTGGCCTCTACAGCCAAAAAATGTTTGTAGGTATAGCTGGAATTGGAAGTCATATACATGTATACCACATATATATGTGGCTTTTTTGGGTGACGTTGAACTTGACGTCAGATGACATTGAGTGCATTGAGTCCAACAAGAAATGTGTAAATTTCGTTTATAGACAAAAGACTTGTAGATAGACCTTGTATTTGTATTTTGAACATACATGAATACAAGGTTATATGCTGCACACTTAATGATGACATTGAAGTTCACGAAGATGATTGGTTTATCTTAACGTCATATCTCACCTGTCCTGTTTCAACTAAAGTTGTCCGGTAACCTATCTTAGCCCTTGGGCTAATTTTTTTATTTTCGCTTTTTTTTCAAAATGGCGGCCGTTTTCGACGAAAAATGCCTGATTTTGGACTTTGGCGGCCATTTTCTCAAAATCTGTTCAGTAACTTTTTTTCTTTTTGATACATAAGACTCCTCATATGTACTCCTATGATGTCTATAAATTTCGTTGCGCTTGAATCGCTCGAAGTGGGCCATTTTGGCCTGAACTCGGCCCAAATGGGACTTTCCCATGTTAAATTATCCTATGCTTTATAATGGGACACATTATGCCTAATATCTCACTTGATATTGAGATTAGAGACTAGGAATCAATTGTGGACATATAGGAAATGATATATGCTGACCTCAGTTTCAAGGTCAGAGCACAAAATGGCTTATATCTCGCTTATTATCGACTCTACAGCTTAGGAATCAATTGTGGACATATAGGAAATAATATATGCTGAATATTCTCGTGACCTTGAATTTGACCTCTGACCTCAGTTTCAAGGTCAGAGCACAAAATGGCTTATATCTCGCTTATTATCGAGTCTACAGCTTAGGAATCAATTGTGGACATATAGGAAATGATATATGCTGAATATTCTGATGACCTTGAGTTTGACCTTCGAACTCATTTTCAAGGTCACAGGACAAAATGGCTAATATCTCGCTTGTTATCGATTTTACAGCTTAGCAATCAATTATGAACATATAGGAAATGATATATGCAGATTATTGTCATGACCTTGATTTTGACCTTTGACCTCATTTTCAAGGTCACAGGACAAAATGGCTAATTAGGGCATTTCGGCCCGAAATGCCCTTATGGTTTTGTCTGGTTTTTTTTTTTTTTTAGGTTACCGGACCTATGGTCCGATAACCTATTGGCGTGGCGTTGCGTCCGTCGTCGTCGTCTTCGTCGTCGTCCACATTTTTATCTTTTTTGTTTACGGGCGAATTTTTCTGAAATTTTGCACAAAAATACTTAAAAATAATTCAAGAAGGGGGTATTTTTTAGTTTTTTGATTTTCGCATTTTTTTCAAAATGGCGGCCGTTTTCGACGAAAAATGCCTGATTTTGGACTTTGGCGGCCATTTTCTCAAAATCTGTTCAGTAACTTTTTTTCTTTTTGATAAATAACACTCCTCATATGTACTCCTATGATGTCTATAAATTTCGTTGCGCTTGAATCGCTCGAAGTGGGCCATTTTGGCCCAAACTCGGCTCAAATGGGACTTTCCCATGTTAAATTCTCCTATGCTTTATAATGGGACACATTATGCCTAATATCTCACTTGATATTGAGATTAGAGATTAGGAATCAATTGTGGACCTATAGGAAATGATATATGCTGAATATTCTCGTGACCTTGAATTTGACCTCTTACCTTGGTTTCAAGGTCAGAGCGGCCGTTTTCGTCGAAAAATGGCCAATTTTGGACTTTGACGGTCGTTTTCTCCAAATCTGTTCAGTAACTTTTTTTCTTATTGATGCATGATACTCCTCCTATGTACCCCTGTGACATGTATAAATTTCGTTGCCCTTGAATCGCTTTAAATGGGCCATTTTGGGCCCAAACTCAGCCCAAATGGGACTTTCCCATGTTAAATTCTCCTATGCTTTATAATGGGACACATTAAGCCTAATATCTCACTTAATATTGAAATTGGAGACTAGGAATGAATTCTGGACATATAGGAAATGATATATACTGAATATTCTCGTGACCTTGAATTTGACTTTTGACCTCATTTTCAAGGTCACAGGACAAAATGGCTAATATCTCGCTTATTATCGACTTTACAGCTTAGGAATCAGTTGTGAACATATAGGAAATGATATATGCTGAATATTCTTGTGACCTTGAATTTGACCTTTGACCTCATTTTCAAGGTCACATGACAAAATGGCTAATATCTCACTTATTATCGACTTTACAGTTTAGGAATCAATTGTGAACATATAGGAAATGATATATGCTGAATATTTTCGTGACCTTGAATTTGACCTTTGACCTCATTTCCAAGGTCGCAGGACACAATTGCTAATATCTCGCTTATTATCGACTTTACAGTTTAGGAATCAATTGTGAATATATAGGAAATGATATATGCTGAATATTTTCATGACCTTGAATTTGACCCTGACCTCATTTCCAAGGTCACAGGACAAAATTGCTAATATCTCGCTTATTATCGAGTTTACAGCTTAGGAATCAATTGTGAACATATAGGAAATGATATATGCTGAATATTCTCATGACCTTGAATTTGACCTTTGACCTCATTTTCAAGGTCACAGGACAAAATGGCCAATATCTTGCTTATCAGCGACTTAACAGCTTAGAAATCAATTGTGAACATATAGGAAATGATATATGCTGAAAATTCTCATGACCTTGAATTTGACCTTTGACCTCATTTTGAAGGTCACATGACAAAATGGCTAAGATCTCGCTTATTATCGACTTTACAGCTTAGGAATCAATTGTGAACATATAGGAAATGATATACGCAGAATATTCTCATGACCTTGAGTTTGACCTTTGACCTCATTTCCAAGGTCACAGGACAAAATTGCTGATATCTGGCTTATTATCGACTTTACAGCTTAGGAATCAATTGTGAACATATGGGAAATGATATATGCTGAATATTCTCGTGACCTTGAATTTGACCTTTGACCTCATTTTCAAGGTCACTGGACAAAATGGCCAATATCTTGCTTCTTAGCGACTTTACAGCTTAGGAATCAATTGTGAACATATAGCAAATGATATATGCTGAAAATGCTCGTGACCTTGAATTTGACCTTTGACTTATTTCCAAGGTCACAGGACAAAATGGCCAATATCTTGCTTATTAGCGACTTTACAGCTTAGGAATCAATTGTGAACATATAGCAAATGATATATGCTGAAAATGCTCGTGACCTTGAATTTGAGCTTTGACCTATTTTTAAGGTCACAGGACAAAATGGCCAATATCTTGCTTATTAGCGACTTTACAGCTTAGGAATTAATTGTGAACATATAGGAAATGATATATGCTGAAAATTCTCATGACCTTGAATTTGACCTTTGACCTCATTTCCAAGGTCACAGGACAAAATTGCTAATATCTCGCTTATTATCGACTTTACAGCTTAGGAATCAATTGTTAACATATAGGAAATGATATATGCTGAATATTTTCATGACCTTGAATTCGACCTTTGACCTCATTTTCAAGGTCACAGGACAAAATGGCCAATATCTTGCTAATTAGCGCCTTTACAGCTTAGAAATCAATTGTGAACGTATAGGAAATGATATATGCTGAATATTCTAGTGACCTTGAATTTGACTTTTGACCTCATTTTCAAGGTCAACAGTACAAAATGGCTAATATCCCGCTTATTATCGACTTGACAGCTTAGGAATCAATTGTGAACATATAGGAAATGATATATTCTGAATATTTTAATGATATTGAATTTGACCTTTGACCTAAATTTCAAGGTCAGTCATTTTATTTTCAAAGTCAGATTACAAAATGGCTTATATCTCGCTTATTATCAAATTTACAGCTTAGTGGTCCATAGTGAACATATAGGAAATGATGTATGCTGAATAGTTTGGTGATCTAGAATTTAACCTTTGATCCCATTTTCAAGGTTAGAGATATGGCGATTTCAGTGGTCGCCTTGAATTTGACCTTCAACTTTCTCGGCTTAACTCTGTATATTTCTCCGGTAACCTTTCTAGCCCATTGGGCTAATTTTTATCTTTAAAGTTTACGGACCAATCTTTCTGAAAATTTGGGAAAAGATACCTTGAAATAATTTGAGAAGGAGGTATTTTTAGTTTTTAGGTTACCGGACCTTTGGTCCGATAACCTATTGCCGTGGCATTGCGTCCGTCGTCGTCGGCGTCCGTCGTCGTCCGTCGTCCGTCAACATTCATATCTTTAAAGTTTACGATTGAATCTTCCTGAAATTTTGCACAAAAATGCTTAAAAATATTTCGAGAGGGAGGTATTTTTTAGTTTTTTGATTTTCGAATTATTTTCAAAATGGCGGCCATTTTTGACGAAAGACAGCTAATTTTGGACTTTGACGGTCGTTTTCTCAAAAACTGTCTGATCAGATTTGAGATTTTTGTTTCAAAAGATTCTCCTTATGTACCTCCGTGATGTGTATAAGTTTGGTTGCCTTTGAATCGCCGGTCTGCGTATGGCGGCCATTTTGAATCTTCGACAGGTCGACGAAAAAAAAAATTTTCGGCCCAAATCGCATTACTATCCATTTAGGGCCATTTCTAGACAAAAAATTTTTTTCACCCTTGGAAAAAAATTTTGGACTGAAAATTTTCGGCCCTTTTTTCCTTCATAATGGGAGCTGTGAAGACTGTACTCATAGAATGCTTGAAGATAGAGCTTAGAAATTGGCACTTTCAAATGGAAAGTCATATATGGCGACTTGTGTGGTGACCTTGAATTTGACCTTGGATGACCTTGAAAGGTCGAAACAGCCATTTTTGGGTCGAAAAATGCCCAAATTTGCACCTTGTCCGTCTTATCTCGAAAACCGTGCGATCAGTTTTGAGATTTTTGTTTCAAAAGATTCCCCTTATGTACCTTTATGATGTGTATAAGTTTTGTTGCCCTTGAATCGCCGATCTCCGTGTGGTGGCCATTTTGAATTTTCGACGAGTCGGCAAAAAATTTTTTTTCGCCCCAAATCGCATTACTATTCATTTTCGGCCATTTCTAGGCCAAAAAATTTTTTCACCCTTTGAAAAAAACTGGACTTGGAAAATTTTCGGCACTTTTTCCCTTCATAATGGGAGCTGCCCGGACTGTACTCATAGTACGCTTGAAGATGGAGCTTAGATATTAGCACTTTCAAATGGGAAGTCATATATGGCGATTTGTGTGGTGACCTTGAATTTGACCTTCGATGACCTTGAAAGGTCAGAACCGCCATTTTGGGGTCAAAAAATGCCCAGATTTGCCTCTATAGATGAAATGCTTGCAGATAGAACTCATGTTTGCATTATGAACATATAGCAAGACATATATGGCACAACTAATGATGACCTTGTTCTTGACGTCAGATGACCTTGAGTACCAAATGTCTGACTCGTAATGTGTAAATTGACCTGAGCGGCCTAAACGATTCCACCCAGATATATCTTTGTATTATGAACATGTAATGGTGACAGCGAAGTTCACAGGGATGACCTTGATTGGTAAATCTCAAGGTCATTTGTTCACACTGCGAACCTTGATTGGTAAATCTCAAGGTCTGTTACCTGCCAATGCTGCCATGGCCAAACCAAAATTGTCCGGTAACCTGTCTTAGCCTTTGGGCTAATTTTCCAAATATCTCACTTAATATTGAAATTTGAGATTAGGAATCAATTGTGGACATATAGGAGATGATATATGCTGAATATGCTCAGAAACCTTGAATTTGACCTTTGACCTCATTTTCAAGGTCGCAGGACAAAATTGCCAATATCTCGCTTATTATCGACTTTACAGCTTACCAATCAATTGTGAACATATAGGCAATGATATATTCTGAATATTGTCATGACCTCGAACTTGACCTTTGACCTAATTTTCAAGGTCGCCGGACAAAATGGCTAATATCTGGCTTATTATCAACTTTACATCTTAGGAATCAGTTATGAACAAATAGGAAATGATATATGCTGAATATTGCTCTGACCTTCAATTTGACCTTCGACCTCATTTTCAAGGTCAGAGAATGAAATGGCTAATGTCTCGCCTTTTGTCGACTTTACAGCTTCACAATCAATTATGAACATTTAGAAAAATGTTATATTCTGAATATTGTCATGACCTTGAATTTGACCTATGACCTAATTTTCAAGGTCACAGGACAAAATGGCTAATATCTCGTTTCTAATCGACATTACAGCTTAGGAATCAATTATGAATCAATTATGAAATTATACATACAGGTTATTCCCATGACCTTCAATTTGACCTTTGACTTAAATTTCAAGGGCACAGGACAAAATGACTAACATCTCCCTTATTATCCATTTTACAGCTCAGGAATCAATTGTGAACATATGGAAAATGATATACATGTCTGCTGAATATTGCCATGACCTTGAATTTGACCTTTGACCTCATTTTCAAGGTCAAAGGACCAAATGGCTAATATCTTGCTCTTTATTGACTTTATGGCTTGGGAACCAGTTGTGGACATAGAGAAAATGATATACCGTATTTATTCAATTAGTTTGAACAGCTAAAAATAATTAAATTTTGAAATGTTCGAATTATTAGATTCACGATAAAATCACCCCTCGAAACAGAAAAACCAATAACCCAGAATCGGCAAACGGGCAGCCGCAGACAGACACGAAAGTTGACAGATGCTGCCATGACCCATGATGTTTTGAACTAGGGCCCTGCACGATTAATAGGTTAACCGCACATGGTTACCATGTTTGAAATAACTTTGAATAATCGGATGCTAAATCGCCGGCTTATGTCATTTATAACCTAACATTGATACTTGATTTCTGTGATTTTACACGCACACTCGAGTCACTTTTGCCAGAAAACCCGAGCCGCGTGCCACTTAGAAGTCAGCGCTTTACAGTTTGCTTCTGTACATAATCCCATGACGTCATTGACTATTGTTCACATACTTGACATAATCGCAAATACTGCCACCTGGCGAATGATATCACTAATATTTCATTCCGTAATGCTGCTGCCTGGTGAGTTGTAAGTTTTGGCAGCTGACAAGTTGATTTCGTTCGATGTTTCAATCGAAATTTCGATTGTAAATTCGCGTGTTCGAACTAATAGAGTCAATTTAAAAATTATTATCTTGAATAATTTTTGGTGTTCGAATTATTAGTGTTCGAACTAATTGAATAAATATGGTACACTGAATATTTTGATGACCTGGTATTTGACCTTGAACTTATTTTCAAGGTCAGAGGACAAAATGGCTAATATCTCGCTTATTGGCGACTTTATAGCTTAGGATTCGATAGTCAACATATATGGAATGATATATTCTGAATATTTTAGTGACCTTGAATTTGACCTTTGACTCACTTTTCAGGTCAAAGAACAAAAAAAATATATCAAATCATGAAACTATGCAAATTGGACATATATAGGAAATGATATAATCTGAATATTCTGATGACCTTGAATATTCTGATGACCTTGAATTTGACCTCATTTTTCAGGTCAGAGAACAAAAAAAATATATCAAATCATGAAACTATGTAAATTGGACTTATAGGAAATGATAGAATCCGAATATTCTGACGACCTTGAATTAGGGCATTTCGGCCCGAAATGCCCTTATGGTTTTGTCTGGGTTTTTTTTTTCTTCTTTTTTTTTTACTTTCCGTCGTTTTGGTTTCCGATCAATAACTCGGGAACGCCTGAACGGATCTTGTCCAAATTTACACCACTGGTCAGAAATATTACATGGAAGACCCCTATTGTTTTGGAGGCGGCTCCGGGGTCCGTGAGGTCCGTGAGGATGAAATCAAGGTTGATTTTGAGACTTGGTTTCCGATCGATAACTCAAAAAGTATTCATGCAATGGCAAGTATTCTCTGCATGGGAGTTCATATACCACCAAGGAAGAACCCTATTGATTTTGGGATCACTCCGTCGAACGACCTTTGACCTAGAGCTCGGAAGAATTTTTGCTGATTCATCCTTGAGGCTTTCTTGCAAATCTCGGAAACGGTGTGTCGTAGAGCGAAACGGAGCTCAATTTCGGCCTCCTGGCACTAGACAAATTAGTCTAGGGGGTATCTTGGGTGGAAACGACCCCTGGTGTCGATTTTTTTTTTCGCCGACTCGGCACTTCCTGTTTGGCCGTATCTCGGAAACGGTATGTCGTAGAGCGAAACGGAGCTCAATTTCGGCCTCCTGGCACTAGACAAACTAGTCTAGTGTGTATCTTGGGTCGAAACGACCCCTGGTGTCGATTTTTTTTTTCGCCGACTCGGCACTTCCTGTTTGGCCGTATCTCGGAAACAGTATGTCGTAGAGCGAAACGGAGCTCAATTTCGGCCTCCTGGCACTAGACAAACTAGTCTAGTGTGTATCTTGGGTCGAAACGACCCCTGGTGTCGATTTTTTTTTCCGCTGACTCGGCACTTCCTGTTTGGTCGTATCTCGGAAACGGTATGTCGTAGAGCGAAACGGAGCTCAATTTCGGCCTCCTGGCACTAGACAAACTAGTCTAGCCCTATAGTCTAGACAAACTAGTCTAGTGTCGGTCGAGACGTCCCCTGGTGTCAAATTTTTTTTTCGCCGACTCGGCACTTCCTGTTCGGCCGTATCTCGGAAACGGTGCGTCGTAGAGCGAAACGGAGCTCAATTTCGGCCTTTTGGCACTAGACAAACTAGTCTAGTGTGTATCTTGGGTCGAAACGACCCCTGGTGTCGATTTTTTTTTTCGCCGACTCGGCACTTCCTGTTTGGCCGTATCTCGGAAACGGTACGTCGTAGAGCGAAACGGAGCTCAATTTCGGCCTTCTGGCACTAGACAAACGTGCCAGACACACTAGTCTAGGGGGTATCTTGGGTCGAAAAGACCCCTGGTGTCGATTTTTTTTTTCGCCGACTCGGCACTTCCTGTTTGGCCGTATCTCGGAAACGGTGCGTCGTAGAGCGAAACGGAGCTCAATTTCGGCCTCCTGGCAGTAGACAAACTAGTCTAGTGTGTATCTTCGGTCGAGACCACCCCTGGTGTCGATTTTTTTTTTCGCCGACTCGGCACTTCCTGTTTGGCCGTATCTCGGAAATGGTGCGTCGTAGAGCGAAACGGAGCTCAATCTCGGCCTTTTGGCACTAGACAAACTAGTCTAGTGTGTATCTTGGGTCGAGACGACCCCTGGTGTCGAATTTTTTTTTCGCCGACTCGGCACTTCCTGTTTGGCCGTATCTCGGAAATGGTGCGACGTAGAGCGAAACGGAGCTCAATTCCGGCCTCCTGGCACTAGACTAACTAGTCTAGAGGGTATCTTGCGTCGAGACGACTTCTGGTGTCGAATTTTTTTTTGCCGACTCAGCACTTCCTGTTTGCCATATCTCAGAAACGGTCCGTCGTAGAGCAAAAATGCCTAAGGACGGGGTATGTCACTTCTTTGACCACGGACAGATTCAGAGTCATTATGGTTCTACGCGGTCTCTTAGGTAAATGTTAGGTAGGAATAGAACTCACACGAAATGCCCCAAGGCATTTTCAGGCCTTGACGTCTAGTTTGACCTCATTTTCCAGGTCAGAGAACAAAATGGCTGATATCTCGCCTATTACCGACTTTACAGAGCTCTTAGAATACTGAGAACAGGAAATGATGTATGCTGAATATTCTCATGACCTTGAACTTGATTTTTGACCTCAATTTCAAGGTCAGATCACAAATGGCTAATATCTCCCTTATTATCAACTTTACAGCTTAGGAATCAATTGTGTTCAAACTCAAAATGATATATCGTATTTATTCGATTAGTTCGAACAGCTAAAAATAATTAAATTTTGAAATGTTCGAATTACTAGATCCACGATGAAATCGTCCGTCAAAATGGAAAACAAACGCAAACCCAGATTTATCATACGCGAGTTGACAGATGTACCGTTTATCATGGTGGTTGGAACTAGGGCTTGTACTGTACGATTGATAGGTTAACCGCTGACAACTAGCATTTTTAGAAAACTCGAATAACTGGCTGCTAAATCGCCCGGTAACTTTTGTTTATAATCTCACATTGATACTAAATTCTAGTCATATTGCATGTGCAATCGAGTCACTCGAATCGGGAAAACTTCGCAAACCGCCTGGCACTCTGAGGTCCGCGCTTTCAGTATTTCTGCTCATATCATAGAGGTACATCATGAGCCCATCATAATGTACCTCTATGGCTCATATCGGTAATTGCAAACACTGCCACCTGGCGAATATATCGCTGATTACTCATTTCGTAGTGCTGCCGCCTGGCGAGTTGTCAGTTTTGGCATCTGACAAGTTGATTTATTTCGTTGTTTCAATTGAAATTGTGATCGTAAATTTGCCTGTTCGAACTAAACGAGTCAATTTGAAAATTATTGTCTTCAATAATTTTGGGTGTTCGAATTATTAGATTGTTCAAACTAATTGAATAATTACGGTATGCTGAATATTATCGTGACCTCGACTTGATAGATGACCTAAATTGTATCCCCCGAACAAAGTTCGGAGGATACTATGGATTTACGATCGTCGCGCCGCCGCGTCCGCAGACACTTTCTTGTGAACGCGCTACAGCTTGCAAATCTGAACCGATTTTGTTAATATTTCATATGGACATGTCTTATGGTGAGATCACGACACCTCTCGATTTTGGTTGCCATAGCAACCAAATTGGCCGATTGGCGACACATTTTGTGACAAAGTCAGCAATTCCAACAACCATGGCTTGTGAACGCTCTAGAAGTTGTAATTTCACAGGAATCACTACAATATTGAACAGGCTCGTTGAGCAATGCTCAGGCACGAAACCTATTGTTTTTCGGAAAGATTGAATAAATATTAATAAGTTCATGAGATAACTTGAACAACAATGTGAAATATCCAGTTTGAGATCTCTGATTATTCCAGTTGATTGATATCTGCAAACAAATCACACTGGACATGTGTACAAATTTACAGTTGATGGTTTTGTGTGGAGAGATTACTTTTACTGAATAAGTTAACATAAATTTGAATAGTTTAACATTAGTTTTACTAGTTAAGTTTATTACTGGCCACAATAACAATAGTTAGGCAAAGGAACATTTATTATTGGGCTCAACAAGGTAGAGGTTGTGTCCAGTACTGACTCTATGGCTGCAGTACCATTGATATTCATGAATAGGTTAACATTAGTATTGCTAGTTAACATGGTTAGGTCTATTATTGAGCACAGTAAAAATAGTTAAGGTAAGGGACATGTATTATTGGGATCAATGAAGAAAAGGTTGTGTCCAGTAGTGAATTTATGGTGTAGTATCATTGATATTAATGAATAATTTAACATTAATTGGCTAGGTAAGTCTATTATTGAGCACAATAAAAATAGTTAAGGAGAGGAACTTTTATTACTGGGCACATATTATGAGTTAAATTATAACTTGCGGTGAAAGTTCGATCTGGCTCCAATTTCGTCATCTTGAAGTACAGTTTTGGTCAAATTTTACTTTGAATTTCAACTTGAAACTAAGTTTGACACAAATTATGAGTTGAAATATAATTAAGGCATTTCGGAAGAGATGCCTTTATGGTTTTAGCAGAATTTTTTTTTTCCTTTTTAGGAAGAGCAGGGCTCTTCCTCTATGATGTTGGTTTTTTTTGGATTTTTGAATTTTTTCTTTTGTTTACATTCTTGAAAGTGCCACTTGGAACCACAACAGGCTATCCAACTGTGGCTAATTGGGAGGGCCCGGGGCCCGTTGGGAGGAAAATGACGCCCGTGTACCTAATCATGGTTAATGTAATAAGTTATTAGCGATAATAATCCCAGGAGACGTGTGTTCCGACCGTTTTTTTTTTTGTATGTCACCGTTTCAAACCCATCACCACTCCCGTTTTGATCTCCACTGGAACAGTGCTTTCTTGCAATCATATGCACTCAAAGTTTTGGATATACATTCCGCACAATATATAGATACAGCATGGTATTGCAACAATGAAAAACAAGTTGATACGGCAACATAATAATTATGTGTTAGTGGTGGTATTCCATATTCCAGTGGGCAAATTCAATTATCGTGTGGCCCCGATAAGCAGTCACGGCAGTCGGCCCGCCAGCCAGAGAGTCACTGAATTGTCCAATCGGGAAGCTGTCTTGGGGGACACACCCACATGTTTATGAAATACACGTGGATATAATGATATGCAAATGATCACGTGAGCGAGTCCCGCCAATTAGCGTACTGCCCCAAAAAATTGCTGCAGAGTCAAGGTCAAAATGCCAGCCGCCAAGAGATCGTCCAACTGAGTGCGGTATTTGTGGAAATACTTGTTACGACCCAAATAAATGGTCTTTTCTATGACTCTTTCCTACTTCACTGGTAATACTTCATTAAAATATCACCACCGAAAGCTTGTTTATGGGGGAATTTAATTAAAAATGCCATTGAAGTGAAACGAGATTTCAACGAGATTTGACTAAAAGGAACAGTCGGAAACAAACAAACAAAACTTGGCAGATTTGCGGAGCTTTTACACGGGAAAAAACTTAGTTTCCTCCTAAAATAAGCAGAAACAAATGGATACTAGATCTAGCACTTCTATCATGTTTATGATAGTTTCATATTGCCGACGAGAATTGTCAGTGCTGATTTTGATAGCAGTCACACGAGCGGCGATTCGGGGTGGGGGGTGTGCCTGGGCTACTTCAGTATTTGGCAGCTGACACTGCACACTGACACAACATGTACGCTGATCTTCAAACCAACATTTGGGCAAGGGGAAACATGATCGTATTGATGAAAAAAGCTTTCATGCATGTCATGAATTATTGGAAATGCAGACAAGTTACTGAAATGTCTCTGCAGTACAAATCAAAACACTAAAAAAAAATCCATAAAGAAATTTAAATTTAAGACTAAAGCTCAAAAAACATTGTGCCTCCTAAATCAGAAAAACATAATCAGAACCTTGAAAATCTTACACATTGGTCCCAAAAATAGTCGGGTGATTTTTAAACGTGTTCAACAAGGTAAAGCTTCTGACTTGTAGAGATTTCATGGCTGTAACGGAATAAGTAACATTAGTTTTATTGATTAAGTCTTATTGGCCACAATAAAAATAATTACTACAAGAAACATTTATTACTGGGTTCAACAATGTAAAGGTTCTGGGGCCCAGACGAGTCGACAGGTACCCAAATTCGGGGCGGGTCATACAATTACCTGGATCGGAATTTTGTTACTCGTATTTGAGAACAAATAAAGATATAGTTTTGAATATTTGTGATAAACACTATGCTCGAGTTCAACACAAAACCTCATATGATTTTTGGCGATAACTTCTTTTAGGATGGTCGGATCAATTTGAAATTTCATAAGCGTCCATTTCGCACAAAACCATATTTTTTAACCAAATTTCAGACTTATATCTTGAAAACTAAAAAAGTTGGCAATCTACCCCAATGTTAAATGTTGGGCACTAATCGGATCACAGGAATTCAAGCAAATTTGGGGATTTCATGATCTTTATTCCGCTAAGAAATGTAATATGAGGAAAGTTTTTGAGTTAGAAGAATCATACAGGTGTATTTTAATAGAATATCATTCTTACAAAGTACTGTGCAGTGTGAACATCGAACAACATGCCAAATTCTGTTCAAACTTGCAAATTTCAAGTTATATGAAATTTACCATTGGAGTAGATTGCCAACTTTTTGAATTTTCTAGATAGAAGTCTGAAATTTGGTGAAAAAATATGGTTTTATGCCAAATGGAACCAAATAAAATTTCAAATTGATCTGACCATTCTAAACGAAGTTATCGCCAAAAATCATACGAGGTTTTGTGTTGAACTTGAGTTTAGTAAAATCACAAGAATGACAAGGAAATCATCAGGAAAAAAAACGATAGTTTCATGAGGTCATGACATTGTGATCTTTCTCAAACTTGAAAATACCGGTAATTACTGACGAAACAAATAATATGTGTCAAAGATCAATGTCTGGCGTTTAACAAATTGCTGTTACAAATTGCTTCAGTGAGTATCATTCAAATTTTGCTATATATTTGGACGGGTCGGGTCAGATGACACAGGTACCGGGTTCGGAAATTTCCGACTCACTCGGGCCCTAAAAAGTTCTATCCAGTCATGACTAACCGAATAAGTTATCATTAGTTTTACTAGTTAAGTCTATTATTGACCACAATAAAAATAGTTACATGACAAGAAAATAGTTACATGACAAATTTATTGGCCCAACAAGGTATAGATTCTGCCCAGTAGAGTTACAATATGGCCACAACATATATGTACCAAATCAAATACAATATTAAAGGGTTTTCAAATAGTTCTGTGCAAACATTTTCGAAGCTCTTCCTTTGAGGCCAGTGGCCCTTGTTTTTTTTTCTTTTTCTTTTTTTTTCCGCCGTTTTGGTTTCCGACCGATAACTTTAGTTTGCCTCGATGTATCTTCACCAGATTTTCAGCATTGGTCAGACATATTATCTGGAAGAACCCTATTGTTTTTCAGCCGGATCCGAGGTCCGTGAGGATGAAATCAATGTTTTTTTTTGGACTTTGTTCTCGCTCGATAACTAAAAAAGTATGTAGGCAATGGCTGCAGAACTTTGCACGGAGGTTCATATATCAATAGGGAAGAACCCTATTGATTTTGGGACAATCCGTCAAACAACCTTTGACCTAGAGGTCGGAAGAGTTTTTGCCCAGTCATCCTTGAGGTTTCCTGCATATCTTGGAAACGGTGCGTCGTAGAGCGAAACGGACGTTATTTTCGGACTCGTCACCCTAGACAAACATGTCTAAGGGGTATTAAGGGTGACCTTCGACCTTGACCTTGAATTTTTCTGCCGAGTCGTCATTTTTCATTTTCGTCGATATCTCGGAAACGGTGCGTCGTAGAACGAAACGGACGTTATTTTCAGACTCGTGGCACTAGACAAACATGTCTTAAGGGTATTATGGATGAACTTTGACCTTGACCTAAAATTTTTTTCGCTGAGTCTGCATTTTTCGTTTTCATCGATATCTCGGAAACGGTGCTTCGTAGAGCGAAACGGATGTTATTTTCGGACTCGTGGCAATAGACAAACATGTCTAAGGGGTATTATGGATTAACTTTGACCTTGACCTTGAATTTTTCTGCGGAGACGGCATTTTTTTGTTTCGTCGATATCTCTGAAACGGTGCATCGTAGAGCGAAAAAACGGACGTTATTTTCAGACTCGTGGCACCAGACAAACATGTCTATAGGGTATTATGGATGAACTTCGACCTTGACCTAAGTTTTTTTCGCCGAGTCGGCATTTTTCGTTTTCATCGATTTCTCGGAAACGGTGCGTCGTAGAGCGAAACGGACGTTATTTTCAGACTCGTCGTGCTAGACAAACATGTCTAAGGGGTGTTAAGGATGACCATAGACCTTGACCTTGAATTTTTCTGCCGAGTCGGCATTTTTCGTTTTCGGCGATATCTCGGAAACGGTGCGTCGTAGAACAAAACGGACGTTATTTTCGGACTCGTGGCACTTGACAAACATGTGTAAGGGGTATTATGGATGAACTTTGACCTTGACCTTGAATTTTTCTGCCGAGTCGGCATTTTTCGTTTTCGTCGATATCTCGGAAACGGTGCATCGTAGAGCGAAACGGATGTTATTTTCTGACTCGTGGCCCTAGACAAACATGTCTAAGGGGTATTATGGATGAACTTTGACCTTGACCTGAATTTTTTTCGCCGAGTGGGCATTTTTCGTTTTCGTCAATATCTCGGGAACGGTGCGTCGTAGAGCGAAACGGACATTATTTTTGGACTCATGGCACTAGACAAAACGGACGTTATTTTCGGACTCGTGGCACTTGACAAACATGTGTAAGGGGTATTATGGATGAACTTTGACCTTGACCTTGAATTTTTCTGCCGAGTCGGCATTTTTCGTTTTCGTCGATATCTCGGAAACGGTGCGTCGTAGAGCGAAACGGATGTTATTTTCTGACTCGTGGCCCTAGACAAACATGTGTAAGGGGTATTATGGATGAACTTTGACCTTGACCTGAATTTTTTTCGCCGAGTGGGCATTTTTCGTTTTCGTCAATATCTCGGGAACGGTGCGTCGTAGAGCGAAACGGACATTATTTTTGGACTCATGGCACTAGACAAACATGTCGAAGGAGTATTATGGATGAACTTTGACCTTGACCTGAATTTTTTTCGCCAAGTCGGCATTTTTCGTTTTCATCGATATCGTGGAAATAGTGTGTCGTAGAGCATTGTAGAGCCCATGGTAAACATGTTATAAATATTACAAATTAGTCTTAACACCGAAATGCCTCCAAGGCATCTTTAGGCCTTGACGTCTAGTTTATGGTGAAAACATCGATCTGGCTCCAATTTCGTCATCTTGAAATTCATTTTTGGTCAACTTTTACTTTGATATTCAGTTTGAAACCAAGTTTGGCACATAATATGAGTTAAAATCCAACTTATGGTGAAAAGTTCGATCTGGCTCCAATTTCGTCATCTGGGAATGCAGTTTTGGTCAACTTTTACTTTGAATTTCATCTTGAAATCAAGTTTGGCACATATTATGAGTTAAAATATAACTTATGGTGAAAAGTTCGATCTGGCTCCAATTTTGTCATCTTGAAATGAAGTTTTGGTCAACTTTTACTTTGAATTTCAACTCGAAACCAAGTTTGGCACATATTATGAGTTAAAATAAAACTCATGGTGAAAAGTTTGATCTGGCTCCTGTTTCGTCATCTTGAAATGCATTTTGGTCAACTTTTACATTGAATTAAGGCATTACGGCAGAAATGCCTTTATGGTTTTAGCAGAATTTATTTATTATTATTTTTTTCTTCTTCTTTCGCCGTTTTGGTTTCCGGACGATAACTTTAGATTGCCTTGATGGATCCTTATCAAATTTTCACCACTAGTCAAAAAATGATATGTGGAAGAACCCTATTCTTTTTGAGCCGGCTCCGAGGTCCGTGAAGTCCGTGAGGATGAAATCAAGGTTTTTGGTTTCCGGACGATAACTCGAAAAATATTCAGGCAATAGATGCAGAACTCTGCATGGAGGTCCATATACTACCAGGGAAGAACCCTATTGATTTTGGGATCAATATGTCAAATGACCTTTGACCTAGAGATCAAAATAATTGTATCCCCCGAACAAAGTTCGGCGGATACTATGGATTTGGCTTCGTCGTCCGCGTCCGCGTCCGCGCCCGCGTCCGCGTCCGCAGAGATTTTCTTGTGAACGCGCTACAGGCCGCAATTCTCACCCGATCACCATTATTTTTTGCAGGCACATATATAATGGTAAGATCCCGACACCAATCGATTTTGGTTGCCATGGCAACTGAATTGGTCGTTTGGGGACACAATTTGCGTTGAAAACAGCCTGTTTGAGACACATGGCTTGTGAACGCTCTACAGATGGCAATTTTCGATGAATCTCAATAATATTTGGAAGTGTTGTTGGGAAGGGCTGTCACACGAAACCAATCGTTTTTCAGAGTGATCATATAAATATTAATATGTTAACAGCCTAACTTATTACAGAAATGTGAAATATCCATTTTGATATGTATGATCATTCCAATAGCCTGTACTATGGAAGTTAGTGGCAATGGTTTCTTGTTCAGAATGGAGAACTGATGTTTTCGGTGAAAACAGGACAATATTACTGAATAAGTTAATGTTAGTTTTACTAGTTAAGTCTATTATTGACCAAAATAAAAATAGTTAAGATGAGAAACATTTATTAATAAGCTCAAAAAGGTAAAGGTTTTGTCCAGTACAAATTTCATGGGTATAACCGAATAAGTTAACATTATTTTTACTACTTAAGTCTATTATTGACCACAATAAAAATAGTTAAGTCTATTATTGACCACAATAAAAATAGTTAAGACGAGAAACGTTTATTATTGGGCTCAACAAGGTAAAGGTTTTGTCCAGTAGAGATTTCATGCCTGTAACCAAATAAGTTAACATTATTTTTGCTAGTTAAGTCTATTATTGACCACAATAAAAATAGTTAAGACGAGAAACATTTATTATTGGGCTCAACAAGGTAAAGGTTTTGGCCAGTAGAGATTTCATGGCTGTAACCAAATAAGTTAACGTTATTTTTGCTAGTTAAGTCTATTATTGACTACAATAAAAATAGTTAAGACGAGAAACATTTATTATTGGGCTCAACAAGGTAAAGGTTTTGTCCAGTAGAGATTTTATGGCTGTACCAAATAAGTTAACATTATTTTTGCTAGTTAAGTCTATTATTGACCACAATAAAAATAGTTAAGATGAAAAACATTTATTAATAAGCTCAAAAAGGTACAAGTTTTGTCCAGTACAAATTTCATGGGTAAAACCGAATAAGTTAATATTATTTTTACTAGTTAAGTCTATTATTGACCACATTAAAAATAGTTAAGACGAGAAACATTTATTATTGGGCTCAACAAGTTAAAGGTTTTGTCCAGTAGAGATTTCATGGCTGTAACCAAATGAGTTAACATTATTTCTGCTAGTTTAGTCTATTATTGACCACAATAAAAATAGTTAAGACGAGAAACATTTATTATTGGGCTCAACAAGGTAAAGGTTTTGTCCAGTAGAGATTTTATGGCTGTACCAAATAAGTTAACATTATTTCTGCTAGTTAAGTCTATTATTGACCACAATAAAAATAGTTAAGATGAAAAACATTTATTATTGAGCTCAACAAGGTAAAGATTTTGTTCAGTACAGATTTCATGCCTGTAACCAAATAAGTTAGCATTATTTTTGCTAGTTAAGTCTATTATTGACCACAATAAAAATAGTTAAGACGAGAAACATTTATTATTGGGCTCAACAAGGTAAAGGTTTTGTCCAGTAGAGATTTCATGCCTGTAACCAAATAAGTTAACATTATTTTTGCTAGTTAAGTCTATTATTGACCACAATAAAAATAGTTAAGACGAGAAACATTTATCATTGGGCTCAACAAGGTAAAGGTTTTGTCCAGTAGAGATTTCATGGCTGTAACCAAATAAGTTAACGTTATTTCTGCTAGTTAAGTCTATTATTGACCACAATAAAAATAGTTAAGACGAGAAACATTTATTATTGGGCTCAACAAGGTAAAGGTTTTGTCCAGTAGAGATTTTATGGCTGTACCAAATAAGTTAACATTATTTTTGCTAGTTAAGTCTATTATTGACCACAATAAAAATAGTTAAAACAAGAAATATTTATTATTGGGCTCAACAAGGTAAAGGTTTTGTCCAGTAGAGATTTTATGGCTGTACCAAATAAGTTAACATTATTTCTGCTAGTTAAGTCTATTATTGACCACAATAAAAATAGTTAAGTTGAAAAACATTTATTATTGAGCTCAACAAGGTAAAGATTTTGTTCAGTACAGATTTCATGCCTGTAACCAAATAAGTTAGCATTATTTTTGCTAGTTAAGTCTATTATTCACCACAATAAAAATAGTTAAGACGAGAAACATTTATTATTGGGCTCAACAAGGTAAAGGTTTTGTCCAGTAGAGATTTCATGCCTGTAACCAAATAAGTTAACATTATTTTTGCTAGTTAAGTCTATTATTGACCACAATAAAAATAGTTAAGACGAGAAACATTTATTATTGGGCTCAACAAGGTAAAGGTTTTGTCCAGTAGAGATTTCATGGCTGTAACCAAATAAGTTAACGTTATTTCTGCTAGTTAAGTCTATTATTGACCACAATAAAAATAGTTAAGACGGGAAACATTTATTATTGGGCTCAACAAGGTAAAGGTTTTGTCCAGTAGAGATTTTATGGCTGTACCAAATAAGTTAACATTATTTTTGCTAGTTAAGTCTATTATTAACCACAATAAAAATAGTTAAAACAAGAAATATTTATTATTGGGCTCAACAAGGTAAAGGTTTTGTCCAGTAGAGATTTCATGGCTGTAACCAAATAAGTTAACATTATTTTTGCTAGTTAAGTCTATTATTGACCACAATAAAAATAGTTAAGACGAGAAACATTTATTATTAGGCTCAACAAGGTAAAGGTTTTGTCCAGTAGAGATTTTATGGCTGTACCAAATAAGTTAACATTATTTTTGCTAGTTAAGTCTATTATTGACCACAATAAAAATGATCAAGACGACAAACATAATACTGAGCTCAACCAAGTAATTGGAATTTCACATTCGAACATAATTTGGAACATTTTTGGGGTGAAAATAGAGCTTTTTATGAAAATGTTGATCTGGCTGCAATTTTGTCATCTTGAAATGCAGTTTTGGTCAACTTTTACTTTGAATTTCAACTTGAAACCATGTATGGGAAATATTATTAGTTAAAATATAACTTATGGTGAAAAGTTCGATCTGGCTCCAATTTTGTCTTCTTGAAATGCAGTTTTGGTTGACTTTTACTTTGAATTTCAACTTGAAACCAAGTTTGGCACATAGCATGAGTTAAAATATAAGTTATGATAAAAGGTTCGTTCTGGCTTCAAATTTGTCATCTTGAAATGCAGTTTTGGTCAACTTTTAGCATGTTTAGTTTGAATTTCATCTTGAAACCAAGTTTGGCACATATTATGAGTTGAAATATAACTAGTGGTGAAAAGTTTGATCTATAAATATAAATTAAAAATATAAATTGAATTCGACCTTCAATAACCTTGAAAGATCAATGCAGCAATTTTGGTGGGGGAAAAACAGTTGTGGCTTACGATTTAACATTTCTCTGTAGTGATGGGAGTTGGTGTGAATTTCGTAATCGATCATTGGTTCATAATCGGTTTGACAAACCAACTGACTTCCGATTATTAATCGGTTTAACTGTGATATCATAATGAAGTGTTGCACAATCTTTACTGGCAGAATATATGTTATAAAGGGGAATTGATGTAGTATCAAAGTAAATACTATAGTTTACAACTTCACATTTCACAAATTTGCAATTAAAAATTGGTATCTATTTATGAAATACATATTCTTTGTGGACTTTTCATGGATTACAAAGAACTTTTGCCACTTTTAGATAATCGATTATAGGATTCCATAATCGATCATCGAAATCGGTTTGGCAAACCAACTGACTTTCGAAAATAATCGATCATTGGCCCATCAGTATTTCTCTGGTAATCTTTTTTAGCCTTTGCTCTATTTTTTCACACCTAACAGTAATATATATGAAGCAACAGGGATAATAGGGCTACGGGGGATACACCCAAGCGGTCGTAGGCGACCGGAAGCGTCTAGTTTTTTGCTGATTCATCCTTGAGGCTTCCTGCATATCTCAGAAACGGTGCGTCATAGAGCGAAATGGACGTTATTTTCGGACTCGTCGCCCTAGACAAACTTGTCTATGGGGTATTTTTTGTTTTGTTTCGACTCCGAGGTCCGTGAGGTCCATGAGGATGAAATCAAGGCCGATTATGAGACTTGGTTCCCGGACGATAACTCGAAAAATATTCAGGCAATAGTTGCAGAACTTTGCAAGGAGGTTTATATACCACCAGGGAAGAATCCTATTGGTTTTGGGATTGATCCGTCAAACGACCTTTGACCTAGAGGTCGAAATAACTTTTTGCTTACTCATCCTTGAGGCTTCCTGCATATCTCGGAAACGGTTCGTTGTAGAGCGAAACGGACATTATTTTCGGACTCGTCACCCTAGACAAACATGTCTTAAAGGTATTATGGATGAACTTTGACCTTGACCCGAAATTTTTTTGCCGAGTCGGCATTTTTCGTTTTCGTCAATATCTCGGAAACGGTACGTCGTAGAGCGAAACGGACGTTGTTTTCGGACTCGTCGCCCTAGACAAACATGTCTTAAAGTTATTATGGATGAACCTTGACCTTGACCCGAAATGTTTTTGCCGAGTCGGCATTTTTCGTTTTCGTCGATATCTTGGAAACGGGGTGTCGTAGAGCGAAACGGATGTTATTTTTGGACTCATCGCCCAAGACAAACATGTCTTAAATGTATTTTGGATGAACTTTGATTTTGACCCGAGATTTTTTTGCCGAGTCAGCATTTTTCGTTATCGTCGATATCTCAGAAACGGTGCATCGTAGAGCGAAACGGACGTTACTTTTGGACTCGTCGACCTAGGCAAACATGCCTGGGGGGGAGGGTTGGGTATGATGGATGAACTTTGATCTTGACCCGAAATTTTTTTCGCTGAGTCGACATTTTTCATTTTCGTCAATATCTAGCAAACGGTGTGTCATAGAGCCCGTGGCAAACATGTTTTACATATTACGAAGTAGTCCTAACACCGAAATGCCTCCAAGGCATCTTTAGGCCTTGACGTCTAGTTTCAACTTGTTACAAAGTTTTGCACATATTATGAATCGAAATATAACTTACGGTGAAAAGTTTGATTTGGCTCCAATTTTGTCATCTTGGAATGCAGTTTTGATCAACTTTTGCTTTGATTTTCAACTTGAAACCAAGTTTGTCAAATATTCTGAGTTGAAATATAACTGTTTATGAAAACTTTGATCTGGCTGTAATTTCGTTATCTTATCGAACATGTTGAAATGGAAATTCATATGCACTGATTTCAGTGGTGACCTTGAACCTTGAAAGGTCAATGCAGCAATTTTTGTGGGAAAAAAACAGTTTTAGCTTGAGCATGTTAGGATTTTACATTTCTCTGGTAATCATTTTAGCCCTTGCTCTAGTTTTTCACGCTTATCAGTAGTATTTGGGGCGACAGGGATGATGGGGCCACGGGGGATACACCCAAGCGGTCGTAGGCGACCGGAAGCGTCTAGTATCAAGTCTCGTTTGACCTGATTTTCAAGGTGACAGGACAAAATGGCTAATATCTCACTTATTGACTTCATAGTGTGGGAATCAATGAAAGACATATAGGAAATGCTATATGCCAAAAATTCTGATGACCTCTAAGTTGACCTTTGCCTTCATTTTCAAGGCCACAGGACAAAATTGCTAATATCTCTCTGTTTATTGAAATTACAGCTTCACTGTAGACGAGCAGTGGCGCGGTAAAATAATTTTGAACGGGCTTGGTGTTCAATTTCGAACGGTTGGTGATCAATTTCGAACGGTTAGTGATCAATTTCGAACGGTTCGCACACTGAAACAGGGTGAAAAGTGAGTAAATTGTGAAGTAATTTCAGATTTATAGACATAACCTTTCAATTTGGGCACATAGAAATGATCGTATGTCATTTGTAAGCAGTTGAGAGTTTCCAGGTAGACGTGGAAACACAAGTCATTTGTATTTCCTGATGATTCCAGTTTGTTGACAATTTGCGTAATATATAGACCAAATTTATTATCGTATATTGATGATTTTCAAAGCACATATGACCCACAACCTATATCTAAAAATTGAAGTATGGAGATCAAAGGATACAGATGCTAACACTGTGATAAGAATAATATTTATAAGCGATCAATTTCGAACTGGCGGTGTTGATTTCGAACGGTTATTTTTCATAGGCGATCAATTTCGAACGTTCAAAAAATATTTTATTCATCCTGTATAATGTTTTCTATGGGTTCCTATCGGCGTCATCATGGCCAATATTTGGTGCTACCCCTGTAAGATTCCTTATGATGACATAGAACACGCGGAAATGAGAATTAGCATAATTGTGCGAAGATAACAAAGGCTATAAGCCTTGCACTACAAATGTATGGCAAAGGATATGCCAAGCGATGTTTGCACTGTTGAAGAGGGTTGACTGATATTCAGACAAAAGACTTAAGACACAGGAAGCCCCTTGAAAAAAAATACATGAGCAAAGGTATTAGTCAACACCCGTCTTTGTGGGATCAGATGCGACATCAACGTCCATTCAAAGATATTTTATGCTGGTTGAAGGCGGAATTTTTAACAGTTTGATGTTCATTAGATATATTGTCACATTCATCGATAGAGCCTTCATATATATATTATCAGTGTTTATATGAAGGACCGAAATGAGCTGGCCCGCCACGCCGGGATACCATACACCCTAGCCTATGTAACTTTTCAGCATGTTGACCTGTATGTGCACATATATTATTCATGCATATACAGCTACATTTCACTACTACGGGATAGTGATTCAATGCTTGCGGATACCGATTATGATTATGCTTTATTCACAAAGGCCAACGGGCCCATATGCGTAGAAACACACAATATATTGTGGTTTGAGACAATAATATACAGCGTACATCACAAGTAATGGTATTTATCACGAGTAATTTCAGCATTATATATAAAGGCAGCTAAACTTCTGATACATTCATCATTCTTGTGTGACATAATAAATTGAAAGCATGCTACTGTGCTACAGTGTGGTACAATGAATTTGTTTAAGTATTTCTGACTTAAATTATTATTGTGGCGAATATGGTTTTACATGGAGCGCTATGATATATTTTTTTTGTATTGCCGGCAAAGTTGTCACTTTGCCACACCATTCCTGATTGATATTTCATGTATTATGGGGAGTCGTCTTTTCATATTTGGGAAATAGATAAATGGGGTTTATTTACATGTTTTTATGTGCTCACATTATACTGACAGTGTTTGTGACCGTTTTTATTTCACGAAATTGTTCGTAATTTTCGGAGCTTTTGCTTCGACTTTGTTTTGATACTTTTCACTCCGCCAGGTGAAGAGTTCCACATGTGGAGGGCTCGTTATGTAACAATTTGCCGGTTTCTTTCGGGCTCGTCTTCGGGCGGGATAAGTATTTTTATAGTTTCATTTTATCACCTTTTGATGACTGGGGACTTTGCCGGTTCAGGCATATAATTTTTAGTTTATGTTATTCAGTATATATCCTTTATTTACTGATTTTTGGGAGGGATTTCACGTGTGTTTTCACCGGAAATGGGGGTACAATAAAACGGGCTTTTGGGACGGGTATCTCCCTCGGGGATTGGCTGGAGCTGATCCAGGTTAATGTGTCCCACTTTTCGAGCCCGTGGCTATAAAGCCCCGAGAGGAAAGCCACTCGGGGCAGTACGAACTTTGGAACCAGACGAGCAACATCTAGGACGCGTGCTGCCATTGGAATTTTCGTGCAAGGTACATGTCTGGACTTAGTCATTTTTAGGAGGTATCTATAGTAGCCTGCAGTAAGCGCCTCAAGAGCCAGAGCCATTGAAACAGTGCGCCGGCGACAACCTACATGCATCAAGCTGCGCCGGCTCCCCTATACTGGTCAGTCGATACTGGAGTACGCCACTGTCTCTGTGTTGATTATTCAGCCAGCTAGACAGTGGGAGAGCTCACTCGACTGCCCAAGGAAGGAGTGGGGCCGTGTTAGCTGCGACCAGTGACCAGTCAGTTGATACTGGAGTACGCCACTGCCTATGTGTTGTTGAGTCAGCCCGCCAGGCAGTGGGAGCGCTCACTCAGCTGACTGCGTCATCATTTCCCAAGTCGTGGGTCGGCTATTGTGCTGGCTACTAGATCCGCGCCGGCTACGCTAGTTGCGCCGGCTGACTATTTGTATGCACTATTAAGCACAATAAGTCCGATATTGAAAACGTAGGCTACATGAGGGCAAGGAATTTATTTGGGATATTTTGATGAAGATACGGCCACCGGCTATCTATATATTATAAACTGGAATTGTGGCTTATATTTTTGGAGGCACTGATTTTGGAACAACTTATACATTTTATTTAACTTTGAACCATATTACATGCCTGAGTTGTATACTCACCTCTAGTATTTTTGTGTTTTATTTGGGGGCAGAAACTGGTCTGTTTCACAGTGTAATTTTGTTATGTGTAAACCCGGAAGTGTAGTTGCCTGGTTACTATTTTGAATATTGATGTTGACGCTGATCTGGATGTCTATATGTGTTCATGAATAAAGCGCCATTTTATTAAAAAGGGTATAACTGCGTGGCTATCAGTTTGTTCACCTCACACACACACTTGAGTAGATCTGTGGTCCCGCTTGGTCGTTACAAAACTGGTGTCAGAAGTGGGATATCTGACCTGACAGATATCCAGTGATACGAAGTCCACGCCCAGGTCTCAGTGTGTGTTGTGGGTGGGCTCTGACGATATGCCACGCAGGAGTGGGCGGAATCGAGGTGCTTCAAGCACAAAAGGTGCAGACGAATTAACGCCTAGTTGTTCAGGCACAGACAGTGAAGGCGAGCAGAATGTGGGAATCAGCCTGGCTGATGTGCATAATTCTGGTTACATGGCCAAGAGTGAGTTTTGCCGGAGCCCTGGCCCGATGAATGACCCTCGAAGCCCTATGCCATTTGAGTATGCTAGTGAAAACTCGCAAGGCGAGTTGAACCAGACAATGGTGGTGAGGCACTCCACAGCCAGAAAAATGGTCAGGCCTGGGTCGGAAGAAAACATGTGGCAGCAGAGCAGTGTATATGACCCACTGGGATCACAGCCCCAGGGCTTGAGTGATATGGCAGTTGACTCTGGCCCTGACCCAAACGCGGGCATGAACAGTAATGGCCAATGTACACAGCAGCAATACACAGTGGCCATGCCTGTCCCTGAATACAGGGGCATGGGAAGTGCACGTGTGTTCTCGTCTATAATACAGCCGGCCTCATGGGGAATGACGCCCCCAATTATAAGCCAGACAGGCTCAGTGGGAATGAGAATGCCAGCGCCGGCAGCCACTGCCCTGGCACCCCCAAAGCAGCAGAGCTATTACCAGAGGGGCTATGAGGTGAAAGGTGACCCATACAGAGCACGCCGGGCTCAGTCTTTTGATAACCTAAGAGGCAGGTCAGATAGGCCAGTGGACACTAACCAAGCTACAGGTGTTGGTGGGATGGCCCACTCGAGACTTGATCCAGTAGTGCTGCCTGAGATACAGCAACCAGCCCAGTGGGGCATACCTGACACTGGATTTGCTCCTATGGAGCAGCCACAGCAGCCGGCTCCGATTGTAGCGCCTGTTTGCCAGCTTTCCCCGATAGCTAGGCCTCAGCTACAGGTACCAATCCCGGCTCCTGACATGCGGCCAGCTACCCCAGCGAGGCTGAGAGTCCAGAGGGCACCTGTGCAAGCGGCCCCAGCTGTCATACAGCATAACAGAGCACATCGTGCTCAGGCAGCTCAGGAGACAAATGTAGGTCTCTTGGTGAATTCCATGCAGACTGAGATCAATGAGCTCAAAAGCATGATGGCCAGTGTGGTGGACATGGTGAAGGGGAAAATTGTGAAGGCTTCACTTAACAGGTGTAAGGCCCCGAGAAGTAACAGGGGAAACAGACTGTCCTCAAGTGACAGCTCTAGTTATGAGAGTCTGAGTGTTTCCAGTTCTGATGAAGACACAGCTCGAGTGTGCCGTAGTCGCCACTCTGACAGTGTTCACTCCAGAAGGGGCCCCCGCCTGCCTAGTTTTACAGGCAAGGAACCTTGGCTGGTTTGGTACAACCGGTTCAAGGAGGTTGCGCTGAGGCAGGGCTGGGATGAGGAAGAGCGTTTGGATGAACTCCTACCCAAACTGCAGGGTGCGGCTGGGGAGTTTGTGTATGGGCAATTGTCCCATGAAACCCGCCACAACTACAAAGCCCTTGTGAAGGAGCTGAAGTGCAGGTTTCGAGTGGTGGAAACCTCGAAAACCTTTGGAGCACGCTTCAGCAATAGGCAGCAGAAACCCGGTGAATCCGTCGAAGAGTACGCTGCTGAGCTGAAGCGGCTGTATGACAAGGCTCATGCACACAGAGATCGGGTCACCAGGAAGGAGGATTTGCTACGGCGATTTCTCGATGGACTCCTGGATGAGCGTGCTCGACAACAGGTCGAGTACGTGAAAGATCCAAAGGACATCGATGACGCTGTGTTTGAGGTGGTGAATTATACCGAGACCCAGAAAAGGCATGGCGACCAGGCTAAGCGAAATGCCAGAGTCCTCAGGAAAGTGGCCTACTCAGAGTCTGAGGACGAGGCATATGACAGAGTGGCCCGTGTACCAGGGAAGTCATGGAAACAGCCTGAGGCCCCTGCCACTGGCGGGCAGGCTAGTGCAGAGCCTACCATGCAGGCAATTCTAGATCAGATGATGGAGGGTATGGCTGAGGAAATGAAGAAGTTGGCTGAAGGTCTGAAGAAAGAAATGACTGACTTGAGATCTGGGCAAAGCGGTGGCCGGAATGCATGTTGGCCTAATTGCCAAAGTGATCCGGGTCAGCCCCGCCAGAATGCTGGATTCCGTAGATATGTGTGCTATCGCTGTGGTCAGGAGGGACACTTGGCACGTGAATGTGTCGCCAATGTTACAGCATTTGTGCAGGACGGTGCTTCAGCCAATCAGCACCCAAATGGTCAGGGGCCTGCACCAGTGGTCGGGGGGCAGCCCGTACAGCAGTGACCAGCCATATGACCATGAGACATGAGGGGGTGGCCGGCCCACTGTCTGGGACAGTGAAGGTCGATGTTGTGGAGTCCAGGCGGCCGTCAGGGACGGTGAAGGCTGGTAGACCTTCCAACCTGCCGTCAGGGACGGTGGAGGCTGTGGGACCTTCCGGCCCGCCGTCAGGGACAGTGGAGGCCGATGATGGTGATTCCGGCCCGCTGTCGGGGATAGTGGAGGCCGATGATGGTGATTCTGGCCTGCTGTCGGGGACAGTGGAGGCCGATGATGGTGATTCTGGCCTGCTGTCGGGGACAGTGGAGACCGATGATTGTGATTCCGGCCCGCTGTCGGGGACAGTGGAGGCCGATGATTTTGATTCCGGCCCGCTGTCGGGGACAGTGGAGGCCGATGGAGGAAATGTGAAGTGTCGCCGCATTATGTCACATAGAGTTGGAGGTAACCTTTCTCATCCCAGGAAGGTCGACCGGCAAACCAGTCCGCAGACTCGGACAACCGTGACTGAGGTAGCAGTGCAGGCCGCTGAGGGCAAAATTGTGACGGCGAATGCAAGAGAAGGCATCATACAAGCATGCTACCTGCTGATATGGCTTGGCCTGCTCCTTTTGTTTGGCCTTGGAGGGGCCAATGTTGTGAAGTCCCCAGTAGTGCGCCGGGAACCTATGCACCAGAATGGGGAGTTGTACCTTGGGACCCCTGACCAAGCCGCAGGGCCGCCATCTGGGAGGACCGTGCCATGGGACCGTCGGCCTGGAGAGCCGAGCAAAAGGGCCATCGACCGAGAGAGCTGTGCCGTGGAACCATCGACCTGGAATGTCGTAGGACCGCCGTCTGGGAGGGTCGTGCCAAGTGACTGTCGACCGGGAGAGGCGATCCATGGAGACACCGACCGGGAGAGCCGCGTCACGGGACAGCCCATCAGGAGAGCCGCGTCATGGGATGGCCAACCAGGAGAGCTGCATCATGGAACAGCCCACCAGGAGAGCTGTGTCGTGGGACAGGCGGCCGGGAGAGCCACGTTGTGGGACATCGACCTGAAAGAGAGAAGACCTCCAGTGTTATTTACTTTGATTATGATGGACACTATCTTTTTAAATGTTTCATGTATCATATATATTTTGTGGCTTGTGGTGTCCATGGGGACATTGGACCCCACAGCGGGGAGTAGTGTGGCGAATATGGTTTTACATGGAGCGCTATGATATATTTTTTTTGTATTGCCGGCAAAGTTGTCACTTTGCCACACCATTCCTGATTGATATTTCATGTATTATGGGGAGTCGTCTTTTCATATTTGGGAAATAGATAAATGGGGTTTATTTACATGTTTTTATGTGCTCACATTATACTGACAGTGTTTGTGACCGTTTTTATTTCACGAAATTGTTCGTAATTTTCGGAGCTTTTGCTTCGACTTTGTTTTGATACTTTTCACTCCGCCAGGTGAAGAGTTCCACATGTGGAGGGCTCGTTATGTAACAATTTGCCGGTTTCTTTCGGGCTCGTCTTCGGGCGGGATAAGTATTTTTATAGTTTCATTTTATCACCTTTTGATGACTGGGGACTTTGCCGGTTCAGGCATATAATTTTTAGTTTATGTTATTCAGTATATATCCTTTATTTACTGATTTTTGGGAGGGATTTCACGTGTGTTTTCACCGGAAATGGGGGTACAATAAAACGGGCTTTTGGGACGGGTATCTCCCTCGGGGATTGGCTGGAGCTGATCCAGGTTAATGTGTCCCACTTTTCGAGCCCGTGGCTATAAAGCCCCGAGAGGAAAGCCACTCGGGGCAGTACGAACTTTGGAACCAGACGAGCAACATCTAGGACGCGTGCTGCCATTGGAATTTTCGTGCAAGGTACATGTCTGGACTTAGTCATTTTTAGGAGGTATCTATAGTAGCCTGCAGTAAGCGCCTCAAGAGCCAGAGCCATTGAAACAGTGCGCCGGCGACAACCTACATGCATCAAGCTGCGCCGGCTCCCCTATACTGGTCAGTCGATACTGGAGTACGCCACTGTCTCTGTGTTGATTATTCAGCCAGCTAGACAGTGGGAGAGCTCACTCGACTGCCCAAGGAAGGAGTGGGGCCGTGTTAGCTGCGACCAGTGACCAGTCAGTTGATACTGGAGTACGCCACTGCCTATGTGTTGTTGAGTCAGCCCGCCAGGCAGTGGGAGCGCTCACTCAGCTGACTGCGTCATCATTTCCCAAGTCGTGGGTCGGCTATTGTGCTGGCTACTAGATCCGCGCCGGCTACGCTAGTTGCGCCGGCTGACTATTTGTATGCACTATTAAGCACAATAAGTCCGATATTGAAAACGTAGGCTACATGAGGGCAAGGAATTTATTTGGGATATTTTGATGAAGATACGGCCACCGGCTATCTATATATTATAAACTGGAATTGTGGCTTATATTTTTGGAGGCACTGATTTTGGAACAACTTATACATTTTATTTAACTTTGAACCATATTACATGCCTGAGTTGTATACTCACCTCTAGTATTTTTGTGTTTTATTTGGGGGCAGAAACTGGTCTGTTTCACAGTGTAATTTTGTTATGTGTAAACCCGGAAGTGTAGTTGCCTGGTTACTATTTTGAATATTGATGTTGACGCTGATCTGGATGTCTATATGTGTTCATGAATAAAGCGCCATTTTATTAAAAAGGGTATAACTGCGTGGCTATCAGTTTGTTCACCTCACACACACACTTGAGTAGATCTGTGGTCCCGCTTGGTCGTTACATTATATAGTGGGCAAATTAGGACAAAATGACATTCCTCTTCTATTAAATTGATATTATTTACTGATTTACAATACTGGCAAAAGCGTGCATATTGTTTTGTTTTGTTGTGCCTGTTCTTCTCTATACCAAGTTTATGATTTGAACATTGAAATCTGGCCACAGATACCGTATTCGCGCGCATACAGTCGCATGTGCGTATAGTCGAAGGTGTGCGTATATTTTGAATATACGCACATGTGCTTGTGATTGAAAAAAAAAATCAAAATCGAGAATGTCAGTAAAAAATTTCAATCGTAAGATCATGTTCCATATCATCTGGTCATGTGCTTGACTGATATCATGCAATCGTGACTTTGTCTTTGTCAGTTCGTGCCAATCGCGGCTGTGTCTGTGGTCATCGGATTGCAAACTGTCAAATAAGTTGTGATGTTGATTGCTTAATTACGGTCAGTGTAATTGACACTTGTGACTTCGTTTGACATCTTATGATCGGGATGTGTCATTTCTGTTCCTGAGTGTGGAATGAACATCTTGAAAAGCCCTTGTTTCGTTCGTGTTTGTGATGTTTGCCGCCCAGCAGGAAGTTGCCATTTTTAGGTTACCGGACCTATGGTCCGATAACCTATTGGCATGGCGCTGCGTCCGGCGTCCGGTGTCGGCGTCGGCGACGGCGTTCACATTTTTATCTTTTTTGTTTACGGACCAATCTTTCCGAAATTTTGCACAAAAATGCACAAAAATAATTCAAGAAGGAGGTATTTTTTAGTTTTTTGATTTTCACAATATTTTCAAAATGGCGGCCGTTTTCGTCGAAAATCGGCGAATTTTGGACTTTGGCGGCCATTTTCTCAAAATCTGTTCAGTAACTTTTTTTCTTTTTTTGCACAAGGATGCCTTATTATGTCCTTCATAATGTGTATAAGTTTCGTTGCCCTTGAATCGCTGGTCTGCGTGTGGCGGCCATTTTGAATTTTTCGATGGGTCGGTGAAATCGCGTTACTATCCATTTTGGGCCATTTCTAGGCAAAAAAAAAAAATATTTTTTTTTTGCCTCTGAGAAAAAATTTTCGGACTTGGAAAATTTTCGCCACTTTTTTCCTTCATAATGGGGGCTGCTGTCTGAGTTCACCCAGAACGCTTGAAGATAGAGCTTAGATAATGGCACTTTCAAATGGGAAGTCATATATGGTGATTTGTGTGTTGACCTTGAATTTGACCTTCGATGAACTTGAAAGGTCAAAATGGCCATTCCAATATGGCCTAAATCCACAAAATGGCCTCTGGAGTGAAAACGCTTGATCATAGAGCTTAGGTTTGTATTATGAGCATATAGGAAGTCATATATGGCGCAACTTTTGGTGACCTTGAATTTGACCTTTGATGAACATGAAAGGTCAAAACTGCCATTCCAAAATCGCCTGAAATCCATAAATTGGCCTTTGGAGTGAAAACGCTTGATCATAGAGCTTAGGTTTGTATTATGAGCATATAGGAAGTCATATATGGCGCAACTATTGCTGACCTTGAATTCGACCTTTGATGACCTTGAAAGGTCAAAGCGGCCATTCCAAAATGGCCTGAAATCCACAAATTGGCCTCTGGAGTGAAAACGCTTGATCATAGAGCTTAGGTTTGTATTATGAGCATATAGGAAGTCATATATGGCGCAACTATTGGTGACCTTGAAATCGACCTTTGAAGACCTTGAAAGGTCAAATCGGCCATTCCAAAATGGCCTGAAATCCACAAATTGGCCTCTGGAGTGAAAACGCCTGATCATAGAGCTTAAGTTTGTATTATGAGCATATAGGAAGTCTATATGGCACAACTTTTGGTGACCTTGAACTTGACCTCAGATGACCTTGAGTGCTAAATCTCAAGGTCACATGTAAAAATTGTCCGGTAACCTATTTCAGCCCTTGGGCTAATTTTCTAGCAAGAACTCATTAACATTCATGAGCTGATTCCCATTCCAACCGATCAAAAATTACCTTTCAAAACGAATCATCCAATGGTGAAAGGCCAGATATGACGTCATAAAAAACCCACCAATCAGGCTGCCTGTTTCAATTTCTTCTTCCAAGTGACATGTGGATTTGTTTTGAAATAGCAACGAAGCAAACAACAAATTTTATTTGTTTCCCGAAGTCCCAACAGCTTCACACAATATTACATCATGCACATACACCAACACAAGTACTGATGTCTGAATTCATTCGTGCACCAAACCATGTAATTGCAATTGACGAGTCGGGCGGTTTTGACGGTCGTGTCGGCCTCGTATAACTGTCAAACTGTGTGAGCCTGATCAAAGGGATTTGCAGTCAACCCCTCATCGAAAAAGATCACACATGTGCGTATGTACGAAATATTTTCCAAATTAAAAGTGGCCTAAAACAAGCAAATTTCGGATAAACGCACATGCGACTGTATGCGCGCGAATACGGTATTATGTGGTTCCAATATACAAATTAATGAACAAATACTTTTCGAGAGTCAGTTCTGTTTTGTAATTTCGGTAGTAATTTAACTTTGAATTTACAGACAATTTTGAATACCAATTGTGTTGTGCAAAATCTGTTACCCTTTGCCGAAATGTATTCACAAATAGTTCTGTATTCCTTACCCCCTGAAAATACCACACATCCCAAAACCCGTGAGAACACATCATGCGAACATCAGTTATTCAGTTTTCACATCCGTTTTCGTCGTAAACTTTCAATATATTATACATTGCATTTTTATACTTTTCACATCTCCATTTTGGACAATACTGAGCCAGAATTTTATACATTTCACATTGTATATGTATACCGATTATGCGTTTTCCAGATGTATTTCATACCTACCCGTACTACTAGACTAATCACCTCATGTACTTGGAGAACGGAGGAGGAAGGGGAGGTGGCTAGATGCTCAACATATATGCATTTAATCAATTTTACAGTGTCATGTACAGTGTATGTATATAATCCTTTCAATGCTAAACACCAAATAGAATTTTGGCTTGTCATCGGCTTATCCGAGAGATAAAAAGTAATGAAAAGTAATAATGACTAACTAATATTTGTATCCCCCCCCCCCCCCCCACCCAAGAAACAGAAATCAAAAGAAATCACAAAACATACACAATTTTCACGGTGAAATACTTCAGCAGAGCTATCAACAAACTGTTCGAAATTACTCGCATGGCCGTTCGAAATTATCCGCCTGTCATTTATGAGCGTTCGAAATTGACCACATTCAAATTTTCTATTCTACTTGATTCGGGCTCGTTTTGAGGAATATGCATCAATCAAACAGCATAACGTGATTCACTTTAGCTATATCTAGGTACACGTTCAATTTAACTGACTCATCAAACGTTTGCACACACTAATAACGATATTACATATTAATGACATGTATACTGCGTCTCGCCATTCAAAAATAAATAATAAATATTCATAAAAACTCCCGATGTGGTTCAAAGGCATTCCACAGGTCAGTAAAGTTTCACCGAGGTGGTAAATATATAAATATTTTTGACATAAACTTCGGACAAATATACTTTCACCTACCTTAATGTGTGGACCGTTCAAAATAGATCGCCAACCGTTCGAAATTGACCATCAGCCGTTCGAAATTGATGACCAAGCCCGTTCGATATTATTTTACCGCGCCACCGCTTATCTACAGTGAGCTTAGCAATCAACTGTGGACATGAAATATGCTTAACATTATGCTGAATATTCTCTTGACCTTGAATTTAACCAGTGACCTGGCTAACATCTAAAATATTAAACATATTGTCTGGTAACCTATCTTTGGCCCTTGGTCTAATTTTTGGTAAGGAGATGTGCATCTTTTTTACGTTTTGTCTAGTAGGGACAGAATGTCCAGCTGGTATAAAGGGTTGCTGTGACAACCTCAATAAAGTCTCATTAGACTGCTTGTAGGTACGTACCTAGTCTGCCAAAAGACAGATTCATGTTATTGTTATGTTTATGTTTGCATCTTGACAGGAATTGCATTTCCAACCTGTGTGTCTGTCAACAACTGCATCTGTCACTTCTCTCCATTGAAGAATGACAAGGACGTTGAACTCAGCGATGGAGATTTGGTAAAAATGTAAGCTACTGTTCTCAAAACCAGGAATTTGTGAGTATTTGTACCTCCGAACAAGTCAGAGACCGATAGTTTTGGTTCTGGTTACGCCGCGCTCACGTTTGAATCATCGTCCGCATTAGAAGTTTCTCTTCTTCGTGTTACATGTCAATATATTCAGGTGGGGATACGATGCAAGGGGGTATGAGATGCAGTGGAATGTACAGAATAATCTTGAAAATCATGGTTGATTCACAGGTACAGTACACGGATAGCAACATGCACCGATTTGCTAGCATTGATTTAACAGCATTTTGCAAATGCTAGCAGCTGCCATTGGCTACTAGCATTGGACGCACATCGATTTTGGACATGCTAGCATGGTTTGGTATGA
Organism: Terebella lapidaria; assembly: GCA_949152475.1. Taxonomy (NCBI): domain Eukaryota; kingdom Metazoa; phylum Annelida; class Polychaeta; order Terebellida; family Terebellidae; genus Terebella; species Terebella lapidaria. Next base: position 36,033,288 of record OX424567.1, on the reverse strand, counting down.
GAAAAAATCATGCTATTTGTCATAAAATGCGGTGGGCAGACAAAGCGTCTAATGCTAGCTTTCGTGAGCATCTGAAAAAAGTGCAAAACTGTCATGACTATCATACTACATTATCGCCCATTAACAAGGTCAATATCAGCATCAATAACCTTGCCGAAAAAAATCCACCACGAATCACAGACATGAAATTGGACGTACACTTGGAAATACACTTGAATCCCATTCAAACTATTCTATTGGTTCTTTCATTTTGCATCGAACCTAATCGCTAGGCACCCCAAGTTTATAGACAATAGAAGTCGAGTTGGCGGGTTACATTGGTTTCATACTGTTTGTGGGAATTTTCACAAATACTAGCAAATGCTAGCAATAGAACAAGTTAGCCTGAATTTGCCGAGAAATAGTAATCATCAACAGCTAGGTAGACTAGGAACACTATGGATATTTTGCAAAATATTCTTTTGTTGTAACAATCTTAGATGAGCACAAGTAAGCAAAATATACATTGACTTCCCACACGGCTGGTTTGTACAAATGCTAGCAAAAAGCTGATGCTGGAAAATGCTAGAAATAGACGATGTCTTATCTTGAAAATAGACGATGTCTTATCTTGAAAATAGACGATGTCTTATCTTGCTAGCAAGAAAAAAATTACATGATATTCATGCTAGCATGAGTCACGCATTTTATTTTGCTAAATGCTAGCATTTTGATAAATGTTAGCATGGGTGGTGCATTTTACTACCTATGGTCTGATAACCTATTGCCGTCATGTTGCGTCCGTCCGTCCACATTTTAGGTTACCGGACCTTTGGTCCGATAACCTATTGGCATGGCGTTGCGTCCGTCGTCCGTTCGTCCGGCGTTAACATTTTTATCTTTAAAGTTAACGATTGAATCTTTCTGAAACTTTGCACAAAAATGCCTAAAAATATTTTGAGAAGGAGGTATTTTTTTTTGTTTTTTGATTTTCGCATTTTTTTTTAAAATGGTGGCCGTTTTTGTCGAATAACGCTCAATTTTGGACTTTGACGGCCATTTTCTCAAAAACTGTCTGATCAGTTTTGAGTTTTTGGTTTCAAAAGATTCCCCTCATATACCTCTGTGATATGTGTAAGTTTGGTTGCCCTAAATTCGCCGGTCTCTGTGTGGCGGCCATTTTGAATATTTGGCATGTCGGCGAAAAAAAATTTTTTCGCTCCAGATCGCATTACTATCCCTTTTGGACCATTTCTAGGGCAAAAAAAATTTTTCCCCTTTGAAAACAATTCTGGACTTCGAAAGTTTTCGGCACTTTTTTCCTTCATAATGGGAGCTGTCCGGACTGTACTCATAGAACGCTTGAAGATAGAGCTTATAAATTGGCACTTTCAAATGGGAAGTCATATATGGCGACTTGTGTGGTGACCTTGAATTTGACCTTGGATGACCTTGAAAGGTGAAAACAGCCATTTTTGGGTCGAAAAATGCTCAAATTTGCACCTGGCCTGTATTTTCTCAAAAACTGTTTGATCAGTTTTGAGATTTTTGTTTTGAAAATATTCCTCTTATATACCTCTGTGACGTGTATAAGTTTTGTTGCCCTTGAATCGCCGATCTCTGTGTGGCGGCCATTTTGAATTTTTGACGAGTCAGCGATTGCCCCAAATCGCATTACTATCCATTTTGGGCCATTTCTAGGCAAAAAAAAATTTTCACCCTTTGAAAAAAATTTTGGACTTCGAAAATTTTCGGCACTTTTTTCCCTTCATAATGGGAGCTGTCAGGACTGTACTCATAGAACGCTTGAAGATAGAGCTTAGAAATTGGCACTTTCAAATGGAAAGTCATATATGGCGACTTGTGTGGTGACCTTGAAAGGTCAAAACAGCCATTTTGGGGTCAAAAAATGCCCAGATTTGCCTCTATAGATGAAATGCTTGCAGATAGAGCTCATGTTTGCATTATGAACATATAGGAAGACATATATGGCACAACTAATGATGACCTTGAACTTGACGTCAGATGACCTTGAGGGCCAAATGTCTGACTTGGAATGTGTAAATTGACCTGAGCGGCCTATTCGATTCCACCCAGATGTATCTTTGTATATTATGAACATATAGAATATCAAATGCCACACACATACATGTAATGGTGACATCGAAGTTCATACGGATGACCTTGATTGGTAAATCTCAAGGTCATATGTTTACACTGCGAACCTTGATTGGTAAATCTCAAGGTCTGTTACCTGCCAATGCTGCCATGGCCAAACCAAAATTGTCCGGTAACCTATCTTAGCCTTTGGGCTAATGTTTAGGTTACTGGACCTTTGGTCCGATAACCTATTGGCATGGCATTGCGTCCGTCGTCCGTCCGGCGTTAACATTTTTATCTTTAAAGTTAACGATCGAATCTTTCTGAAATTTTGCACAAAAATGCCTAAAAATATTTTGAGAAGGAGGTATTTTTTTGTTTTTTTGATTTTCGCACTTTTTTCAAAATGGCAGCCGTTTTTGTCGAAAAACAATCAATTTTGGACTTTGACGGCCACTTTCTCAAAAACTGATCAGTTTTGAGTTTTTGGTTTCAAAAGATTCCCCTCATATACCTCTGTGATATGTATGAGTTTGGTTGCCCTAAATTCGCCGGTTTCCGTGTGGCGGCCATTTTGAATTTTCGGCGGGTCGGCGAAAAAAAATTTTTTCGCCCCAGATCGCATTACTATCCATTTTGGGCCATTTCTAGAGCAAAAAAAAATTTTCACCCTTTGAAAAAAATTTTGGACTTAGAAAATTTTCGGCACTTTTTCCCTTCATAATGGGAGCTGTCCGGACTGTACTCATAGAACGCTTGAAGATAGAGCTTAGAAATTGGCACTTTCAAATGGGAAGTCATATATGGCGACTTGTGTGGTGACCTTGAATTTGACCTTGGATGACCTTGAAAGGTCAAAACAGCCATTTTTGGATCGAAAAACGCTCAAATTTGCACCTGGTCTGTATTTTCTCAAAAACTCTCTGATCAGTTTTGAGATTTTCGCTTAAAAAGATTCCTCTTATATACCTCTGTGACGTGTATAAGTTTTGTTGCCCTTGAATCGCCGATCTCAGTGTGGCGGCCATTTTTAATTTTTGACGAGTCGGCGAAAAAAAATTTTTTCGCCCCAAATAACATTACTATCCATTTTGGGCCATTTCTAGGCAAAAAAAAATTTTTACCCTTTGAAAAAATTTTGGACTTAGAAAATTTTCGGCACTTTTTTCCTTCATAATGGGAGCTGTCAGGACTGTACTCATAGAACGCTTGAAGATAGAGCTTAGAAATTGGCACTTTCAAATGTGAAGTCATTTATGGCGACTTGTGTGGTGACCTTGAATTTGACCTTCGATGACCTTGAAAGGTCAAAACAGCCATTTTGGGGTCAAAAAATGCCCAGATTTGCCTCTGTAGATGAAATGCTTGCAGATAGAGCTCATGTTTGCATTATGAACATATAGGAAGACATATATGGCACAACTAATGATGACCTTGAACTTGACGTCAGATGACCTTGAGTGCCAAATGTCTGACTTGGAATGTGTAAATTGACCTGAGCGGCCTAAACGATTCCACCCAACATATAGAATATCAAATGCCGCACACATACATGTAATGGTTACATCGAAGTTCATACGGATGACCTTGATTGGTAAATCCCAAGGTCATATGTTTACACTGCGAACCTTGATTGGTAAATCTCAAGGTCTGTTACCTGCCAATGCTGCCATGGCCAAACCAAAATTGTCCGGTAACCTATCTTAGCCTTTGGGCTAATTTTTTTCAAAATGGCGGCCGTTTTTGTCGAAAAACGCTCAATTTTGGACTTTGACAGCCATTTTCTCAAAAACTGTCTGATCAGTTTTGAGTTTTTGGTTTCAAAAGATTCCACTCATATACCTCTGTGATATGTATAAGTTTTGTTGCCCTTAAATCGCCGATCTCCTTGTGGCGGCCATTTTGAATTTTTGACGAGTCGGCGAAAAAAAATTTTTTCGCCCCAAATCACATTACTATCCATTTTGGGCCATTTCTAGGCAAAAAAAAATTTTCACCCTTTCAAAAATTTGGCACTTTTTTCCTTCATAATGGGAGCTGTCCGGACTGTACTCATAGAACGCTTGAAGATAGAGCTTAGAAATTGGCACTTTCAAATGGGAAGTCATATATGGCGACTTGTGTGGTGACCTTGAATCTGACCTTCGATGACCTTGAAAGGTCAAAACAGCCATTTTGGGGTCAAAAAATGCCCAGATTTGCCTCTGTAGATGGAATGCTTGCAGAGAGAGCTCATGTTATGAACTGGAAGACATATATGGCACAACTAATGATGACCTTGAACTTGACATCAGATGACCTTGAGTGCCAAATGTCTGACTTGGAATGTGTAAATTGACCTGAGCGGCCTAAACGATTCCACCCAACATATAGAATATCAAATGCCGCACACATACATGTAATGGTAACATCGAAGTTCATACGGATGACCTTGATTGGGATTTACACTGCGAACCTTGATTGGTAAATCTCAAGGTCTGTAACCTGCCAATGCTGCCATGGCCAAATCAAAATTGTCCGGTAACCTATCTTAACCTTTGGGCTAATTTTTTTTTAGCCGACTTGGCACTTCCTTTTGGGCCGTATCTTGGAAACGGTGCATCATAGAGCGAAACGGAGCTCAATTTCGGCTTTCTGGCACTAGACAAACTAGACTGAGGGGTATTTTGGGTCGAGACAACCCCTCGTGTCGAATTTTTAGGTTACCGGACCTATGGTCCGATAACCTATTGCCGTCACGTTGCGTCCGTCGTCCGTCCGTCGTCCGTCCACAGCTGTATCTTTAAAGTTTACAGGCGGATTTTTCTGAAATTTTGCACAAAAATGCCTAAAAATATTTCAAGAGGGGTTTTTTTTTTAGTTTTTTGATTTTCGCATTTTTCTCAAAATGGCGGCCATTTTTGACGAAAAATGGCCAATTTTGGACTTTGGCGGCCATTTTCTCAAAAACTGTCTGATCAGTTTTGAGATTTTTGTTTCAAAAGATTCCCCTTATGTATCTTTATGATGTGTATAAGTTTTGTTGCCCTTGAATCGCCGGTCTCCGTGTGGCGGCCATTTTGAATTTTTGACGGGTCGGCGGAAAAATTTTTTTTTGCCCCAAATCGCGTTACTATCCATTTCGGGCCATTTGTAGGCAAAAAAAAATTTTTCACCCTTTGAAAAAAATTTTGGACTTGGAAAATTTTCGGCACTTTTTTCCTTCATAATGGGAGCTGCCCGGACTGTACTCATAGAACGCTTAAAGATAGAGCTTAGATATTGGCACTTTCAAATGGGAAGTCATATATGGCGACTTGTGTGGTGACCTTGAATTTGACCTTGGATGACCTTGAAAGGTCAAAATAGCCATTTTTGGGTCGAAAAATGCCCAAATTTGCAGCTTTTCTGTCTTTTCTCGAAAACTGTCTGATCAGTTTTGAGATTTTCGTTTCAGAAGATTCCCCTGATGTACCTTTATGATGTGTATAAGTTTTGTTGCCCTTGAATCGCCGGTGTCCGTGTGGCGTCCATTTTGAATTTTTGACGGGTCGGCGAAAAAATTTTTTTTGGCCCCAAATCGCGTTACTATCCACTTCGGGCCATTTCTAGGCAAAAAAAATTTTTTCACCCTTTGAAAAAAATTTTGGACTTGAAAAATTTTCTGCACTTTTTTCCTTCATAATGGGAGCTGCCCGGACTGTACTCATAGAACGCTTAAAGATAGAGCTTAGATATTGGCACTTTCAAATGGGAAGTCATATATGGTGACTTGTGTGGTGACCTTGAATTTGACCTTGGATGACCTTGAAAGGTCAAAATAGCCATTTTGGGGTCGAAAAATGCCCAAATTTGCAGCTTTTCTGTCTTTTCTCGAAAACTGTCTGATCAGTTTTGAGATTTTCGTTTCAGAAGATTCCCTCTATGTACCTTTATGATGTGTATAAGTTTTGTTGCCCTTGAATCGCTGGTCTCCGTGTGGCGGCCATTTTGAATTTTTGACGGGTCGACAAAAAAATTTTCGGCACTTTTTTCCTTCATAATGGGAGCTGCCTAGACTGTACTCATAGAATGCTTGAAGATAGAGCTTAGAAATTAGCACTTTCAAATGGGAAGTCATATATGGCGACTTGTGTGGTGACCTTGAATTTGACCTTGGATGACCTTGAAATGTCAAAACAGCCATTTTTGAGTCGAAAAATGCCCAAATTTGCACCTTGTTTGTCTTTAATCGAAAACTGTCTGATCACTTTTGAGATTTTTATTTCAAAACATAGTAATTGGGGTTTTTGACATGATGTGTATAAATATGTATATAGTGTATAAAGTGCCTTGAATTGCTCAAAAGTCTAGAAATTTAGGCTGAATAGGCCCCAAATTTAATTTTTGGTCGTTTTGCTTCAAATTTATCTGATCAGTTTTGAGATTTTTCTTATAAAATATGCTAATTGGGGTCCCTGACATTGTGTATAAAGATGGAGTGCTTTGAATTGCTTAAAAGGCCCCTTGAGTGTGTAAATTGGCCTCTACAGCCAAAAAATGTTTGTAGGTATAGCTGGAATTGGAAGTCATATACATGTATACCACATATATATGTGGCTTTTTTGGGTGACGTTGAACTTGACGTCAGATGACATTGAGTGCTATATCTCAGTGTCACGTCCAACAAGAAATGTGTAAATTTCGTTTATAGACAAAAGACTTGTAGATAGACCTTGTATTTGTATTTTGAACATACATGAATACAAGGTTATATGCTGCACACTTAATGATGACATTGAAGTTCACGAAGATGATTGGTTTATCTTAACGTCATATCTCACCTGTCCTGTTTCAACTAAAGTTGTCCGGTAACCTATCTTAGCCCTTGGGCTAATTTTTTTTCTCCCGACTCGGCACTTCTTTTTTGGCCGTATCTCAGAAACGGTGCATCGTAGAGTGAACGGAGCTCAATTTCAGCCTTCTGGCACTAAACAAACTAGGCTAAGGGGTATTTTGGGTTGAGACGACCCCTGGTGTCGATTTTTTTTTTCACCGACTCAGCACTTCCACTTTGGCTGTATCTCGGAAACGGTGCATCGTACAGCGAAACGGAGCTTGATTTCGGCCTCCTGGCACTAGACAAACTAGTCTAGGGGGTATCTTATCTTGGGTTGAGACGACCCCTGGCGTTGAATTTTTTTTCGCCCAATTGGCACTTCTTGTTTGGCTGTATTTCGGAAACGGTGCGTCGTAGAGCGAAAAGGAGATTAATTTCGGCGTTTTTTCTTCGATTCAATACTAGTATATGTTAGGTAGGAACGGAACTCACACGAAATGCCCCAAGGCATCTTCAGGCCTTGACGTCTAGTTCTTCATGTAGCCCATTGTGTATTGTATCAGAATTGTATTGTCATTCAGAGCACATTATATATATATATATATATCTATTTTTTCAACCTTTTTGCCACATGGTAAAAATCCAACCTTTTTGTCACATTCTTCAATTTTCAAGATTTCGCTTCTTCGCAAGTGCTGATCCATTGTATGTGACCTAATGAGTCTTGCATGCAGCAGGCAACATCTTAACCATACCCCTACGTTAGGTATATAAGATATATATTTTGTGTAGCAAAAAGTATGTGACAAAATGGTCAAGGTTCAATGGTCATGCAAAAACCTAACCATTTTGTAACATCAACCATTTTGTTACATAATATATACATTTCCATATACAACCGTTTTGTAACATAAATGGGGATAAACATATGTGTTTAGCATTTCATCCGTTCCAATTAACACTTCAGAAGTTTGCATCACAGCCGATCGAATTTGAACCCTGACACCTGAACTTTTTTTGGAGGCTCCGGTCACTCAAAAGACATGATAATGGTTAGAGTTAATTCTGCAAAACAAGGGCAGCAAGCTGGCTGGTTAGGCTATGGTCAGAACATAGAGCAGCGACCGACCGATTAATAGCCTGCTCGGTCACTGCTGAGAATAAGCTGTGGAAGACGACAAGCAGTCTATATAGCATGTGGTCACAAATCAGAACGGCGACTGGCCAATTTTGCATTATCAGCTGTTGCTGCCTATTCGATTTTTAGAGTTTACACAAGATTTACGAAGCCCTAGCGATGCCCGGCTGTTGCCCTGTCGACTTACTGCCCAGTAACCCACCGATTTTGAAATCACCGTCCGTTGATCAACCGATCTCCCGGCCGACATCGTCCGGGGGGTAAATATTTATTTGATATTGCAGTCTTAATTATTTTTGCATAAACTGGTTGACGGCGATCGCTCGATGAGGCATGTGCCTTGGCGGCGGCCGATTAAAACAGTGTCAGGCATCGAGCATATTGTGGTCGGCGAGTGAAAACTGGTCAGGCGCCGGCGGCGATTGGGTGATGTGTGCAATAGCAACAGCGACTGATGAAACACCAGCAGCGGCTGGGCGGATACCGCCCGATATCCAGACGAAATTAGCTAAAACTCGCTGCTCTTGAGGTTGTACCATGGCCTAAGGCTATGGTCAGAACCTAGAGCAGCGACCGCCCGATTAATAGCCTGCTCGTTCACTGCTGGAAATAAGGCATCGCCCAGCAGTTTTGGGAAACGGCGAGCAGTCTGTGAGCAGTCTGTGAGCATGTGGTGAGTGGTGACAAATCAGAATGACGACTGATGAATTATGAACTGGTGCTGTTTCTATTTCATGATTTTTAGATTTTGCAAAAGATATACAAAGCTCTACCGATGCCCGGCCGTTGAACGGTCGATATACTGCCCAGTCACTCACCCATTTTAAAGTCACCGTCCGTTGATCGACCAATCTCCTAGCCTCGTCCGGTCGATAAATGCTCATCAATCTTCCATACGGCAGTCTCGATTATTTTTGCATCAATTGGTCAACGGCGATCGCTCGACTAGGTAGGTGCCTGGGCGGAGAACGATCAGGCAGTGGCAGGTATCGAGCATATCGTGGTCGGCGAGTGAAAACTGGTCAGGTGCCGCTATAATTTTAACTACGCATTGAATTTTCAGCAGCGATCGGGCGATGTGTAAAATACTAACAGCGACTGTTGAAACACCAGCAGTGCCTGGGCGGCGGCCGCACGATGTCCGGACGAAATTGGCTAAAAACTCGCTGCTCGGTCGCCGAGCAGGTTATTTTTTGAGGTTGTGACCATAGCCTAATGCCTAAGTCACATTTGCACCGATGCCTCCTCAGATGTGGTTACGATGCGTGAAAAGGCTGAAATTTGGCCATTTCGGCCGGTCACCCACCGAGCGCCGGAGGGTCATCCGTGACTGTCGGGCAGCAATCGGACATCGTAGACACGTCGGTGGAGGCATCGGAAGAAAATAACGCAGAGTTATTTTCTTGCGGCGACCGGTGGAAAAAATGACATCACCTGTTAATCGTTGTCAGACCTGCCGGCGACCGATCACAGCTCCTCCATGTGCCCATCGGGCGCCGAGGGGATCGACCAAATTTATCGGCCGATTGATATGAGTAGTTCACCAGGCGATCACCGCAGGGTATCCTGTCATGCGCCGATGGATGTGCGGTGGGTGTATTTCAGATTATCGATCGATTTTGACATACGAGACGGTCAACGCAGGGTATCATGCCAGGCACCGATGGATGTGCGGGAGGTTCTTTTCCGATATTCGGCCGATTTGTACATACGAGACGGTCACCTAGCAGTTATCTGTAGGGTACCGTGGGGTTTCCGGTAGGGCGTGATTGGTTGGCCGGTCGATACCCATTATCATATGGATAATATTTATTAATTATTTTTTTGTCTATTAATTAATCTTCAATAATTATTTTTTTGTCTCTTAATTACTTGTCTATTAATTTTTGTCTAAGCGATTTGATAATAATTTGTATTAACTGTTATATTGTCTAAAATCAAACAGGGTCTCCGAAAGTACTGTGAAACCATCTATTCTAGAAGTGGTATAAACCAAATGTGGATATTGAAAAATTCCAAATCTTTATTGGAATATCGACATGCTCACACTTTTTCAAAAGTAACGTCTGTCAGAGCATTTGATTTTCCATTTTGTACACAACTATACCTCATTCTGAACTGAAGTTTCAGCTAAAAAAACTCATCAATAATTCATTTTTCTCCAAAAAGGAACAACGTCGGTACCAATATATTGTAGTTAAATATAATACCGCTCAAGGCGACTCTGATGCCCCATACAAATATACTGAAATAGATGTGGTAAATATGGTTAACTTTATGATTGATATTTTTGGAATTTGGTGCTCGAATATTTCAACAAACTATTGGTATTCCCATTGGTACAAACTGTGCACCATTATTGGCAGACCTGTTTTTATACTCATATGAATCAGATTTCATCCAACATTTACAATGAGGGGGTTCTAAGAAACAAACATGTAATTTTAATTTCACTTTTCGATATATAGACGATGTATTGTCGCTAAATAATTCCAAGTTCGGTGACTATTTGGATGTCATATATCCCAATGAACTTGAAATTAAGAATACTACAGACTCTGCTATTTTTTTCCAACTATCTGATGATTCTAACCTATCAATCAGATTGTATGACAAGCGTGATGATTTCTATTTTTCCATAGTCAATTATTCTAGTGGTAATTCAAGCATTTCCAATCTATGAGAAAGTTCGAATAATTCTGTAATTTTGCGTGGACACTTTAAGCGCCATCTAATGTGTATCTGGCGGGCAACCACAGACTGCCTTTATATATCGGAGACAGACTGTCCGGCACCCGTCCGGCAATCGGCCGATGTTTCGCCCACCAGGGAAGAACCGTCCGGGCGTCAGACGGTCACCTGCCGATGCCTGCTAGGTGATTGGTTGGTCTCCCGAAGGCATCAAGGTACACATTCTCCCCACATTCCTACTTATGCCGGCCGGTCAGTGTACGATGTCCGGATAGGTGTACACCGGTGATCTGCCAATGCCCGGTGCTTTCATGACCACTTGAGAGATATGTGAAAGATACCTGAAAAAATTTACCGGCGGCCGGAACATCGGTGAGAACCAACGATGTATTCGCATCGGCCGGCGACCGGTGCAAATGTGACCTAGGCATTAGTTGTATGCTGCCCAGAGAGTTAAGAATGTGTAGGGTGATCAATACCCTAAGGTTGGGGCTAAATCATAAACTACGTTTGATAAAATATGACTCACTCCGGCTACAACGAGCGATCAAGTGCCACATTAAATGTGGTATTTTTTAAAACTGTTTTTATGTACTGTTTGTACATTTACAGCCATTTTTTTTATGTCAAAATGTGCAATCATTTGATCAGTCATTCAGTATAATATAGCAACAAAGGTGTAGCAGGTTGCAGCGGCCTACTCCACATCTACAGTTAGTTACTCTAGTTTTTTATTGCACTCAATTAATCAGAGATGGGCTGTAAAAAACTTGATTCATGGACATGTCCACATACCAATCCAACAACTGGAATATAACCACTGACCATAAACAGGCCTTACAGGTCTCCAACTGACTATAGACACGCCTCACAAGTCTCCCTTTGATCATAGACATACCACACAAGTCACCTTCTGACCATAGACAGCCTTCACATGTCTCTGTCTGACCACAGACTGCCCTCAGAAGTCACCTTCTTACCATAAACAGGCCTCACAAGTCTGCATTTGACACATACAGACCCAAAATGTTTCCCTCTGGTTATAGACAGCCCGCACAGTCTCGTTTTGACCATAAAACAAGCCCCGTAACTCTACGTCTGGTCACAAACATGCCTCACAATATTCCTTCTGACTGTAAGGAGGCCCCACAAGTCTCAGTATCATCTCACTGACCATGAACAGAGCTTACACACATCCTTTTGACCATGAACGGGCCTCACAAGTCTGCTTCAGACCCCGAAAGTCTCTCTCTGGCCATCGACAGGCCTCTCAAGTCTACCTCTGTCTATAAACAGGCCCTACAAGTCTCCTTCTGACCATATGCAGACCACCCCCGTCTACCTTTACCTATAGAAAGACCTCACAAGTCTATCTCTGACCATAGAAAGGCCTCACAGATATATCTCTGTCAATGAACAGGCCTCAATCGTCTACCTCTGACCATAGACAGGATTCACAAGTTTAATTCTGTCCAAGGACAGGCCTCATAAATCTACCTCTAACCACAGACCCAAGTTTCCATTTGACCACATACAGGCTCTCCCTCTGAACACAGATAGGGTTAGGAAGTCTACCTATATGGCTTGACGAGTCTCACTCTGACCATTGACAGGCCTCACAAGTCTCCCTTTTACCATACACAGAGCTCACAATTCTACGTCTAACCATAGATATGCCTCTGAAGTCTCCTGCTGACTGTAGACAGTCCTCATAAGTCCCCGCCTGTCCACAGACAAGCCTCACAAGTCTACCTGTCACCACAGACAGGCCGCACAAGTTTCCTTATGACCACAGATCACAAACCTCCCTCTGATCATAAACATACCTCATATGTATCCATCTGACCATACACAGGCCTCACAAGTCTCCATTTCACCACAAAGAGGATTCCAAAGTCTCCATATTGACAAGCATCAGATGTATCTCCATATATAAACATATGTATATATTCACAACCTTTTTTGTAACAATCAGACAACCATTTTGTTACATTAACATTTTGCTACATGGGTTGTGTGACAAACAAGTCAACTCAATGGCAACTAACCGTCAGAAGTCTCCGTCTGAACATTATCGGGCCTCACTACTCACTAGCTTCCCGTGGCCTCAAAAGTCCATGCTGAACATAGTCAGGCCTCATAATTATCATACTGACCATCGATGGAACTCACAAGTCTCCCTCTGACAATATCCAGGCCACACAAGTCTAAAGTGGCCTATAGATAGACCTCACAATACTAGTATTATATTCCAGTCCATGAACAGGCCCTACAAATCTACCTCTGACCATAGGCCTCATTAGTCTGCACATAAATATAGACAGGATTCTGTCCACAGACAAGCCTCAGACATTTACCTCAGACCATAGACAGGTCTCAGAGGTATACCTATGACCATAGACAGGCTTCACATTCTCCCTTCGACTATGAACAGATCTCACAGTTCTCCCTGTGACCATAGACAGGCCTGACTTGTCTCCCTTTTAAAATAAACAGGCCTCAGAATTCGCCATCGGACCACAGACAGGCCTCACAAGTCTCCATCTGACCACATACAGGCCTCACAGGTCTCCCTCTGATCACAGACATGCCTCACAAGTCTCCATCCGACCACAGACAGGCCTCACAAGTCTCCATCTGACCACAGACAGGCCTCACAGGTCTCCCTCTTACCACAGACAGGCCTCACAGGTCTCCATCCGATCACAGACAGGCCTCACAGGTCTCCCTCTGACCACAGACAGGCCTCACAGGTCTCCATCCGACCACAGACAGGCCTCACAGGTCTCCCTCTGACCACAGACAGGCCTAGCACGTCGACTGCTGACCATAAACAGGCCTAACATGTCTAAACAAGCCTCACTATCTCCACAATGCCCATGGACAGATCTAACATATCTACCTTTGACCACAGACCGGCCAAACAAGTCTACCTCTTATCATAAACAGGCCTCATAAGTATCTATCTGACCATGGACAGGCCAATCCCCATCTGACCACACCCAAGTCTCCCCATAGACTCACCATATATAAATATATTTCTATAACTAGACATAAAAGCATATTGGCTTTGTGGCATCCCCCAGTTTTTCTTTTCTTTTCTAATGGTGAAACTTGACTGATATAATAATAAACATACCAGGATTATTGAACACAGGTGGGAGTGAGAGCTCAAATTATAGCAGTTGCTCACTAGACAAATGCCCATCAGATATTTGCCATCAGAGTATACTTATTCAGTGTGTTTCTGGCTTCCACAATATTCTTCAGGTACTATTGCCGAATGTAAAACAATATGCTTTTAAAGAATCGCCTGTTATATTGATAGTACATTTTAATTATATATTTTCTTTTAATCATATTTCAAGAACATTTCAATAAGTATTAAATGTATAGATATTCAAATGAAAATTTCTACATTCATAATACAAGTAAAAAGGAACTTATTCTGGGTTCTGACTAAGTAAAACAATGATAATTTGGTCATTGCATGTGAAATACAGCTAGAAAACAAAACAATGCATATAGTTTCAACCAGATAAACACAGTGCTGTTTAAGTTGAATACAATTGACTGGCAACCAAGGCCCAGGCATACCTTCAAAGCTGTTATTTTTAGCTTGGCTCATCATTATATAGCCACCTTTCGTTTTCTTTAGAAAGGGAAGGAGGGCATTGTTCCAACCTGTTGGTGTTAGTACATGTATAGTAAACTGGGGTGAGGGGACAGGAGAAGGGGAAGGAGGGGGGGGGGGGGGGGCAGTGCATACAAGTCACTGATACATTGCTACATTCATATGCAGATAAAAACTGGCTGACAGGGGAGGGGGGGGGGGGTTTGGGGTATTGCCTTAACACTTTTTGAACAGGTGATGTATTTAATTAACACCAGGTTGTGTAGATCAGTGGCAGTCTGACAGCAAGTTTACTGGTTCCTGGACATGTATAGATAATCAGTCAGTGGGATTGGCTTATCACAAAGCATTTGAGCGATGAATCAACAAAAATTCTTTCAAGCGCTAGGTTGAAGGTCGTTTGACGGATTGATCCCAAAATCGATAGGGTTCTTCCCTGGTGGTATATGAACCTCTTTGGAAAGATTTGTAGCCATGGCATGAATACTTTTTTGGGGTTATCGCATGGAAACCAAGTGTCAAAAAACAACCTTCATTTCATCCTCACGGACCTCGGATCCGGCTCAAAAACAATAGGATTCTTCCACATATCATTCTGACCAGTGGTGAAAATTTGGCAAAGATACATCGAGGCAAACTAAAGTTATCGTCCGGAAACCAAACGGCGGAAGAAAAAAAAAAATGACAAAAACATAAGGCCTCCCGATTTTCAATCGGGATGCCTAACTAGACATTAGAGCCTAAACATGCTAAAGGCTTTGTGGCATCCCTCATTTTTCTGGAAGGTATCGTTCTAATTGTGTGACTGATGTTTGGAGCAAGTCGGACAATTTACTATAATCTGCATGGTGACGTTACATGTACATGTATCACTGCAGTGCCTGTAAATCCCCTCACCCCATTTGCCGTTTTGATGGGTTATCATCTAGCTGTCCAGTTTGGCCAGTTTATTCCATATAAACACACTTCGCTCTAGGCCCCTACTCGCCCACCCCACCAGACTCTAGCAGACAGCCCGCCACAGAACTATAGTGATGGGATGGGGTAGCCTGGGTAGGTAGCAGAGGGGGGCTGGTGGGTGGGGAGCTATGTGTTTGTGGGAGGCAGAATGGATTGACAACTTAACATGACAGTCAGGCACAAGGGCCTGGGGGGTGGGGGGTGGCCGAGTGTGGGGAAAAATTAATGGAGGCTAACAAAAGTTATCATCTTGAAACCAAACGGCGGAAAAAAAAGCAGACAGAAACACAAGGCCTCACGATTTCCAATCGGGATGCCTAATTACAACCACTTTGTGACAATCAGGCAACCATTTTGCTACATCAACATTTTGCAACATAGATTGTGTGACAAGTGAATCACCTTAATGGCAAATAAATGTGGAGGTCGGTGGCGCAGTGAGAAAGGTGGCCGGCTCGTGATCCAAAGGTCCTGGGTTCGAGTCACTGGCTGGATTGCTGTGTTATTTCACTAGTGTCCTTGGGCAAGGTATTTATCACTAACTGTCTAATCTCCACCCAGGATTAAATGGGTACCAGACACATAATGGGTCAAGTATAGAGCGCTTTGACTGTGGCTGCTCCAAGTACTGGTACTCAGACTGGGGGTCAAAGTGTGAAGTGCCTCTGAAAGCATACATCCGCTGTAAAGAGCGCTATGTCAAATGCGATAACTTTACCTTTACCTTGACAAGTCTATCTCTTACCATCACATGCCCCACAAGTCAATGTCTTACCACACACAGGCCTCTGACCAGAAACAGGCCTCACACGTCTCCCTCTGACTATCAATTGCAGACAGGCCTCCATACATCCCTCTGACCATAAAAAGGCCTCATTGCTCTACGTCTGACCATGAACAGGCCTGACAAATCTACTCCTGTCTATGTCTTGGAAGTCTCAATCTGACCATAGAGAGGCAGCACATCTCCATCTGACCACATGCTGTTCTGAAAGTTTAGAATTCGACCACAGACATACGTCACAAGTCTCCCTCTGACTATAGACAGGCCTCCATTTCACCACAGACAGACCTCACAATTCTCTATCTGACCACAAACAGGTCCCTAGACATGTCCACAGAGAGACCAATGAACATGAACAGGCCATACAATTCCCCCTCTTACCAAAAACAGGCCTCACATGTCCCCCTATGTGTATTGTTAGAGTGAGACTTGTGAGACTTTTGAGGCCTGTTCCTGGTCAGAGAGAGACGTGTGAGGCATGTCTATGGTCAGAGGCAGAATATTGATACCTGTTTGTGGTCAAAAGGAGAATTGTGAGGCCTGTGTATGGTCAGAGGGTGATTTGTGAGGCATGTGTATGGTCGGAGGGAGATTTGCGAGGCCTGTCTATGGGTTGAAATAGATTTGTGATGCCTGCCTATGGTCAGACAGAGACCTGTTTTCCAGTAAACAAATGCACAGATCAACCCCATAGTGTGCCACACGCCTCAAAAGTAAGTATAAACGAATATAATAACATTCTAGAGTGGCCACACTGTTGTAAAATAGAGCCACACGATTTGAATGGCAATGTCGGCTTTTCACTGTGGTATGTCATGTGGGACTACGACCCCCCCCCCCCCCCTTCCCTTATCTGGGGGTTGGAGAACCACTGCTGGGACTAGGCACTAGGCAGGTATGGCAAGTGAACTACTGTCCATAGTCAGGTCTCAAAAGTTCCCTCTGAAGGCCTCAGAACTCCACCTCTGACCATAAACAGGCCTGAAAAGTCTGCTCCTGTCTATAGACAGGTCTCAGAAGTCTCCAGCTGACCACAGAGAGGCTTCACAAAAGTATCCATCTGACCACAGACTGGCCTAAATGTTTCCATTTCGCCAAAGACAGACCTCACAAGTCTCCCTCTGACTATAGACAGGCCTCACAAGTCTGTCACCATATATAAATATATTTATATATGCAACCTTTTTGTAACAGTCAGGCAACCATTTCGCTACATTAAAATCTTTCTACAAGGGTCGAGCGACAAAGAAGTCAACGCATTGGCACATAAGCAGTTTGCGTTTTTCTGATTAAATTCGTGTCCACAGATATGATAGACATGTCAGTGTGCCTCTAAAGTCTACTGCTGACCATAGACAGTCATCATAAGTCTCCATTTTACCACAGACAAGCCTCACAAGTCTACCTCTGACCAAACACAGGCCTCACAAGTCTACCTCTGACCATACACAAGCCTCACAAGTCTCCATCTGACCATAGACGGGCCTCACAAGTCTCCATCTGAATACAAAGAACACTCCAAAGTCTCCTTATAGACAAGCCTCAGATGTCTCTTCATATATAAACATATGTATATATTTACAACCTTTTTGTAGCAGTCAGACAACCATTTTGCTAGATTAGCATTTTACTATATGGGTTGTGTGACAAACAAGTCAACTCAATGGAAACTAGCCATCACATGTCTCGTTCTTAACAGAATCGAGCCACACTAGCTTCCCGTGGCCTCAAAGGTCATTGCTGAACATATACAGGCCTCATAATTCTCATGCTGACCATCAGCAGGACTCACAAGTCTCCCTCTGACCATATCCAGGATACACAAGTCTAAAGTGGCCTATAGACAGACCTCACAAGTACATTCCTGTTCATGGATAGGCCTCACAAATCTACCTCTGACCATAGGCAGGCCTCAATAGTCTGCACCTGAACAACATGATTCAAGTCTACTTCTGTCCATAGACAGGTCTCAGACGACTATCTCGTCACATTTTCCCTCGGAGCATAGACAGGTCTCACATTCTCCCTCCCACTATACATAAGCCTCACGTATCTCCCTGTGACCATAGACAGGATTCACTTGTCTCCCTTCACCATAAACAGGCCTCAGAATTCGCCAGATGACCACACACCTGCTTCAAAGGCTAATGTAGCAAGATGGTTGTCTGATTGTTACAAAAAGGTTGTAAATATATAAATATGTTTATATATGAAAAGATATCTGAGGCTTGTCTACAAGGAGACTTTGGAGTCCTCTTTTTATTCAGATGGAGACTTGTGAGGCCCGTCTATGGTCAGATCGAGACTTGTGAGGCCTGTGTATAGACAGAGGTAGACTTGTGAGGCTTGTCTCTCTCCGACCAAAGACAGATGTCTGACGTGTCTATCTGACCATAGACACGTCCCATGGGTCTCCCTCAACTACAGACAGGCCTCACAAGTCTCCCGCTGACCACACAAGTCTGTCTCCATATATAAATATATTTATATATGTGCAACCTTTTTGTAACAATCAGGCAACCATTTTGCTACATTTAAATCTTGCTACATGGGTCAAGCGACAAAGAAGTCAATGCAATGGCACATAAGCAGGCCTCTCTTTCTCTGACCATAGGCACTAGGTAGCCCCAGCAGTGGCTCTCCAACCCCCATATAAAGGGAGGAGGGGGTAGAGCCACATGATACACCACAGTGAAAATCTGACATTGTCATTCAAATCGTGTGGCTCTATTTTAAAACAGTGTGATCACTCCAAAATGTTATTATGTTCGTTTATACTTATTTTTGAGGCATGTGTCACACTTTGGTGCTGATCTGCGCATTTGTTTCCCTGGAAAACGAAGAATTTACATTTGAAGTGCTTCCAGACATTCTAAGCATTCGAATTTGCTGGCAATGTAAATTCTCTGTTTTCCAGTAAACAAATGCGCAGATCAACCCAATAGTGTGCCACTCGCCTCAAAAGTAAGTATAAACGAATATGAAAACATTCTAGAGTGGCCACACTGTTGTAAAATAGAGCCACATGATCTACGACCCCCCCCGCCTTCCCTTATCTGGGGGTTGGAGAACCACTGCTGGGACTAGGCACTAGGCAGGTCTGGCAAGTGAACTTCTGTCCGTAGTCAGGCCTCAAAACTTCCATCTGAAGGCCTCAGAACTCCACCTCTGACCATAAACAGGCCTGAAAAGTCTGCTCCTGTCTATAGACAGGTCTCAGAAGTCTCCATCTGACCATAGAGAGGCTTCACAAAAGTATCCATCTGACCACAGACTGGCCTAAAAGTCTCCATTTCGCCAAAGACAGACCTCACAAGTCTCCCTCTGACTATAGACAGGCCTCACAAGTCTGTCACCATATATAAATATATTTATATATATGCAACCTTTTTGTAACAGTCAGGCAACCATTTCGCTACATTAAAATCTTTCTACAAGGGTCGAGCGACAAAGAAGTCAACGCATTGGCACATAAGCAGTTTGCGTTTTTCTGATTAAATTCGTGTCCACAGACATGATAGACATTTCAGTATGCTTCTAAAGTCTACTGCTGAATATAGACAGTCGTCATAAGTCTCCATTTTACCACATACACAGGCCTCAAAAGTCTACCTCTGACCATAGACGGGCCTCACAAGTCTACCTCTGACCATAGATGGGCCTCACAAGTCTACCTCTGACCATACACAAGCCTCACAAGTCTACCCCTGACCATAGACGGGCCTCACAAGTCTATCTCTGACTATACACAAGCCTCACAAGTCTACCTCTGACTATACACAAGCCTCACAAGTCTACCTCTGACTATACACAAGCCTCACAAGTCTACCTCTGACCATAGACGAGCCTCACAAGTCTACCCCTGACTATACACAAGCCTCACAAGTCTACCTCTGACTATAGCCTCACAAGTCTACCTCTGACCATACACAGGCCTCACAAATCTACCTCTGACTATAGCCTCAGAAGTCTACCTCTGACCACACACAGGCCTCACTAGTCTACCTCTGACTATACACGAGCCTCACAAGTCTACCTCTGATTATACACAGGCCTCACAAGTCTACCTCTGACTATAGCCTCACAAGTCTACCTCTGACTATACACAGGCCTCACAAGTCTACCTCTGACTATAGCCTCACACGTCTACCTCTGATTATACACAGGCCTCACAAGTCTAGCTCTGACTATAGCCTCACAAGTCTACCTCTGACCATACACAAGCCTCACAAGGCTACCTCTGACTATAGCCTCACAAGTCTACCTCTGACTATAGCCTCACAAGTCTACCTCTGACTATACACGGGCCTCACAAGTCTACCTCTGACTATACACAGGCCTCACTTGTCTACCTCTGACTATACACAGGCCTCACAAGTCTACCTCTGACTATAGCCTCACAAATCTACCTCTGACTATACACAGGCCTCACAAGTCTACCTCTGATTATAGCCTCACAAGTCTACCTCTGACTATACACAAGCCTCACAAGTCTACCTCTATAGCCTCACAAGTCTACCTCTGACGATAGCCTCACAAGTCTACCTCTGAACATAGACGGGTCTCACAAGAATACCTCTGACTAGAGCCTCACAAGTCTACCTCTGACTATAGCCCCACAAGTCTACCTCTGTCCATAGAGGGGCCTCACAAGTCTACCTCCGACTATACACAAGCCTCACAAGTCTACCTCTGACTATACACAGGCTTCACAAGTCTACCTCTGACCATACACAGGCCTCACAAGTCTACCTCTGACCATAGACGGGCCTCACAAGTCTACCCCTGACTATAATAAGGCCTCACAAGTCTACCTCTGACTATAGCCTCACAAATCTACCTCTGACTATAGCCTCACAAATCTACCTCTGACTATACACAGGCCTCACAAGTCTACCTCTGACTATAGGCTCACAAGTCTACTTCTGACTATACACATGCCTCACAAGTCTACCTCTGACTATAGCCTCACAAGTCTACCTCTGACCATACACAGGCCTCACAAGTCTACCTTTGACTATACACAGGCCTCACAAGTCTACATCTGACTATAGCCTCACAAGTCTACCTCTGACCATACACAAACCTCACAAGTCTACCTCTGACTATAGCCTCACAAGTCTACCTCTGACTATAGCCTCACAAGTCTACCTCTGACCATACACAAGCCTCATAAGTCTACCTCTGACTATACACAGGCCTCACAAGTCTACCTCTGACTATACACAGGCCTCACAAGTCTACCTCTGACTATAGCCTCACAAGTCTACCTCTGACCATACACAAGCCT
The DNA here is from genome assembly GCA_949152475.1 of Terebella lapidaria. NCBI lineage: Eukaryota > Metazoa > Annelida > Polychaeta > Terebellida > Terebellidae > Terebella > Terebella lapidaria. The sequence goes on along the minus strand of OX424567.1, from coordinate 36,011,914 downwards.
CATAATTCTACCTCTGACTATACACATGCCTCACAAGTCTACCTCTGACTATAGCCTCACAAGTCTACCTCTGGCCATACACAGGCCTCACAAGTCTACCCCTGACTATACACAGGCCTCACAAGTCTACCTCTGACTATAGCCTCACAAGTCTACCTCTGACTATACACAAGCCTCACAAGTCTACCTCTATAGCCTCACAAGTCTACCTCTGACCATAGCCTCACAAGTCTACCTCTGACTATAGCCTCACAAGTCTACCTCTGACCATACACAGGCCTCACAAGTCTACCTCTGACTATAGCCTCACAAGTCTACCTCTGACCATACACAGGCCTCACAAGACTACCTCTGACTATACACGAGCCTCACAAGTCTACCTCTGACTATACACCGGCCTCACAAGTCTACCTCTGACTATAGCCTCACAAGTCTACCTCTGACTATACACAGGCCTCACAAGTCTACCTCTGACTATAGCCTCACAAGTCTACCTCTGACCATACACAGGCCTCACAAGTCTACCTCTGACTATAGCCTCACAAGTCTACCTCTGACCATACACAAGCCTCACAAGTCTACCTCTGACTATAGCCTCACAAATCTACCTCTGACTATACACAGGCCTCACAAGTCTACCTCTGATTATAGCCTCACAAGTCTACCTCTGACTATACACAAGCCTCACAAGTCTACCTCTATAGCCTCACAAGTCTACCTCTGACGATAGCCTCACAAGTCTACCTCTGAACATAGACGGGTCTCACAAGAATACCTCTGACTAGAGCCTCACAAGTCTACCTCTGACTATAGCCCCACAAGTCTACCTCTGTCCATAGAGGGGCCTCACAAGTCTACCTCCGACTATACACAAGCCTCACAAGTCTACCTCTGACTATACACAGGCTTCACAAGTCTACCTCTGACCATACACAGGCCTCACAAGTCTACCTCTGACCATAGACGGGCCTCACAAGTCTACCCCTGACTATAATAAGGCCTCACAAGTCTACCTCTGACTATAGCCTCACAAATCTACCTCTGACTATAGCCTCACAAATCTACCTCTGACTATACACAGGCCTCACAAGTCTACCTCTGACTATAGGCTCACAAGTCTACTTCTGACTATACACATGCCTCACAAGTCTACCTCTGACTATAGCCTCACAAGTCTACCTCTGACCATACACAGGCCTCACAAGTCTACCTTTGACTATACACAGGCCTCACAAGTCTACATCTGACTATAGCCTCACAAGTCTACCTCTGACCATACACAAACCTCACAAGTCTACCTCTGACTATAGCCTCACAAGTCTACCTCTGACTATAGCCTCACAAGTCTACCTCTGACCATACACAAGCCTCATAAGTCTACCTCTGACTATACACAGGCCTCACAAGTCTACCTCTGACTATACACAGGCCTCACAAGTCTACCTCTGACTATAGCCTCACAAGTCTACCTCTGACCATACACAAGCCTCATAATTCTACCTCTGACTATACACATGCCTCACAAGTCTACCTCTGACTATAGCCTCACAAGTCTACCTCTGGCCATACACAGGCCTCACAAGTCTACCCCTGACTATACACAGGCCTCACAAGTCTACCTCTGACTATAGCCTCACAAGTCTACCTCTGACTATACACAAGCCTCACAAGTCTACCTCTATAGCCTCACAAGTCTACCTCTGACCATAGCCTCACAAGTCTACCTCTGACTATAGCCTCACAAGTCTACCTCTGACCATACACAGGCCTCACAAGTCTACCTCTGACTATAGCCTCACAAGTCTACCTCTGACCATACACAGGCCTCACAAGTCTACCTCTGACTATACACGAGCCTCACAAGTCTACCTCTGACTATACACCGGCCTCACAAGTCTACCTCTGACTATAGCCTCACAAGTCTACCTCTGACTATACACAGGCCTCACAAGTCTACCTCTGACTATAGCCTCACAAGTCTACCTCTGACCATACACAGGCCTCACAAGTCTACCTCTGACTATAGCCTCACAAGTCTACCTCTGACCATACACAAGCCTCACAAGTCTACCTCTGACTATAGCCTCACAAGTCTACCTCTGACTACACACGGGCCTCACAAGTCTACCTCTGACTATACACAGGCCTCACAAGTCTACCTCTGACTATACACAGGCCTCACAAGTCTACCTCTGACCATACACAGGCCTCACAAGTCTACCTCTGACCATAGACGGGCCTCACAAGTCTACCCCTGACTATACACAGGCCTCACAAGTCTACCTCTGACTATAGCCTCACAAGTCTACCTCTGACTACAGCCTCACAAGTCTACCTCTGACCATATACGGGCCTCACAAGTCTACCTCTGACTATACACAAGCTTCACAAGTCTACCTCTGACTATACACAGGCCTCACAAGTCTACCTCTGACCATACACGGGCCTAACAAGTCTACCTCTGACTATACACAAACCTCATAAGTCTACCTTTGACTATACCCAAGCCTCACAAGTCTACCTCTGACTATAGCCTCACAAGTCTACCCCTGACCATACACAAGCCTCACAAGTGTACCTCTGCCCATAGACGGGCCTAACAAGTCTACCTCTGACTATACACAAGCCTCATAAGTCTACCTCTGACTATACCCAAGACTCACAAGTCTGCCTCTGACTATACACAGGCATCACAAGTCTACCTCTCACTATAGGCTCACAAGTCTACTTCTGACTATACACAGGCCTCACAAGTCTACCTCTGACTATAGCCTCACAAGTCTACCTCTGACTATACACAGGCCTCACAAGTCTACCTTTGACTATACACAGGCCTCACAAGTCTACCTCTGACCATACACAGGCCTCATAAATCTACCTCTGACTATACACAAGCCTCACAAGTCTACCTCTGACTATAGCCTCACAAGTCTACCTCTGACCACAGACAAGCCTCACAAGTCTACCGCTGACTATACACAAGCCTCACAAGTCTGCCTCTGACTATACACAGGCCTCACAAGTCTACCTCTGACCACAGACAAGCCTCACAAGTCTACCTCTGACTAAACACAAGCTTCACAAGTCTACCTCTGATTATACACAGGCCTCACAAGTCTACCTCTGACCATACACAGGCCTCACAAGTCTACCTCTGACTATACACAGGCCTCACAAGTCTACCCCTGACCATACACAAGCCTCACAAGTGCACCTCTGACCATAGACGGGCCTCACAAGTCTACCTCTGACTATACACAAGCCTCATAAGTCTACCTTTGACTATACACAAGACTCACATGTCTGCCTCTGACCATACACAGTCCTCACAAGTCTACCTCTGACTATTGGCTCACAAGTCTACTTCTGACTATACACAGGCCTCACAAGTCTACCTCTGACTATAGCCTCACAAGTCTACCTCTGACCATAGCCTCACAAGTCTACCCCTGACCATACACAGGCCTCACAAGTCTACCTTTGACTATACACAAGCCTCACAAGTCTACCTCTGACTATACACAGGCCTCACAAATGTGGCGATTTTGCCCTAAGCACGCGGCAGGTGATTGTAAACATAAAAGCCATTTATGTGGCCTTTTTGTACTTGGCCTTGTTTTGACATGCTCCGTTCGAGCGTGCGTTGCCACGGCGACGTATTGTAATTTACGCTCCAGTAAACTATAACAATGGATCGACTAAACCTCGCGTGCGCCCTACAGTTTCTGGTGTATTATATATACACTGGAAGCGACTCGTTCGAGGAGATTGTCCAAGATCGAGAGACAGGACACACACGAGGCTCGGCCATGAGCTTTGTGTTCCCTGTTTGCGAGTAGTGGGCTCCTAGAGCCCTGGGGACGATTTCCGTGGGGAGGCCCGGGCTGGGAGAGACGAGTTGCTGACTCGGGGGCCTTCGGCCCTGTGGATCGCCAGCTCTCTCCCTTCCCGGGACATGTGACAGAGGCTCTGGCCAGCATGTCGGACTGTACGGGGTTCCGTCCCCGAGGCAGACCGCGGCTCGCCAGGCCCCGCCAGTTAACACCGTAGGGATGAACTAGTTTCTGAACGGTGTCCGTAGGCCTGGGAGTGTCGGGTGGGCTGTTACCTGGTTACCGTTAATGATGAAGTAGTTACCGTGTCCGCCGCGACCTCCGGTGAGCGGCCCTGCCACGAGGATCCGGAATAGCGGATGCGCGTCCGCAAGGACTCGGATGAGAGAGGACTATCCTCGAGGATCCCGAAGAGCGGACGATAGTCAATAACTTTACACAAGTCTGCCTCTGACCATACACAGGCCTCATAAATTTACCTCTGACTATACACAAGCCTCACAAGTCTACCTCTGACTATAGCCTCACAAGGCTACCTCTGACTATAGCCTCACAAGTCTACCTCTGACCATACACAGGCCTCACGAGTCTACCTCTGACTATAGCCTCACAAGTCTACCTGTGACCATACACAGGCCTCACAAGTCTACCTCTGACCATACACAGGCCTCACAAGTCTACCTCTGACTATACACAGGCCTCACATGTCTACCTCTGACCATACACGGGCCTCACAAGTCTACCTCTGACTATACACAAGCCTAACAAGTCTACCTCTGACTATAGCCTCAAAAATCTACCTCTGACCATACACAAGCCTCATAAGTCTACTTCTGACTATACACAAGCCTAACAAGACTACCTCTGAATAAAGCCTCACAAATCTACCTCTGACCATACACAGGCCTCACAAGTCTACCTCTGACCATACACAGGTCTCACAAGTCTACCTCTGACTATAGACGGGCCTCACAAGTCTACCTCTGACTATACACAAGCTTCACAAGTCTACCTCTGACTATACACAAGCCTCACAAGTCTACCTCTGACTATACACAAGCCTAACAAGACTACCTCTGACTAAAGCCTCACAAGTCTACCGCTGACTATACACAGGCCTCACAGGTCTATCTCTGACTATACATAGGCCTCACAAGTCTACCTCTGACCATACACAGGCCTCACAAGTCTACTTCTGACTATAGACAGGCCTCACAAGTATACCTCTGACTATACACAAGCCTCACAAATCTACCTCTGACCATACACAGGCCTCACAAGTCTACCTCTGACCATACACAGGCCTCACAAGTCTACCTCTGACTATAGCCTCACAAGTCTACCTCTGACTATACACAGGCCTCACAAGTCTACGCGCCATGCGTCCTAAATTCGCCAACATTTTTTAGTTCAAGTACTATATAATACATATAACACTCGTAACATAGCAATATTTGTTACCAACGAAAACTTAGGTTCGCCAGCCAAAAATTCCATGATGTTGCAGATGTCGTCATTTCTGGTGGTTGCTGATGGGAGCATCTGTTATCTTGTTGTCTCATCCGCTGCGAATGGCGATTGGAGTTCCCAAATTCGCCACGTGTTTCAGTGCTGTTATTCCATCTGTAAAGTATATTTAATAATGATGAAATAGAAGCAGATATACATCACATCATGATTACACATGTCTCCTCGTTTTAGCAATGTGGTATTGCGCAATTTAGTGTCTTAAATTATAACATGGCATCAGCATCCAGATCCACAATGCGGCAATGTTTGAGCAGCCAAAGCCGGTCTCTAATAAGTGTTAGAGACCGGCATTTGAGACCGGCTGCTGGTTGCCACGACGCCGTTGTTTTGTTTACGTAATATGCGCTTCTGCGCGTGCGTTGTCATGGCTATTTTATGGATCTTTTTCTTTCCGGACCGAAACTGTGGGCTTTTCTCAGGTTGAAAACTTTGCAGCTTCATTCACTTCGAAGGCAAAATAAGCGTTATTTCAGCTCAAAAACATATGGAAATCAAGTAAAACACAATTAAAATGTAATGCCATGTTATAATCAGAGAGGAGAAACGCCCTCGGGACTGTGCCGCCAGATTTGAGACCTCCCCTCCGGGTCGGTCTCACATCTGCGACACAGTCCCTCGAGCGTTTCTAATCGTCACAAACATCATGGCAAACCAGTTTTTATCCCTTAACTATATATAACATGAAAAGTTATCGCCAGGAACGTTCTCCTCCTGCCATTCAGAAATGAAGGGTGGGACACCAACGACTTTGAATATATATCTATATATACATGAACTTATATATTTGAACATCAAATATATGTCATTTTAATGATTTCATTATGTACATGTATTTCACGATGCATTGATTGTCCAAAAAGGGCCACCAGGCGAAACTGCCCTGAACCAGAAAGTAGAAGTTCACTCATTTGACAGGCACATAACCAGACATGAGCCATCGGCTGTTTGATTTTACCACTACATCCTTATTGAATTTGGATACCTGCAAATGATGAACCATAGCCTGGGGTGGGAATCGAACCCACAGTTCTGGACAACCAATAACAATGATATTGCAATTTAATGTTACAGCACATGCAAAATACATCCGAAAACTGACTGAAAATCTTTCACTAACAAATCAAAACTAATCGCAGTAATGTCCGCATCAAAATTTCACCAGTAATACCAACAAATTGTCATACTTTCCATAACAAACATACAATTTTACAAATAGGTTGACATTGTCATTTCCCAAAGCAACATGGAAACAGACTAAAATTTAAGAACAATCTGAGCACACAAAGCTCAATGCCCCCACGTAGCAGCCAACACACTCGTTGTGAAACCACTTATCACATGTGTCGCACGTGATCCAGTGCACCGTGCAAGGTTGTCGTCCCGAACTGGATGAAGGGGGAGAATCGCCCATGCACACATTACATACATCATCACTCTCACTCACACATGCATTGTCGATATGGATGTTTGTGTTGTGTGTGTCGTTATTTGTCGATCTTGTGTCCTTTCCGTTGGCCATTCCCTTGCTCTTGCCCTTGCCCTTTCCTGCTTTCTTACCTTGTACTGTTTCCAGCTGCCCTCCGCCCTCTTGTTGATCTCAACCTTTCTCTTTCTCAGTTGTCTCTGTGTGTCCTGTTCTTCTTCATCTCTTTCTGGTGACTCCTCCATTTGCTTCTTTGTACTTCTCTGTCTCCTTTTGCCCTTTCCTGCTGCAGTGTCCTGTTTTGCATCCATTTTCTTCGTTGCCCTTTCCTTCTTTTCATCTGCCTTTTTCTGTCTTTCCTGCCTTCGCGCCTCCTTCTCTTTGTCCACCTCTTCTTTCTTCTGTAGCTGCTTCAAAATGGCTTCCGACGTTATTGTTCTGCCAAAGTTGACAACTTTCCTGCATCTGGCTGTTGTTGGTTTCATGGTGGTCCCGGGAATGATGAAAAAATCTTGAACTTCTTCCGGGAGGTCCAGCACGGACTGCACAGGGTGATGACATTTTATGACTTGGTGGCATGTCGGACAGTGTGATCCTTTCAGTTCAGCATTGTCTTCTGTGTTGCTGCTCTTGCTGCACTGGTGTCCGGATGTTTGAGGGCCGCACTTGGGTCCAGTCGATGGCCTTTGAGTTCAGAGGGTTAATACCACACTTTATGAATGATGACTTGACCGTACTTGGAGAACAGACCTTATCGATAGCATAACTGAGTACAGTTGGGAGTTTGGCTCGTGAGATTACATTGTTGTTATGCAACAAATTTAGGGATTGGGCTATGGAAATGAATTTGGCCTTGATGTGCTGAAATAAAGCCACGTCCAAGGGTTGCAGTAGATGCGTTGTGTGTGCTGGCGATCCTAGTACGTCAATCTGTTTGATATGGAAAACCAAAACTTAGCATTTCGTGCATATCCACATTCTGAAATAGACCAAATCAATCAACAAGTCTATCACTCCAAAAAAAAAGATGGATACCTGCTCCTTCTTTGCCTTGCAATCAACTTTAAGCTAACGTGAGACTCGTGATTATCGCAGATTAGCAACACAGGCCTCCTTCGCCCACAGTTTGGAATGAAGATTTGGGTGAACCACTCATAAAATAATTCGGTGTCCATGTACCCTGTTGGATCACAAGCACTTCCACATACCGATAGATACATTTACAATACCGAATAAATATCAATATTGTGTGATGTGTTAATATATGATTGTTAACTTTAAACTCCACCTCTGACCATAAACAGGCCTGAAAAGTCTGCTCCTGTCTATAGACAGGTCTCAGAAGTCTCCATCTGACCATAGAGAGGCTTCACAAAAGTATCCATCTGACCACAGACTGGCCTAAAAGTCTCCATTTCGCCAAAGACAGACCTCACAAGTCTCCCTCTGACTATAGACAGGCCTCACAAGTCTGTCACCATATATAAATTAATATATTTATATATATGCAACCTTTTTGTAACAGTCAGGCAACCATTTCGCTACATTAAAATCTTTCTACAAGGGTCGAGCGACAAAGAAGTCAACGCATTGGCGCATAAGCAGTTTGCGTTTTTCTGATTAAATTCTTGTCCACAGATATGATAGACATGTCAGTGTGCCTCTAAAGTCTACTGCTGACCATAGACAGTCGTCACAAGTCTCCATTTTACCACAGACAAGCCTCACAAGTCTACCTCTGACCATACACAGGCCTCACAAGTCTACCTCTGACTATGCACAAGCCTCACAAGTCTACCTCTGACCATAGACGGGCCTCACAAGTCTCCATCTGAATACAAAGAGGACTATAAAGTCTCCTTATAGAGAAGCCTCAGATGTCTCTTCATATATAAACATATGTATATATTTGCGACCTTTTTGTAACAATCATACAACCATTTTGCTACATTAGCATTTTATTATATGGGTTGTGTGACAAACAAGTCAACTCAATGGAAACTAGCCATCACATGTCTCGTTCTTAACATAATTGAGCCACACTACCTCACCGTGGCCTCAAAAGTCATTGCTGAACATATATAGGCTTCATAATTCTCATGCTGACCATCAGCAGAACTCACAAGTCTCCCTCTGATCATATCCAGGATACACAAGTCTAAAGTGGCCTATAGACAGACCTCACAAGTATATTCCTGTCCATTGACAGGCCTCACAAATCTACCTCTGACCATAGGCAGGCCTCAATAGTCTGCACCTGAACAACATGATTCAAGTCTACTTCTGTCCATAGACAGGTCTCAGACGACTATCTCGTCACATTTTCCCTCGGAGCAAAGGCAGGTCTCACATTCTCCCTCCCACTATACATAGGCCTCACATATCTCCCTGTGACCATAGACAGGATTCACTTGTCTCCTTCACCATAAACAGGCCTCAGAATTCGCCAGATGACCACACACCTGCTTCAAATGCTAATGTAGCAAAATGGTTGTCTGATTGTTACAAAAAGGTTGTAAATATATAAATATGTTTATATATGAAAAGACATCTGAGGCTTGTCTACAAGGAGACTTTGGAGTCCTCTTTGTATTCAGATGGAGACTTGTGAGGCAAGTCTATGGTCAGATCGAGACTAGTGAGGCCTGTGTATAGACATAGGTAGACTTGTGAGGCTTGTCTCTCTCCGACCAAAGACAGATGTCTGACGTGTCTATCTGACCCTCAACTACAGACAGGCCTCACAAGTCTCCCGCTGACCACAGATAGGCCTCACAAGTCTGTCTCCATATATAAATATATTTATATATGTGCAACCTTTTTGTAACAATCAGGCAACCATTTTGCTACATTAAAATCTTGCTACATGGGTCAAGCGACAAAGAAGTCAACGCAATGGCACATAAGCAAGCCTCTCTTTCTCTGACCATAGGCACTAGGTAGCCCCAGCAGTGGCTCTCCAACCCCCATACACTGTATAAAGGGAGGAGGGGGGTAGAGCCATATGATACACCACAGTGAAAATCTGACATTGCCATTCAAATCGTGTGCCTCTATTTTAAAACAGTGTGATCACTCCAAAGTGTTATTATGTTCGTTTATACTTATTTTTGAGGCATGTGGCACACTTTGGTGCTGATCTGCGCATTTGTTTCCCTGGAAAACGGAGAATTTACATTTGAAGTGCTTCCAGACATTCTAAGCATTCGAGTTTGCTGGCAATGTAAATTCTCTGTTTTCCAGTAAACAAATGCGCAGATCAACCCCATAGTGTGCCACACGCCTCAAAAGTAAGTATAAACGAATATGAAAACATTCTAGAGTGGCAACACTGTTGTAAAATAGAGCCACATGATTTGAATGGCAATGTCAGGTTTTCACTGTGGTGTGTTCTGTGGGTCTACGACCCCCCCCCCCCCTTCCCTTATCTGGGGGTTGGAGAACAAATGCTGGGACTAGGCACTAGGCAGGTCTGGCAAGTGAACTTCTGTCCGTAGTCAGGCCTCAAAACTTCCATCTGAAGGCCTCAGAACTCCACCTCTGACCATAAACAGGCCTGAAAAGTCTGCACCTGTCTATAGACAGGTCTCAGAAGTCTCCATCTGACCATAGAGAGGCTTCACAAAAGTATCCATCTGACCACAGACTGGCCTAAAAGTCTCCATTTCGCCAAAGACAGACCTCACAAGTCTCCCTCTGACTATAGACAGGCCTCACAAGTCTGTCACCATACATAAATATATTTATATATATGCAACCTTTTTGTAACAGTCAGGCAACCATTTCGCTACATTAAAATCTTTCTACAAGGGTCGAGCAACAAAGAAGTCAACGCATTGGCACATAAGCAGTTTGCGTTTTTCTGATTAAATTCGTGTCCACAGACATGAGACATGTCAGTATGCTTCTAAAGTCTACTCCTTAATATAGACAGTCATCATAAGTCTCCATTTTACCACAGACAAGCCTTACAAGTCTACCTCTGACCATACACAGGCCTCACAAGTCTACCTCTGACTATACACAAGCCTCACAAGTCTACCTCTGACTATAGCCTCACAAGTCTACCTCTGACTATACACAGGCCTCACAAGTCTACCTCTGATTATACACAGGCCTCACAAGTCTACCTCTGACTATAGCCTCACAAGTCTACCTCTGACTATACACAGGCCTCACAAGTCTACCTCTGACTATAGCCTCACAAGTCTACCTCTGACTATACACAGGCCTCACAAGTCTACCTCTGACCATACACAGGCCTCACAAGTCTACCTCTGACTATACACAGGCCTCACAAGTCTACCTCTGACCATATACAGGCCTCGCAAGTCTACCCCTGACTATACACAGGCCTCACAAGTCTACCTCTGACTATAGCCTCACAAATCTACCTCTGACTATAGCCTCACAAGTCTACCTCTGACTTTACACAAGCCTCACAAGTCTACCTCTGACTATAGCCTCACAAGTCTACCTCTGACTTTAGCCTCACAAGTCTACCTCTGACCATACACAAGCCTCACAAGTCTACCTCTGACTATACACAAGCCTCACAAGTCTACCTCTGACCATACACGGGCCTCACAAATCTACCTCTGACCATACACGGGCCTCACAAGTCTACCTCTGACTATAGCCTCACAAGTCTACCTCTGACTATACACAAGCCTCACAAGTCTACCTCTGACTATAGCCTCACAAGTCTACCTCTGACCATACACAAGCCTCACAAGTCTACCTCTGACTATACACAGGCCTCGCAAGTCTACCTCTGACCATACACGGGCCTCACGAGTCTACCTCTGACTATACACAAGCCTCACAAGTCTACCTCTGACTATAGCCTCACAAGTCTACCTCTGACTATAGCCTCACAAGTCCACCTCTGACCATACACAAGCCTCACAAGTCTACCTCTGACTATACACAAGCCTCATAGGTCTACCTCTGACTATACACAAGCCTCACAAGTCTACCTCTGACTATAGCCTCACAAGTCTACCTCTGACTATAGCCTCACAAGTCTACCTCTGACTATACACAAGCCTCACAAGTCTACCTCTGACTATAGCCTCACAAGTCTACCTCTGACTATAGCCTCACAAGTCTGCCTCTGACCATAGACAAGCCTCATAAGTCTACCTCTGACTATATACAAGCCTCACAAGTCTACCTCTGACTATAGCCTCACATGTCTACCTCTGACTATAGACAGGCCACACAAGTCTACCTCTCACCACAGACGGGCCTCACAAGTCTACCTCTGATTATAGCCTCACAAGTCTACCTCTGACCATACACAGGCCTCACAAGTCTACCTCTGATTATAGCCTCACAAGTCTACCTCTGACCATACACAGGCCTCACAAGTCTACCTCTGACCATAGACGGGCCTCACAAGTCTACTTCTGACTATACACAAGCTTCACAAGTCTACCTCTGACTATACACAGGCCTCACAAGTCTACCTCTGACTATACACAAGCCTCACAAGTCTACCTCTGACTATACACAGGTCTCACAAGTCTACCTCTGACCATACACAGGGAACACAAGTCTACCCCTGACCATACACAAGCCTCACAAGTCTACCTCTGACTATACACAAGCCTCATAGGTCTACCTCTGACTATACACAAGCCTCACAAGTCTGCCTCTGACTATACACAGGCCTCACAAGTCTACCTCTGACTATAGACTCACAAGTCTACCCCTGACTATACACAGGCCTCACAAGTCTACCTCTGACCATACACAAGCCTCACAAGTCTACCTCTGACTATACACAAGCCTCACAAGTCTACCTCTGACTTTAGACTCACAAGTCTACTTCTGACTATACACAGACCTCACAAGTCTACCTCTGACTATACACAAGCCTCACAAGTCTACCTCTGACCATACACAAGCCTCACAAGTCTACCTCTGACCATACACAGGCCTCACAAGTCTACCTCTGACTATACACAGGCCTCACAAGTCTACCTCTGACCATACACAAGCCTCACAAGTCTACCTCTGACCATACACAGGCCTCACAAGTCTACCTCTGACCATACACAAGCCTCACAAGTCTACCTCTGACCATACACAGGCCTCACAAGTCTACCTCTGACTATACACAGGCCTCACAAGTCTACCTCTGACCATACACAAGCCTCACAAGTCTACCTCTGACCATACACAAGCCTCACAAGTCTACCTCTGACCATACACAAGCCTCACAAGTCTACCTCTGACCATAAACAGGCCTCACAAGTCTACCTCTGACTATACACAGGCCTCACAAGTCTACCTCTGACCATACACAAGCCTCACAAGTCTACCTCTGACCATACACAGCCCTCACAAGTCTACCTCTGACTATAGCCTCACAAGTCTGCCTCTGACTATACACAGGCCTCACAAGTCTACCTCTGACTATAGACTCACAAGTCTACCTCTGACGATATACAGGCCTCACAAGTCTACCTCTGACTATAGCCTCACAAGTCTACCTCTGATTATACACAAGCCTCACAAGTCTACCTCTGACTATACACAGGCCTCACAAGTCTACCTCTGACTATAGACTCACAAGTCTACTTCTGACTATACACAGGCCTCACAAGTCTACCTCTGACCATACACAAGCCTCACAAGTCTACCTCTGATTATACACAGGCCTCACATGTCTACCTCTGACTATAGACTCACAAGTCTACTTCTGACTATACACAGGCCTCACAAGTCTACCTCTGACCATACACAAGCCTCACAAGTCTACCTCTGACTATACACAGGCCTCACAAGTCTACCTCTGACCATACACAAGCCTCACAAGTCTACCTCTGACTATACACAGCCCTCACAAGTCTACCTCTGACTATAGCCTCACAACTCTACCTTTGACTATAGCCTCACAAGCCTCTCTCTGACTATACACAAGCCTCACATGTCTATCTCTGACTATACACAGCCCTCACAAGTCTACCTCTGACTATAGCTTCACAAGTCGACCTCTGACTACAGCCTCTCAAGTCTGCCTCTGACTATACACAGGCCTCACATGTCTACCTCTGACCATACACAAGCCTCACAAGTCTACCTCTGACTATACACAGGCCTCACAAGTCTATATCTGACCATACACAAGCCTCACAAGTCTACCTCTGACCATACACAGGCCTCACGAGTCTACCTCTGATTATACACAGGCCTCACAAGTCTATATCTGACTATACACAAGCCTCACAAGTCTACCTCTGACCATACACAGGCCTCACAAGTCTACCTCTGACTATACACAGGCCTCACAAGTCTACCTCTGACCATACACAAGCCTCACAAGTCTACCTCTGACCATACACAGCCCTCACAAGTCTACCTCTGACTGTAGCCTCACAAGTCTACCTCTGACTATACACAAGCCTCACAAGTCTACCTCTGACCATAGACGGGCCTCACAAGTCTACCTCTGACCATACACAGGCCTCACAAGTCTACCTCTGACCATACACAGGCCTCACAAGTCTACCTCTGACTATACACAGGCCTCACAAGTCTACCTCTGACCATACACAGGCCTCACAAGTCTACCTCTGACCATACACAAGCCTCACAAGTCTACCTCTGACCATACACAAGCCTCACAAGTCTACCTCTGACCATACACAGGCCTCACAAGTCTACCTCTGACCATACACAGGCCTCACAAGTCTACCTCTGACTATACACAGGCCTCACAAGTCTACCTCTGACCATACACAGGCCACACAAGTCTACCTCTGACTATACACAGGCCTCACATGTCTACCTCTGACTATACACAGGCCTCACAAGTCTACCTCTGACCATACACGGGCCTCACAAGTCTACCTCTGACTATACACAAGCCTCACAAGTCTACCTCTGACTATACACAGGCCTCACAAGTCTACCTCTGACTATACACAAGCCTCACAAGTCTACCTCTGACTATACACAAGCCTCACAAGTCTACCTCTGACTATACACAAGCCTCACAAGTCTACCTCTGACTATAGCCTCACAAGTCTACCTCTGATTATACACAAGCCTCACAAGTCTACCTCTGACTATACACAGGCCTCACAAGTCTAATTCTGACTATACACAGGCCTCACAAGTCTACCTCTGACCATAGACAGGCCTCACAAGTCTACCTCTGACTATAGCCTCACAAGTCTACCTCTGACTATAGCCTCACAAGTCTACCTCTGACCATACACAAGCCTCACAAGTCTACCTCTGACCATACACAGGCCTCACAAGTCTACCTCTGACTATAGACGGGCCTCACAAGTCTACCTCTGACTATAGCCTCACAAGTCTACCTCTGACCATACACAAGCCTCACAAGTCTACCTCTGACCATACACAGGCCTCACAAGTCTACCTCTGATTATAGCCTCACAAGTCTACCTCTGACCATACACAGGCCTCACAAGTCTACCTCTGATTATAGCCTCACAAGTCTACCTCTGACCATACACAGGCCTCACAAGTCTACCTCTGACCATAGACGGGCCTCACAAGTCTACTTCTGACTATACACAAGCTTCACAAGTCTACCTCTGACTATACACAGGCCTCACAAGTCTACCTCTGACTATACACAAGCCTCACAAGTCTACCTCTGACTATACACAGGTCTCACAAGTCTACCTCTGACCATACACAAGGAACACAAGTCTACCCCTGACCATACACAAGCCTCACAAGTCTACCTCTGACTATACACAAGCCTCATAGGTCTACCTCTGACTATACACAAGCCTCACAAGTCTGCCTCTGACTATACACAGGCCTCACAAGTCTACCTCTGACTATAGACTCACAAGTCTACTTCTGACTATACACAGGCCTCACAAGTCTACCTCTGACCATACACAAGCCTCACAAGTCTACCTCTGACTATACACAAGCCTCACAAGTCTACCTCTGCCTTTAGACTCACAAGTCTACTTCTGACTATACACAAGCCTCACAAGTCTACCTCTGACCATACACAAGCCTCACAAGTCTACCTCTGACCATACACAGGCCTCACAAGTCTACCTCTGACTATACACAGGCCTCACAAGTCTACCTCTGACCATACACAAGCCTCACAAGTCTACCTCTGACCATACACAGACCTCACAAGTCTACCTCTGACTATACACAAGCCTCACAAGTCTACCTCTGACCATACACAAGCCTCACAAGTCTACCTCTGACCATACACAGGCCTCACAAGTCTACCTCTGACTATACACAGGCCTCACAAGTCTACCTCTGACCATACACAAGCCTCACAAGTCTACCTCTGACCATACACAGGCCTCACAAGTCTACCTCTGACCATACACAAGCCTCACAAGTCTACCTCTGACCATACACAGGCCTCACAAGTCTACCTCTGACTATACACAGGCCTCACAAGTCTACCTCTGACCATACACAAGCCTCACAAGTCTACCTCTGACCATACACAAGCCTCACAAGTCTACCTCTGACCATACACAAGCCTCACAAGTCTACCTCTGACCATAAACAGGCCTCACAAGTCTACCTCTGACTATACACAGGCCTCACAAGTCTACCTCTGACCATACACAAGCCTCACAAGTCTACCTCTGACCATACACAGCCCTCACAAGTCTACCTCTGACTATAGCCTCACAAGTCTGCCTCTGACTATACACAGGCCTCACAAGTCTACCTCTGACTATAGACTCACAAGTCTACCTCTGACGATATACAGGCCTCACAAGTCTACCTCTGACTATAGCCTCACAAGTCTACCTCTGATTATACACAAGCCTCACAAGTCTACCTCTGACTATACACAGGCCTCACAAGTCTACCTCTGACTATAGACTCACAAGTCTACTTCTGACTATACACAGGCCTCACAAGTCTACCTCTGACCATACACAAGCCTCACAAGTCTACCTCTGATTATACACAGGCCTCACATGTCTACCTCTGACTATAGACTCACAAGTCTACTTCTGACTATACACAGGCCTCACAAGTCTACCTCTGACCATACACAAGCCTCACAAGTCTACCTCTGACTATACACAGGCCTCACAAGTCTACCTCTGACCATACACAAGCCTCACAAGTCTACCTCTGACTATACACAGCCCTCACAAGTCTACCTCTGACTATAGCCTCACAACTCTACCTTTGACTATAGCCTCACAAGCCTCTCTCTGACTATACACAAGCCTCACATGTCTATCTCTGACTATACGCAGCCCTCACAAGTCTACCTCTGACTATAGCTTCACAAGTCTACCTCTGACTATAGCCTCACAAGTCGACCTCTGACTACAGCCTCTCAAGTCTGCCTCTGACTATACACAGGCCTCACATGTCTACCTCTGACTATAGACTCACAAGTCTACTTCTGACTATACACAGGCCTCACAAGTCCACCTCTGACCATACACAAGCCTCACAAGTCTACCTCTGACTACACACAGGCCTCACAAGTCTACCTCTGACCATACACAAGCCTCACAAGTCTACCTCTGACTATACACAGGCCTCACAAGTCTATATCTGACCATACACAAGCCTCACAAGTCTACCTCTGACCATACACAGGCCTCACGAGTCTACCTCTGATTATACACAGGCCTCACAAGTCTATATCTGACTATACACAAGCCTCACAAGTCTACCTCTGACCATACACAGGCCTCACAAGTCTACCTCTGACTATACACAGGCCTCACAAGTCTACCTCTGACCATACACAAGCCTCACAAGTCTACCTCTGACCATACACAGCCCTCACAAGTCTACCTCTGACTGTAGCCTCACAAGTCTACCTCTGACTATACACAAGCCTCACAAGTCTACCTCTGACCATAGACGGGCCTCACAAGTCTACCTCTGACCATACACAGGCCTCACAAGTCTACCTCTGACCATACACAGGCCTCACAAGTCTACCTCTGACTATACACAGGCCTCACAAGTCTACCTCTGACCATACACAGGCCTCACAAGTCTACCTCTGACCATACACAAGCCTCACAAGTCTACCTCTGACCATACACAAGCCTCACAAGTCTACCTCTGACCATACACAGGCCTCACAAGTCTACCTCTGACCATACACAGGCCTCACAAGTCTACCTCTGACTATACACAGGCCTCACAAGTCTACCTCTGACCATACACAGGCCACACAAGTCTACCTCTGACTATACACAGGCCTCACATGTCTACCTCTGACTATACACAGGCCTCACAAGTCTACCTCTGACCATACACGGGCCTCACAAGTCTACCTCTGACTATACACAAGCCTCACAAGTCTACCTCTGACTATACACAGGCCTCACAAGTCTACCTCTGACTATACACAAGCCTCACAAGTCTACCTCTGACTATACACAAGCCTCACAAGTCTACCTCTGACTATACACAAGCCTCACAAGTCTACCTCTGACTATAGCCTCACAAGTCTACCTCTGATTATACACAAGCCTCACAAGTCTACCTCTGACTATACACAGGCCTCACAAGTCTAACTCTGACTATACACAGGCCTCACAAGTCTACCTCTGACCATAGACAGGCCTCACAAGTCTACCTCTGACTATAGCCTCACAAGTCTACCTCTGACTATAGCCTCACAAGTCTACCTCTGACCATACACAAGCCTCACAAGTCTACCTCTGACCATACACAGGCCTCACAAGTCTACCTCTGACTATAGACGGGCC
Organism: Terebella lapidaria; assembly: GCA_949152475.1. Taxonomy (NCBI): domain Eukaryota; kingdom Metazoa; phylum Annelida; class Polychaeta; order Terebellida; family Terebellidae; genus Terebella; species Terebella lapidaria. The sequence goes on along the minus strand of OX424567.1, from coordinate 35,993,396 downwards.
TCACAAGTCTACCTCTGACTATAGCCTCACAAGTCTACCTCTGACCATACACAAGCCTCACAAGTCTACCTCTGACCATACACAGGCCTCACAAGTCTACCTCTGACTATAGACGGGCCTCACAAGTCTACCTCTGACTATAGCCTCACAAGTCTACCTCTGACCATACACAAGCCTCATAAGTCTAACTCTGACTATACACAAGCCTCAAAAGTCTACCTCTGACTATAGCCTCACAAGTCTACCTCTGACTATAGCCTCACAAGTCTACCTCTGACTATAGCCTCACAAGCCTCTCTCTGACTATACACAAGCCTCACATGTCTACCTCTGATTATACACGGCCCTCACAAGTCTACTTCTGACTATAGCTTCACAAGTCTACCACTGACTATAGCCTCACAAGTCGACCTCTGACTACAGCCTCTCAAGTCTGCCTCTGACTATACACAGGCCTCACATGTCTACCTCTGACTATAGACTCACAAGTCTACTTCTGACTATACACAGGCCTCACAAGTCCACCTCTGACCATACACAAGCCTCACAAGTCTACCTCTGACTACACACAGGCCTCACAAGTCTACCTCTGACCATACACAAGCCTCACAAGTCTACCTCTGACTATACACAGGCCTCACAAGTCTATATCTGACCATACACAAGCCTCACAAGTCTACCTCTGACCATACACAGGCCTCACGAGTCTACCTCTGATTATACACAGGCCTCACAAGTCTATATCTGACCATACACAAGCCTCACAAGTCTACCTCTGACCATACACAGGCCTCACAAGTCTACCTCTGACTATACACAGGCCTCACAAGTCTACCTCTGACCATACACAAGCCTCACAAGTCTACCTCTGACCATACACAGCCCTCACAAGTCTACCTCTGACTATAGCCTCACAAGTCTACTTCTGACTATACACAGGCCTCACAAGTCCACCTCTGACCATACACAAGCCTCACAAGTCTACCTCTGACTACACACAGGCCTCACAAGTCTACCTCTGACCATACACAAGCCTCACAAGTCTACCTCTGACTATACACAGGCCTCACAAGTCTGTATCTGACCATACACAAGCCTCACAAGTCTACCTCTGACCATACACAGGCCTCACGAGTCTACCTCTGATTATACACAGGCCTCACAAGTCTATATCTGACCATACACAAGCCTCACAAGTCTACCTCTGACCATACACAGGCCTCACAAGTCTACCTCTGACTATACACAGGCCTCACAAGTCTACCTCTGACCATACACAAGCCTCACAAGTCTACCTCTGACCATACACAGCCCTCACAAGTCTACCTCTGACTGTAGCCTCACAAGTCTACCTCTGACTATACACAAGCCTCACAAGTCTACCTCTGACCATCGACGGGCCTCACAAGTCTACCTCTGACCATACACAGGCCTCACAAGTCTACCTCTGACTATACACAGGCCTCACAAGTCTCCCTCTGACCATACACAGGCCTCACAAGTCTACCTCTGACCATACACAAGCCTCACAAGTCTACCTCTGACCATACACAAGCCTCACAAGTCTACCTCTGACCATACACAGGCCTCACAAGTCTACCTCTGACCATACACAGGCCTCACAAGTCTACCTCTGACTATACACAGGCCTCACAAGTCTACCTCTGACCATACACAGGCCTCACAAGTCTACCTCTGACTATACACAGGCCTCACATGTCTACCTCTGACTATACACAGGCCTCACAAGTCTACATCTGACCATACACGGGCCTCACAAGTCTACTTCTGACTATACACAAGCCTCACAAGTCTACCTCTGACTATACACAGGCCTCACAAGTCTACCTCTGACTATACACAAGCCTCACAAGTCTACCTCTGACTATACACAAGCCTCACAAGTCTACCTCTGACTATACACAAGCCTCACAAGTCTACCTCTGACTATAGCCTCACAAGTCTACCTCTGACCATAGACAGGCCTCACAAGTCTACCTCTGACTATAGCCTCACAAGTCTACCTCTGACTATAGCCTCACAAGTCTACCTCGGACCATACACAAGCCTCACAAGTCTACCTCTGACCATACACAGGCCTCACAAGTCTACCTCTGACTATAGACGGGCCTCACAAGTCTACCTCTGACTATAGCCTCACAAGTCTACCTCTGACCATACACAAGCCTCATAAGTCTAACTCTGATTATACACAAGCCTCAAAAGTCTACCTCTGACTATAGCCTCACAAGTCTACCTCTGACTATAGCCTCACAAGTCTACCTCTGACTATAGCCTCACAAGCCTCTCTCTGACTATACACAAGCCTCACATGTCTACCTCTGATTATACACGGCCCTCACAAGTCTACCTCTGACTATAGCTTCACAAGTCTACCTCTGACTATAGCCTCACAAGTCGACCTCTGACTACAGCCTCTCAAGTCTGCCTCTGACTATACACAGGCCTCACATGTCTACCTCTGACTATAGACTCACAAGTCTACTTCTGACTATACACAGGCCTCACAAGTCCACCTCTGACCATACACAAGCCTCACAAGTCTACCTCTGACTACACACAGGCCTCACAAGTCTACCTCTGACCATACACAAGCCTCACAAGTCTACCTCTGACTATACACAGGCCTCACAAGTCTATATCTGACCATACACAAGCCTCACAAGTCTACCTCTGACCATACACAGGCCTCACGAGTCTACCTCTGATTATACACAGGACTCACAAGTCTATATCTGACCATACACAAGCCTCACAAGTCTACCTCTGACCATACACAGGCCTCACAAGTCTACCTCTGACTATACACAGGCCTCACAAGTCTACCTCTGACCATACACAAGCCTCACAAGTCTACCTCTGACCATACACAGCCCTCACAAGTCTACCTCTGACTATAGCCTCACAAGTCTACTTCTGACTATACACAGGCCTCACAAGTCCACCTCTGACCATACACAAGCCTCACAAGTCTACCTCTGACTACACACAGGCCTCACAAGTCTACCTCTGACCATACACAAGCCTCACAAGTCTACCTCTGACTATACACAGGCCTCACAAGTCTGTATCTGACCATACACAAGCCTCACAAGTCTACCTCTGACCATACACAGGCCTCACGAGTCTACCTCTGATTATACACAGGCCTCACAAGTCTATATCTGACCATACACAAGCCTCACAAGTCTACCTCTGACCATACACAGGCCTCACAAGTCTACCTCTGACTATACACAGGCCTCACAAGTCTACCTCTGACCATACACAAGCCTCACAAGTCTACCTCTGACCATACACAGCCCTCACAAGTCTACCTCTGAATGTAGCCTCACAAGTCTACCTCTGACTATACACAAGCCTCACAAGTCTACCTCTGACCATAGACGGGCCTCACAAGTCTACCTCTGACCATACACAGGCCTCACAAGTCTACCTCTGACTATACACAGGCCTCACAAGTCTCCCTCTGACCATACACAGGCCTCACAAGTCTACCTCTGACCATACACAAGCCTCACAAGTCTACCTCTGACCATACACAAGCCTCACAAGTCTACCTCTGACCATACACAGGCCTCACAAGTCTACCTCTGACCATACACAGGCCTCACAAGTCTACCTCTGACTATACACAGGCCTCACAAGTCTACCTCTGACCATACACAGGCCTCACAAGTCTACCTCTGACTATACACAGGCCTCACATGTCTACCTCTGACAATACACAGGCCTCACAAGTCTACCTCTGACCATACACGGGCCTCACAAGTCTACCTCTGACTATACACAAGCCTCACAAGTCTACCTCTGACTATACACAGGCCTCACAAGTCTACCTCTGACTATACACAAGCCTCACAAGTCTACCTCTGACTATACACAAGCCTCACAAGTCTACCTCTGACTATACACAAGCCTCACAAGTCTACCTCTGACTATAGCCTCACAAGTCTACCTCTGACCATAGACAGGCCTCACAAGTCTACCTCTGACTATAGCCTCACAAGTCTACCTCTGACTATAGCCTCACAAGTCTACCTCTGACTATACACAGGCCTCACAAGTCTATATCTGACCATACACAAGCCTCACAAGTCTACCTCTGACCATACACAGGCCTCACGAGTCTACCTCTGATTATACACAGGCCTCACAAGTCTATATCTGACCATACACAAGCCTCACAAGTCTACCTCTGACCATACACAGGCCTCACAAGTCTACCTCTGACTATACACAGGCCTCACAAGTCTACCTCTGACCATACACAAGCCTCACAAGTCTACCTCTGACCATACACAGCCCTCACAAGTCTACCTCTGACTATAGCCTCACAAGTCTACTTCTGACTATACACAGGCCTCACAAGTCCACCTCTGACCATACACAAGCCTCACAAGTCTACCTCTGACTACACACAGGCCTCACAAGTCTACCTCTGACCATACACAAGCCTCACAAGTCTACCTCTGACTATACACAGGCCTCACAAGTCTGTATCTGACCATACACAAGCCTCACAAGTCTACCTCTGACCATACACAGGCCTCACGAGTCTACCTCTGATTATACACAGGCCTCACAAGTCTATATCTGACCATACACAAGCCTCACAAGTCTACCTCTGACCATACACAGGCCTCACAAGTCTACCTCTGACTATACACAGGCCTCACAAGTCTACCTCTGACCATACACAAGCCTCACAAGTCTACCTCTGACCATACACAGCCCTCACAAGTCTACCTCTGAATGTAGCCTCACAAGTCTACCTCTGACTATACACAAGCCTCACAAGTCTACCTCTGACCATAGACGGGCCTCACAAGTCTACCTCTGACCATACACAGGCCTCACAAGTCTACCTCTGACTATACACAGGCCTCACAAGTCTCCCTCTGACCATACACAGGCCTCACAAGTCTACCTCTGACCATACACAAGCCTCACAAGTCTACCTCTGACCATACACAAGCCTCACAAGTCTACCTCTGACCATACACAGGCCTCACAAGTCTACCTCTGACCATACACAGGCCTCACAAGTCTACCTCTGACTATACACAGGCCTCACAAGTCTACCTCTGACCATACACAGGCCTCACAAGTCTACCTCTGACTATACACAGGCCTCACATGTCTACCTCTGACTATACACAGGCCTCACAAGTCTACCTCTGACCATACACGGGCCTCACAAGTCTACCTCTGACTATACACAAGCCTCACAAGTCTACCTCTGACTATACACAGGCCTCACAAGTCTACCTCTGACTATACACAAGCCTCACAAGTCTACCTCTGACTATACACAAGCCTCACAAGTCTACCTCTGACTATACACAAGCCTCACAAGTCTACCTCTGACTATAGCCTCACAAGTCTACCTCTGACCATAGACAGGCCTCACAAGTCTACCTCTGACTATAGCCTCACAAGTCTACCTCTGACTATAGCCTCACAAGTCTACCTCTGACTATAGACGGGCCTCACAAGTCTACCTCTGACTATAGCCTCACAAGTCTACCTCTGACCATACACAAGCCTCATAAGTCTAACTCTGACTATACACAAGCCTCAAAAGTCTACCTCTGACTATAGCCTCACAAGTCTACCTCTGACTATAGCCTCACAAGCCTCTCTCTGACTATACACAAGCCTCACATGTCTACCTCTGATTATACACGGCCCTCACAAGTCTACCTCTGACTATAGACTCACAAGTCTACTTCTGACTATACACAGGCCTCACAAGTCCACCTCTGACCATACACAGGCCTCACAAGTCTACCTCTGACTATACACAGGCCTCACAAGTCTACCTCTGACCATACACAAGCCTCACAAGTCTACCTCTGACCATACACAGCCCTCACAAGTCTACCTCTGACTATAGCCTCACAAGTCTACCTCTGACTATACACAAGCCTCACAAGTCTACCTCTGACCATAGACGGGCCTCACAAGGCCACCTCTGACCATACACAGGCCTCACAAGTCTACCTCTGACTATACACAGGCCTCACAAGTCTACCTCTGACCATACACAGGCCTCACAAGTCTACCTCTGACCATACACAAGCCTCACAAGTCTACCTCTGACCATACACAAGCCTCACAAGTCTACCTCTGACCATACACAGGCCTCACAAGTCTACCTCTGACCATACACAGGCCTCACAAGTCTACCTCTGACTATACACAGGCCTCACAAGTCTACCTCTGACCATACACAGGCCTCACAAGTCTACCTCTGACTATACACAGGCCTCACATGTCTACCTCTGACTATACACAGGCCTCACAAGTCTACCTCTGACCATACACGGGCCTCACAAGTCTACCTCTGACTATACACAAGCCTCACAAGTCTACCTCTGACTATACACAGGCCTCACAAGTCTACCTCTGACTATACACAAGCCTCAGAAGTCTAACTCTGACTATACACAAGCCTCACAAGTCTACCTCTGACTATACACAAGCCTCACAAGTCTACCTCTGACTATACACAAGCCTCACAAGTCTACCTCTGACTATAGCCTCACAAGTCTACCTCTGATTATACACAAGCCTCACAAGTCTACCTCTGACTATACACAGGCCTCACAAGTCTACCTCTGACTATACACAGGCCTCACAAGTCTACCTCTGACCATAGACAGGCCTCACAAGTCTACCTCTGACTATAGCCTCACAAGTCTACCTCTGACTATAGCCTCACAAGTCTACCTCTGACCATACACAAGCCTCACAAGTCTACCTCTGACCATACACAGGCCTCACAAGCCTACCTCTGACTATAGACGGGCCTCACAAGTCTACCTCTGACTATAGCCTCACAAGTCTACCTCTGACCATACACAAGCCTCATAAGTCTAACTCTGACTATACACAAGCCTCAAAAGTCTACCTCTGACTATAGCCTCACAAGTCTACCTCTGACTATAGCCTCACAAGTCTACCTCTGACTATAGCCTCACAAGTCTACCTCTGACTATAGCCTCACAAGTCTACCTCTGACCATACACAGGCCTCACAAGTCTACCTCTGACTTTACACAGGCCTCACAAGTCTACCTCTGACATACACAAGCCTCACAAGTCTACCTCTGACTATAGCCTCACAAGACTACCGCTGACTATAGCCTCACAAATCTACCTCTGACCATACACAGGCCTCACAAGTCTACCTCTGACCATACACAAGCCTCACAAGTCTACCTCTGACTATAGACGGGCCTCACAAGTCTACCTCTGACTATACACAAGCCTCACAAGTCTACTTCTAACTATACACAAGCCTCACAAATCTACCTGTGACTATAGACGGGCCTCACAAGTCTACCTCTGACTATTCACAGGCCTCACAAGTCTACCTCTGACCATACACAAGCCTCACAAGTCTACCTCAGACTATACACAAGCCTCACAAGTCTACCTCTGACTATACACAGGCCTCACAAGTCTACCTCTGACCATACACAGGCCTCACAAGTCTACCTCTGACCATACACAGGCCTCACAAGTCTACCTCTGACTATAGACGGGCCTCACAAGTCTACCTCTGACCATACACAAGCCTCACAAGTCTACCTCTGACTACACACAGGCCTCACAAGTCTATATCTGACCATACACAAGCCTCACAAGTCTACCTCTGACCATACACAGGCCTCACAAGTCTACCTCTGATTATACACAGGCCTCACAAGTCTATATCTGACCATACACAAGCCTCACAAGTCTACCTCTGACCATACACAGGCCTCACAAGTCTACCTCTGACTATACACAGGCCTCACAAGTCTACCTCTGACCATACACAAGCCTCACAAGTCTACCTCTGACCATACACAGCCCTCACAAGTCTACCTCTGACTATAGCCTCACAAGTCTACCTCTGACCATACACAAGCCTCATAAGTCTAACTCTGACTATACACACGCCTCAAAAGTCTACCTCTGACTATAGCCTCACAAGTCTACCTCTGACTATAGCCTCACAAGTCTACCTCTGACCATACACAGGCCTCACAAGTCTACCTCTGACTTTACACAGGCCTCACAAGTCTACCTCTGACCATACACAAGCCTCACAAGTCTACCTCTGACTATAGCCTCACAAGACTACCTCTGACTATAGCCTCACAAATCTACCTCTGACCATACACAGGCCTCACAAGTCTACCTCTGACCATACACAAGCCTCACAAGTCTACCTCTGACTATAGACGGGCCTCACAAGTCTACCTCTGACTATACACAAGCCTCACAAGTCTACTTCTAACTATACACAAGCCTCACAAATCTACCTGTGACTATAGACGGGCCTCACAAGTCTACCTCTGACTATTCACAGGCCTCACAAGTCTACCTCTGACCATACACAAGCCTCACAAGTCTACCTCAGACTATACACAAGCCTCACAAGTCTACCTCTGACTATACACAGGCCTCACAAGTCTACCTCTGACCATACACAGGCCTCACAAGTCTACCTCTGACCATACACAGGCCTCACAAGTCTACCTCTGACTATAGACGGGCCTCACAAGTCTACCTCTGACCATACACAAGCCTCACAAGTCTACCTCTGACTACACACAGGCCTCACAAGTCTACCTCTGACCATACACAGGCCTCACAAGTCTACCTCTGACTATACACAAGCCTCACAAGTCTACCTCTGACTATAGCCTCACAAGACTACCTCTGACTATAGCCTCACAAATCTACCTCTGACCATACACAGGCCTCACAAGTCTACCTCTGACCATACACAAGCCTCACAAGTCTACCTCTGACTATAGACGGGCCTCACAAGTCTACCTCTGACTATACACAAGCCTCACAAGTCTACTTCTAACTATACACAAGCCTCACAAATCTACCTGTGACTATAGACGGGCCTCACAAGTCTACCTCTGACTATTCACAGGCCTCACAAGTCTACCTCTGACCATACACAAGCCTCACAAGTCTACCTCAGACTATACACAAGCCTCACAAGTCTACCTCTGACGATACACAGGCCTCACAAGTCTACCTCTGACCATACACAGGCCTCACAAGTCTACCTCTGACCATACACAGGCCTCACAAGTTTACCTCTGACTATAGACGGGCCTCACAAGTCTACCTCTGACCATACACAAGCCTCACAAGTCTACCTCTGACTACACACAGGCCTCACAAGTCTACCTCTGACCATACACAGGCCTCACAAGTCTACCTCTGACTATACACAAGCCTCACAAGTCTACCTCTGACCATAGACGGACCTCACAAGTCTACCTCTGACTATACATAAGCCTCACAAGTCTACCTCTGACCATAGACGGGCCTCACAAGTCTACCTCTGACCATACACAGGCCTCACAAGTCTACCTCTGACTATACACAAGCCTCACAAGTCTACCTCTGACCATAGACGGGCCTCACAAGTCTACCTCTGACCATACACAGGCCTCACAAGTCTACCTCTGACCATACACAAGCCTACCTCTGACCATACACAGGCCTCACAAGTCTACCTCTGACTATACGCAAGCCTCACAAGTCTACCTCTGACCATAGACGGGCCTCACAAGTCTCCATCTGAATACAAAGAGGACTATAAAGTCTCCTTATTGAGAAGCCTCAGATGTCTCTTCATATATAAACATATGTATATATTTACAACCTTTTTGTAACAATCAGACAACCATTTTACTTCATTAGCATTTTACTATATGGGTTGTGTGACAAACAAGTCAACTCAATGGAAACTAGCCATCACATGTCTCGTTCTTAACATAATTGAGCCACACTAGCTTCCCGTGGCCTCAAAAGTCATTGCTGAACATATACAGGCCTCATAATTCTCATGCTGACCATCAGCAGTACTCACAAGTCTCCTTCTGATCATATCCAGGATACACAAGTCTAAAGTGGCCTATAGACAGACCTCACAAGTTTATTCCTGTCCATTGACAGGCCTCACAAATCTACCTCTGACCATAGGCAGGCCTCAATAGTCTGTACCTGAACAACATGATTCAAGTCTACTTCTGTCCATAGATAGGTCTCAGACGACTATCTCGTCACATTTTCCCTCAGAGCAAAGGCAGGTCTCACATTCTCCCTCCCACTATACATAGGCCTCACATATCTCCCTGTGACCATAGACAGGATTCACTTGTCTCCCTTCACCATGAACAGGCCTCAGAATTCGCCATATGACCACACACCTGCTTCAAAGGCTTCCTCTGACCACAGACAGACCTCACAAGTCAAATCTGACAACAGGCAGGTCACACAAGTTTCTCTCTGACCACAACTTACCTATTATGCACATGTACGAACAAAATACAAGCATTCTGGATATTCCACCTACCATCATTTAGACTACAGAGGCTAATTTTAAACAGTTGAGGTCATACGTTGCCTTTGGGCTTAATTACTCTTCTGATGTCAAGTTCAAGGTCACCAAAAGCTGTACCATACGCGGGTTCCCATATATTCATAATACAAACCTATGCTCCATATATTTGTTTAAGCATTTTGTCTCCAGAGACCAATCCACAGATCTCAGATCTCAGATCAGATGTGACCTTGAGATGTAGCACTCAAGGCCACCTGAGGTCAAGTTCAAGGTCACCAAAAGGTTCACCATATATGACTACAAACCTAAGCTCTATGATATGATCAAGCGTTTTCATTCCAGAGGCCAATTTGTGGATTTCAGACCATTTTGGAATGGCTATTTGACCTTTCAAGGTCGTCGAAGGTCAAATTCAAGGTCACCACTCAAATCGCCATACATGTATATGACTACCAATTTGAATGTACCATTATTTAAGCTCATCTTCAAGTGTTCTATGTGAACACAGGTACAGTGTAGCAGCTCCCATTGAAATAAAGAAAAAATACAAAAAAAGTTCAAAAAAGTTTTTTCTTTCAGTTTTTTCACTGACCCACCAGGAAACTCCGACTGCCGGCAACACGCAGACCAGCGATTTAAGGACAACGAAAAATTTGCCTGTAAACAAAAAAGCTAAAAATGTGGATGACGACGACGGAGGCAACGCCATGGGGCCAATTAGTTTATCGGATCATAGGTTCGGGAACTTAAATATGAACAAACCTATTTCTCGTGATGTGAACTTCGAACGTAAACCATCTCTATCCAGCCCGAGATTCATCTACACCATTTGACAGTTTCATCCTGATCACGCTTCTGCATCAGGGACTGGAAAAAAATTCATGAAAGTAAATTCATATTAGACATTAAAGCCTACATGTCATGTACATGCAGAGGCCTTGTCTATTCCCATACTCTGTATTCTTTTTCTTTGTTTTTTAATTGTAAAAATGGAAGGTATAGTTTGAAATGTGTGACTGTTTGGTACATATCTGTTTGGTACACTTTTATTCTGATTTGGGTGTATGACTAAGATCTGAATCCAAAGTGCTTCCAATTTTTACAACCCATGCTTTGATCCAAACCCCCTTCATCTTATAAACATACTAATAACTTCTGGGCAGTTATGTAAGAAACTAATTAATCATTTTAATCGATCATTGGGTGGTTGAATTGAACCAATTCATCAAAGATGAAATTGGCACCAATTACTAGTACCAATCCAACACTAGTTCTAATAGGCTAATTTCAGCACAGACCCCTGAATGAGTGTCCTCATTCAGGGGTCATGATCTTACCATAATAAGTACCATGTGAAATATAATGAAAAGCAGTTGAAATATGCAACCTTTGGAGCGTTCACAAGAAAATCTCTGCAACAATTTAGTTTCTTACCTCTTGTCGAGCAGTTAAACTGGCCTTCAGCTGAAAAAAAGGTTGAAAACTTTTAAAGAACAAATGAAGATGACCAATTTTCATAAGGCCTAACAGAAAATTAGCTCAATGGCTGAAATAGGTTACCGGACAATTTCAGTTTGAAACATTGCCGGTGAGATAATACCTTGAGATTAATTGCTTACGTCATCTCGGGTCGAGTTCAAGGTCACTGAAGCTGCATGGTAAATAGCTTCCTATAGGCTAGTTTTACACATTTATAGAAGTCATACGTGATCTTTGGAGTTATTATTCTTCTAATGTCAAGTTCAAGGCCACCAAAAGCTGTGATGTACATGTCTTCATATATGTTCATAGTACAAACCTAAGCTCTGCCCACTTGTGTAAGCATTTTGTCTGCAGAGCCCATTTCACAGATCTCAGATTAGATAGGACCTTGAGATTTAGCACTCAAGGTTATCTGAGGTCAAGTTCAAGGTCACCAAAAGTTGCGCCATATATGACTTCATATGTGCTCATAATACAAACCTAAGCTCAATGAGCAAGCGTTTTCACTCCACATCTCCAGTAGCCAATTTGTGGATTTCAGGCCATTTTGGGATGGCCGTTTTGACCTTCCAAGGTCATCAAAGGTCAAATTCAAGGTCACCAAATGTTGCGTCATATATGACTTCCTATATGCTCATGATGCAAACCTAAGCTCTATGATCAAGCGTTTTCACTCCAGAGGCCAATTTGTGGATTTCAGGTGATTTTGGAATGACAGTTTTGACAGTTTCATCGAAGGTCAAATTCAAGGTCACCAAAAGTTGTGCCATATATGACAGCAAGGGAGGCAGAGCTACGGGGTCTCGAGCTTACGTCTGTTGACGAGGCTGAACTCCGTGCTTGGCCGCTGTTCATGGGTTTCATGTTTGGTGATGTCTCTCGTCAGGAAGTTCAATCTTTTAGAGAGAATGTTCGTGATGAGAAGGTCACGCGCATCGTTACCAAGTCCAGCGGTGCGGGGAAGGCGGCAAAGAAGTCTAGGGTTGCTCGTCCTTGTGAGCTATCTGGGATGCGTCGGTGAAGAATGTCTCCTGAGGCACATAATCCTCGAGAGGCATTCCCCGAAGCAGGTTTTGTGAATCCGTCCACCAATGACATGCTTCGATCGTACGCTGATCAAGACGGACCACTTGATCCAGCGGGTCTTTGGAGATCCTCCACTGAGTGGAGAGAGACCACTGAATGGGTCGCATGAAACAACGACCGTAAGGTACCTGCTTTTCCATGGACGCTAGCAGCCTGATCATGATCAATGATCCAGCCAGTCGTTGATGTAGTAATGGAACTGAATTCCCATCAATCGAACCCTGGCTGCCATGGCCCTTACTATCCTGGTAAAGACGTAAGGTGCCATGGACACTCCGAACGGGAGAACACGGAACTGGTACATGGTCCCCTCGAAGGCAAACTTTAGGTACCTTCGAAAATGGGGATGGATCGGAACATGGAGATAGGCCCACATGCCCCGTTTCTCCCCTCTCCTGAGGGTGTTGACCTTGCAGGTCAGGCACAGACGTTCGGGGCACAGGTCAAAGGATTGAAATGAATCCATGATCAATGATCATTGCTGTCCCACACGCGGAAGGTGCTAGGTCTGGCGCTGTCGCTAGGATAGATTCCCAATCGGGAAAAGTCCCATCTCACGCCATGTCAAAGTCTAACGTACATAGGAGTCGAGTTCGATTTGAGGAAGGGTGTAGCGCTCCCTCCTCAGGATCGCATCGACAAGACTCTGAAAATAATTCAGGACCTGTCGATCAGCCCGACAGTCACGGCTCAGACCGTGTTGTCACTGATCAATGAACCAGTAGACGTAACAAAATAGACTATAGTAACAAAGACCAGGGGATTGTAGGGTAACTTCAATCAACTGATCGCCTCATCAACGAAGTAGGGACCAGTTAACCAAAGGGGCCAGTTACCGGTGAATACTGTGTACGATTGAGTCTAGTCAATCACAAATATCTCTAACCAAAGCCCAAATACCTAAATCTGTAACGCCGATTAATTCCATGCCATTAGCAAACAAGTGAAATAATCCACTGAAAACACGTAGTAAACCACGAGAATGCGGATAAATCCGAGGAATTTCCAAGAGCTAGGAAAATTTGCAGCCAGCCAAGATGGCACCCGGACAAGAAAAGTGAAGCAGGAAGGTGCGTGGGTCACGATTAGAGGGAAAATTCAAGCGTGGGGGCCACTGCATGGCACTAGACAGCACGGTTGATTTTTTGTAGGTGGTATGTCCGATATGCACGACCCAGATAAGATTCGAGCAAGCAGTATTTCAGATTGGTAATGTATAAAATAAACTCAGGTGTGACATGCTGATAGGCATAAACCACAAAAAACAGGCAAATGTCTGAGTTTTAGGTTTTTAACAGCCCAATACCTTTGAAAAATCAAAAGTTTTAAATTAACTTTTATTTTTATACTATGCATACTTACCTCTGACTATGGGGGGGGTCGTGTAAGTGGCGAGCCCTCATTCGCCAACCACACATGAAATATGGGTGAAAACTAAAACGAAGTTAGCTGGTCTGTTTAGACCCTGCTCTAGTAATGGTAGTTACCTGAGCAGTTCACCCTCCGTGTGGTAGCATGATCGTGCCGGTCCACTGCCTCCCAGTTCACTTTTGTTGAGTAGTAGAACTTGATCACTGAAGGTTTATCTTCCGAAAAGAGAAGAAGATAATCAGTGGGGAGGAGGGTGGGACCATCCTGTGTCAGAGGTAAGTATGCATAGTATAAAAATAAAAGTTAATTTAAAACTTTTGATTTGTTATGCTAAGCGATACTTACCTCTGACTATGGGGAATGGCCTGCCGGTGGTGGGCCCCCTCAGAGAGAAAGTACGCTTTGCACAAGATCATCCCCTAAAAGTAGAAGGATGAGAACTATGCAAAATACCAGTGACAATAATTACTGTATAAAGAAAAGGAACCTGCTCCTTTCCTATAGTAATTATTATACTAATAACCACAGAGTAGCTCGGAGGTTAAAAGTATACTCAGAGATATATTGTAATCCAGAAGAATCTGAGATTACATCTCTAACGACGAGTCCCTTGAGAGGCGATGAGCCGTAGCTAGGTGTAGACACGGCGCTCCCCCCCTGGACTCTTGGCAGAAGAAGCAGTGGGACGCACGAAGACTTGAGCCGCGACGATGGGATCCAGAAGATACAGATCATCAGCGAGGAGAGACACATCCCGCAGGTAGAACGAGAAGAACGTAGAGTGCGACCTCCAAGTGGTTGCCTTCAAGAGATCAGGAAGAGACATGTTGTGGGCGACAAGACCACAGCGTAGAGATGTCGCGGACCTCTTGAGCTGTACGACCGTAAAGCTGATGGCGGTCGTGGCGATCCCGACGATAGGCACGCGTGACAACAGCCTTGATCCAAAGAGAAATCGTATTCTTGGAAACTTGACCATGCGACGCTGAAAGTGGGAGGAAGAGACCTGAGTCGCTTGGTCGTGAAGGCCAAGTCCTCTACAGGCACAGACGTAGAACACGCACCGGACACAGGGACATTTCCCCACAGTCATACGCCAATTGAGACAAGGCAGGGACGGAGAACGTTCGCATCCCGGCCGCCAGGCCAGAAGGAGTTTCGGTCTTGGCCAGAAACCCCAGATAGTACTGAAGGGTAACAGAAAACCAACCTTCCGGGTGTAACACCTCCGCAGACAGTCCCTTAAGCCAACTGACCCGCTTCGCGGAAGCAAGGGCCAACAGGAACACAGTCTTATGGGTGAGAAAACGAAGCTCCGCTTCCTCGAGAGGTTCATACGGAGATTCATTGAGACTTCAAAGGACCAAAGATAAGTCCCATTTTGGTGCGAGGAAGACCGGAGGCAAATCCTGAGCGAAGGATTTGAACAGGGCCGAAATCTCCCGCGAAGAAGAGATATCCAAACCGTGAGAAGCCAACACATTGGTCAACGCCGCACGGTATCCCTTCACAGTAGTGAGAGCACGCTTGCGCTTGCCCCTCAACCAGACAAAGAAATCCGCTACCGTAGGGCGAGGGGGACGGCATGAATTAACTTGCCGTCGACTACACCAAGAAGAGAAGACTCTCCACCTGGCTTGATACAGGCACTCTGAGGATGACCTAACTGTCCTGGACATCCGTCTGGCAGCGTTCTTCGAAAATCCAGCATTTCTGAATGAACGCCTGATAATCTCATGGAACTGACGACCCTGACGAAGAAGGCTGGGGATCCGTGGCAGAACCCGAGGCAGATCCACCAGCAACTCCAGAAGCTCCGGGAACCACGCCTTGGCGGGCCAATTGGGAGCCACTAGGACGATCTGAGCGGTGCTTGATCGAATCCCCTGCAGAGCCACGGGAACCAGTGAGACCGGTGGAAAAGCGTACACCCAAAGGGTGGACCAGTCCTGAGCGAAGGCGTCGACCGCCCAAGCATGAGGGTCCGGGAACGGGGACACAAAGAGAGGCAGACGATTGTTCTGGAATGTGGCGAACAGGCCCAAGTGAGGTTGACCCCAAAGACGCCACAGGTGACTGCAAACCTGGGGGTTCAGAGACCAGTTCGAGGAGATCGGACCCCTCCGAGACAGGGCGTCGGCGATGGTGTTCATGGAGCCTGGGATGTGACGGGCCAGAAGGCTGACACCCTGCGACTCCACCCACTCCAAAATCTTCCGAGTCAAGTTGCTCAACTCCCTTGACCGTGTCCCCCCCTGGTCTTTGATATAGCCGACGACCGTCGTGTTGTCCGTCATGGCCAAGACCGTGGGCCCGGCAACCGTCCGTTAGAAATGGCGCAGGCCCAACCAAACGGCCCTGAGCTCTAACCAGTTGGAAAGATGACGAAGATCTGCTGCCGACCAGAGACCGGAGACCTGATCCTCGCCGAGGTGAGCACCCCAACCGAGGTGAGAGGCGTCGGAGAACCGGAGAAAGTCGGGCTCCAGCCCGTGGATAGGGTGACCCTGCAGCAGGTTGATAGGGTCGGACCACCAACGGAGATCTGGTTGAAGTGCTGCCACCACTGGAACCAGAGTCGACAGGTCCCGCTCGGAATCCCAGTGATCCCTGAGATGAAACTGGATCGTCCGCATGTGGAGCCGCGCTCCAAGGACGATCTTCTCCAGCGACACCATATGGCCCAGGAGCCGGAGGAAGACTACCGCCGCGCCCGGAACCCCGAAGGAGAAAAAAACCGTAGAACACCGTTCAAAGGCTGAATACGATCCACCGTCGGACTGGTCAGGAAGGACTGCATGTCGATTTCCGTCCCGCGGTAGGTGACACGCTGGGAAGGAACCAAGTCGGACTTCTTGAAATTGATGAAGAGACCGACCCGCTGACAAAGCTGAACGACCAGGTCCGTGTGAGAGGCCACCGTCTGCCGATCCGCGGCTGCAATTAGCCAATCGTCCAGGTACCTCGTGAGACGAATGACCCTGCGGTGAGCCCACGCCGACACCGACTGAAAACCCCTGGTGAACAGGAAAGGGGCGGTGGAGAGGCTGAAACACAGAGCGCGGAACCACGTTGCTCCACTGGAAACGAGGGTAGGGCCGCGACGAGGGATGAATCGGGACGTGAAAAGGCACATCCTTCAGATCTAAGGAAGTCACCCAGTCCCCGCTGCGGAGAAACAGGAGGACGGTCCGCGAGCACTCCATGGAGAAGCTCCCCTTGGAGACGAACTTGTCTAAAGGACTGAGGTCGATAATCGGTCACCAGCCATGCGCGAGCATGGGGATGACAAACAGCCGACTGAAGAAGCCCGGAGAACTCTGAGTCACTTGCTCCGTGGCTTGCAGCCAGGACGAACCCAGCGCCGACCACTCGAGCTGGAAAGAGCCAGACGCACACTGGCTTGGAGGTAGAAGCCGTAACAGAGGTATCCGCCGACCTGGCTGGACTGGAGACCCGGGGCTTCTAGACCGGAGGTTCATCCGACTCCTGGTCCACAAAGGGAGGAAGCAGGACTGGAGGCTCCGGGAAAAAGACGGGGGTAGTCACGCAGAAAAGATGCCCCTGTTCCATCTAGAGGCAGGGAACATGTGGATGCCCGCCCACGGTTGAAGCCCACGTGCGAGACCTGGTCCCTGCGGCCGCCACGCAAATCCCTAAAGAAGTAGTCCCCGTGGCCCGCATGGTCCCCAAGTGAAAATCATGACGCTGATCAAAAACCCAACCTCGGAAACGATCCGCACGTCTGGCGGACGGACGGTCCCAATCCTCAGAACGGAGTAGGTCCGCAGGCCGAACTGGATGGAGACAGCGGTCAGGCGAGGCCGGCGGTCCACCACCAGTGGAACACCAGCAGCCGTGGCTGTAGAACCGCGGAGAAAACCAGAGCTGGGGACAGACGAACGGTCCACAGACTGACGGACGGCCGGAGACTGGCCGCAGGAAAAACCACTGGGCCGGGAGATCCACGAGCTAGGCACCGCTGGCTATAGTTGACGGTCACAGTCAGGTGAAAAAACCGCGAAGCACTGCCGCCGCTGGAAAGAGCGGTAGCCTGGGCTGGAGAGGCGCCACGATGCTGAACACGGCCCGGGCTGACATCGAGCCGGAGGCTGGATGCGGGGTAGAACACCGGCCTGAGAGGACGGGCGGCTCACCGCCGGTAGAATACTAGCCGCCGTGGCAGATGCCCCATGGTGAGAACCCGCAGACGAACCACGGTCCGCAGACTGACGGTCGGCCGGTGGCTGGACGCAGGGTAGAACACCGGCCTGAGAGGACGGGCGGCTCACCGCCGGGAGAACACTAGCCGCCGTGGTAGATGACCCGCGGTGAGAACTCGAGCTGGAAGCCGATGAAGTACCGCCCGCAGACTGACGGTCGGCCGGTGGCTGATCGCGGGGTGGAACACTGGGCTGAGAGACCCGCGAGCTGGCCACCGCTGGCTGCTGATCACTTTCACGGTCGGTTGAACACCTGCGAGAGGCAGCAGCGGCCGGAGAAGAAACCTGGGCAGTGGAGTCGTCACGGTGCTGAACACGGCCCGGGTCTTGGAGACTTGTCCACAATAAGTACATCAACAGCGCCGTCGGGGAGCTGCACGGTGGAGTAGTCGGGGGCCAGACTTAGCGCGACCAACGGGGCCCCTGCCTTCAACAGACTGTTAGCCCAAGACCGACCCGCCGGTCCCGGCAGCCCGAGAACGGGAATCCACCGCTGAAACACACCTCTGGTTCAGGAGGAAGAACGTGTAGCAAACACCCAGCCCACGGTAGCAATCACATGGCAGCACCACAGGCAGGAACGGCGTGAGCGAGAGGCCATCTAACACGGTGCACATCCATCGAGGAAACCCATAAGCACTGGAAACAGTAGCTCCCAGCGGCTGGTAACACCAGCAGACGAACGATGGACGGACGGACAGAAGACACCCTGCAGCAGCGCTGGTGGGGGGTCATGGAGCCGACGAAGACGCGCGTACGGACGGACGGCCGACAGCCGGTCAGTAGAAAACCCCTGGACTGTAGCTGCGCTGGTAAGACACTGTGCAAATAGCGGCCGGCAAATCAGATAAACAGTGCAGTAGCTCCCAGCAGCTAGCAACGCCGACGGACGAACAGAAGAACCCCTGCAGCAGCGCTGGCGGGGGGGGGGGGGTCACAGTGCCGGCGATCACCCACGGACGGACCCACGGACGGCCGGTAGTAGAAACCCCGCGAGGCTGCAACAGGACTGTAGAGACACAGAGCAGAACACGGCTGGCAAAAGCAGACAGATGGTAGACAGCCGCACGGTCGTAGAAAACCTCCTAGGCTGCCACGGCTTAACGACGTCATGGACTGGTGAGCAGCTAGCCTGTAGGAGTCGCAGGGAGAAGCCACCGGCAACTCCCCATGCAGATCAGACCGGGCGGTAGAGTCACGGACAAACGGCTGTGCCGAGGCTTGCCGCGGCTGTAGTTAACTGCCTCATTAACCATGTAGAAATCCACTGGCCGTACGGTAGCTGAACGGTTGCGTGAACACGACGGTCCAGTCTAAGAACGAACCACGGGGCTCCTGCCTTCCGCAGGCCGTGCGTCCGGGCCCGTTGGACGGGCCCAGCAGCCTGGGAACGGAAATCCACCGAGGAAGCATCCGTCGACAAATCGAATCACTCTGGAGACGAACGGGACAGGCATCTCAGCGCGCGTAGGGAAGACGGAGCCACACTTCTCCCCCCCAACTAAAGATGACAGCATAGCAGACATCGCGGCAATGGAGGCCTGCAAATTCCCGACGTAATTCCCAGTGAAACCAACGAGAAGAAGACAGCGAATCCACGGAACGCTTGCTTCTCCCTCCTGTCTAACGACGCTTGTCCGGAAGACAGACAAACTCCTCAGTCCAAGATTCACAAAATCCGCGGCGCCGAGGAGACGAACAGACAGAGCGCTTGCAAGAAAACGATTCGTGCAGCAGAAACTCTTGTCCAATTCCAAACAGAAAACTCCTCCATCACAGCGAAGAAACTTCCAAAGATCCAACTTGAAACTTCAGAAACAAAAACGCGAGCGACGGCAGAGTAGGTGTTGACAGGAGCTCGCCAAAAACAAAAGTGAACTGGGAGGCAGTGGACCGGCACGATCATGCTACCACACGGAGGGTGAACTGCTCAGGTAACTACCATTACTAGAGCAGGGTCTAAACAGACCAGCTAACTTCGTTTTAGTTTTCACCCATATTTCATGTGTGGTTGGCGAATGAGGGCTCGCCACTTACACGACCCCCCCCATAGTCAGAGGTAAGTATCGCTTAGCATAACAAATCTCTATTTGACCTTGAAAGGTCATCCAAGGTTCAAGGTCACCATTTTGAAGGGGGTGGGGGTCGGGAACATGGCAAACAAACAAAGTTGAAGGTGGCAATTCGTGTGGAAAATATGCATGACTATGGTGGCGAGAGAATGACAGGATGAATGTGTACATTATGATAAAATGAATTCACATCACGCTATGAGAGCGTTATGACAGCCAACTAGTGGCGTTTTATTTGCAGTCTCTACAAAATTGATTACTGCAATGAACTTTTTCGGAATAATTCAATAAAAAGGAATTTTTTACTTTTTTCTTCAATGCACCAATAGAAACCGAAAGATGGTCTGGATATTGCTCGGTCCATTTATTCCATACAGATGGAAATTTGAAAATAGGAAATCTGTCTGAGAATTCATTATTTGCATGACGCACATACAATAAATTTGATTGCCTTGTTGTTCGGGTGTTTTGAATTGCATTATTTGATGGGAACATTCCACAGAATGATGCTGGTAGCTATTTTAAGTATAATTAGCCATGAAAAGTGTTATTTCATATTCATATAAATCTGTGAGTTTGAGAATTTTATATTTTTTTAATAGGGGTTCAGTATGGCTCTTATTATTAGCACCTGCTATAATTCTTATTGCCCTCTTCTGCAGTATAATAGTTGGTTTCATAAGTGATTTGGATGCATTTCCCCATGCTAAGATACCTTATGTAAGATAGGGATGTATCATAGAAAAATATAATGTTCTTAGGCATTTGGGTGGGAGAATATGTTTTATTTGTTATATTGTGAATAGAGCTCTAGATATTTTTGTATTGATATGTTTTATATGATCTGCCCATGATAGATGTTCATCCAACTTGACTCCAAGAAACTTGGTGCTTTTTTCTGTGGAGTGAAAACTGATTTGTCCAAGGCATGTATTATTTATTTTTATACAGTGGTCTGAATCAAAGGGGGTGTATGTATGCCTAGGAGACTTCACATGTAGGTATTTAGTTTTTGTTGGATTTAATGATAAACCATTTGCACAAAACCCGTGATAGATGTTATTGATTTCCATATTTGCTTTTGAATATAGATCTGTGATGTTGTTGGAGGACAAATAAAAAGAGGTGTCATCTGCAAATGACAAATTTTTCCTTCTGAGATTGAGTAGTTAATGTCATTTACATAAATTAAATACAATAAGGGTCCTAAAATTGAGCCTTGCCATACTGAACTGGTAATACAGATGATTTAGTTTCATTCATTGACACATATTGGGTTCTGTTGTCCAGATAACTTAGAAGCCAGTCATTTATTATACCCCTTAAGCCATTAGTATTCTAATTTATGCAACAAAATATTTCTGTTGATTACATCAAATGCTTTGGAAAGGTCACATAATATAGCAATGGTGCTCTCCCTAGGCAGATTATTGTTTGCTTCTGCACAATCATTTATTAAGTGGAGGATAGGGTGGATGGTACTGTGTTTGGGTCTGAATCCATATTGGTGGGTGTAGAGGAGTCCGTTCTGGGTCAGATATGTTGAAATTTTGTTGAAGACAATTTTTTCGAATATTTTAGAGAATGCAGGTAAAAGACTTATGGGTCGGTAGTGATTCAATATGGCATTATATCCAGACTTGTGTATGGGAATTACTTTGGCAATTTTTAAAGCATTGGGTACTGTTCCACTCAGTAATGACCTATTGATAAAATGAGTTAATACATGGAGGATATTGGTTCAAGTTCAAGGTCACCAAAAACTGCTACGTTCATAGTACAAACTTGAACTCTACCCACTTGTGTAAGCATTTTGTCTGCAGAGGCCAATTTACAGATCAGATTAAATGTGACCTTGAGTCTGAGCACTCAAAGTCATCTGAGGACATGTTCAAGATCACCAAAAGTTGCGCCATATTGACTTCCTATATGCTCATAATACAAACCTAAGCTCTATGATCAAGCGTTTTCACTCCAGAGGCCAATTTGTGGATTTCAGGCGATTTTGGAATGGCCGTTTTGACCTTTCAAGGTCATCGAAGGTCAAATTCAGGCTCACCAAAAGTTGCGCCATATATGACTCCCTATATGCTCATAATACAAACCTAAGCTCTATGATCAAGCGTTTTCACTCCATCAAAATGTATTTCACTCCAGAGGCCAATTTGTGGATTTCAGGCAAATATATCTGCAAAATATAATCATAGCCAGTTAAAGTCCCTTAATTGGTTGATGAAATGTTTTATAGAATAATTGGCCTGATTTGGCCAGCATATAATATTCCGATCATATGGAGCTGACAAATCGTCCAAAACACGCCCCAAGGACCCTGCAGTGAAGTTTGAGCATGATAGTTTGATAAAAACAAAGTTGTGAACGAAAAAAAATACATTAGCGCTAATGTAAACATAGTTCTGTGTGTCACGGAGATTAGCACAGAGCTGAATTTGCATGTTCTGTCGTTACGTGTTAATTTTACCGGTATGTACTCAAATAAAAAAAGTTCGGCTCAAGTTTATCATAACACATTGTCTCTACACTGGCTATGGACAAAAAAGCTGGTAATTTCTGTAAATTTCTTGTTTTTTGCATGACCATCACCGCATGGGAACGCTTCATGCGAAATTCAGTGAAAATTCGGACATTTGGTCTCCAGTTTTGCCTAAATATGTGGACGCAGGGCAGGAGTTACTGTGTCCATCTGGTTTATCTAGGCACCTATTGATCAGTTTTACGCCAAAAACCGGGAACCGATTATGGAACTTTAAATGTCCCAAATATCGCCACAAGCTAGAAAATCGATTCCATGACCATTTATATATTCTGCTGCAGAAACAAAAAAATTTGCCCAAGGGCTCAAATAGGTTACCGGACAATTTCAGTTTGAATCATTGCAGGTGAGATAATACCTTGAGATTAATTGCTCAAGTCATCTAGGGTCGAGTTCGAGGTCACTGAAGCTGCATGGTAAATAGCTTCCTATAGGCTAGTTTTAACCTTTGAACTTTATTTATTTTACAACAATTGATGAACAAGCATCAGCTTATATTACCATCTCTTGTTGGCTCGGATCTTGGCGTAAGGGTGGTCATTAGTGTGGGAGGAAACCAGAGAACCTGGTGAAAACCCACTTGCCCGGTTTCGCGACCACATACCACCTCACATACTGCCGAGGCCGGGGATCGAACCCGTGCCTAAACCGACTACATTGGTGAGAAGTCAGCCCACATACGAACTGAGCTAACCGGGCAACCAGTTTTACACTTTTATAGAGGTAATATGCGACCTTTGGAGTTATTATTCTTCTGATGTCAAGTTCAAGGCCACCAAAGGCTGTGATGTACATGTCTTCATATATGTTCATAGTACAAACCTAAGCTCTACCCACTTGTGTAAGCATTTCGTCTGCAGAACCCATATATGACTTCCTATATGCTCTTAACTCTTTCACCACTGAATAAAATTTTCAGGAATCGGCTGTCCCCTGAATTATTTTGGTGAAAATTTAACAAAATGATTCTGAGCTAATCATGTTCGTATGTCGAGCAAAAAAGCTTTCTGTGATTGAAACTTTACGTGTTAAATATACCATGGCCTAACTTCCAGAATAATTTTCGTTACCCCAGATGGTTACCATGGCAACGAGTGCGTATCAACCGATGAAATATAGGACAACATCAATATATTTGCAACTCTGTGATGCCTACACCATGTACACTTTAAGTTTAGTACTTATAATAGACCAACACATTAAATAGATACAGCTAATAATTTTCTGATCAATACATTACCATTCCAATATTCTGATTTACCAAAATATACCAATATTTTGAATGCAAAAATATATTTGATTCTTAGGTGAAAATTACCGAAAAAAACATGACCAAAACACGGATTTGAACCATTTCTCTGGGACCCTGCAATCTCTGGGCGCTTACATACAGCCAGTTGGGGAAAGTGGCAAATTTGGGGACTCTTGGGGGAGTTGTTAGGTTACCGGACCTTTGGTCCGATAACCTATTGCCATGGCGTTGCGTCCGGCGTCCGTCGTCCGTCGTCCGTCGTCCGTCCGTCCGTCCGTTCACATTTTTATCTTTAAAGTTTATGATGGAATATTTCTGAAATTTTGCACAAAAATACCTAAAAATATTTCCAAGGAAGGTTTTTTTTAGTTTTCTGATTTTCCAATTTTTTTCAAAATGGCGGCCGTTTTCGTCGAAAAATGGCCAATTTTGGACTTTGACAGTCATTTTCTCAAAATCTTATCAGTAACTTTTTTTCTTATTGATGCATAACACTCCTCTTATGTGCCCCTGTGACATGTATAAATTTCGTTGCCCTTGAATCGCTCGAAGTGGGCCATTTTGGGCCCAAACTCGGCCCAAATGGGACTCTCCCATGTTAAATTCTCCTATGCTTTATAATGGGACAAAATTAAGCCTAATATCTCACTTAATATTGAGATTAGAGACTAGGAATCAATTGTGCACATATAGGAAATGATATATCCTGAATATTCTGGTGACCTTGAATTTGACCTCTGACCTCGGTTTCAAGGTCAGAGGGCCATTTTCGTCGAAAAATGGCCAATTTTGGACTTTGACGGTCGTTTTCTCAGAATCCGTTCAGTAACTATTTTTCTTATCAATGCATAACACTCCTCTTATGTACCCCTGTGACACGTATACATTTCGTTGCCCTTGAATCGCTCGAAGTAGGCCATTTTGGGCCCAAACTCGGCCCAAATGGGACTCTCCCATGTTAAATTCTCCTATGCTTTACAATGGGACACATTAAGCCTAATATCTCACTTAATATTGAGATTAGAGACTAGGAATCAATTGTGCACATATAGGAAATGATATATGCTGAATATTCTCAGGGTCTTGAATTTGACCTCTGACCTCGGTTTCAAGGTCAGAGCACAAAATGTCTAATATCTTGCTTATTAACGACTTTACAGCTTAGG
The DNA here is from genome assembly GCA_949152475.1 of Terebella lapidaria. Taxonomy (NCBI): domain Eukaryota; kingdom Metazoa; phylum Annelida; class Polychaeta; order Terebellida; family Terebellidae; genus Terebella; species Terebella lapidaria. The sequence continues at coordinate 35,967,804 of OX424567.1, read as the reverse complement.
AACCAATTGTGGACATATAGGAAATGATATATGCCGAATATTCTGATGACCTTGAATTTGACCTTTGACCTCATTTTCAAGGTCACACCACAGAATGGCTAATATCTCCCTTATTATCGATTTTACAGCTTAGGGATCAATTGTGGACATATAGGAAATGATATATGCTGAATATTCTCGTGACCTTGAATTTGACTTCTGACCTCAGTTTCAAGGTCAAAGCAGAAAATGGCTAATATCTTGCTTATTATTGACTTTACAGTGTAGGAATCAATTATGAACTTATAGGAAATGATATATGCAGATTATTGTCATGACCTTGAATTTGACCTTTGACCTCCTTTTCAAGGTCGCAGGACAAAATAGCTAATATCTCGCTTATTATCGATTTTACAGCTTAGGAATCAATTATGAACATATAGGAAATGATATATGCTGAATATTGCTATGACCTTGAATTTGACCTTTGACCTCATTTTCAAGGTCAGAGAACGAAATGGGTAATATCTCGCTTTTTATCGACTTTACAGCTTAGCAATCAATTGGGGACATATAGAAAATGATATATTCTGAACATTGTCATGACCTTGAACTTCACCTTTGACCTAATTTCCAAGGTCACAGGACAAAATGGCTAATAGCTTGCTCATTATGGACTTTACAGCTTAGGAATCAATTATGAACATATAGGAAATGATATATGCTGAATATTGCTATGACCTTGAATTCGACCTTTGACCTCATTTTCAAGGTCACAGGACATAATGGCTAATATCTCGCTTATTATTGACTTCACAGCTTAGGAATTAATTGTGGACATACTAGAAATGACATATGCCGAATATTATCGTGTCCTTGAATTGACCCATGATGTTTTTTAAAGGTCACGGGACAAAATACTAATATCTAAAATATATATTGTCCGGTAACCTTTCTTAGCCCTTGGGCTAATTTTTAAATTTGACAACAGTACACAACCCGGGGGTTGTTAAATTTGGGTACAAAAATAAACTTTTCCCTTTTATGGAGAAATTAGTGCGTGGTGCATTACTTTCCCCCGTTTAACTAAAAATACTGGTCCAACACACATTAATCATGTTAATTAGCCAAATATCCCAGGTTTTGGGTGCAGCATTGGATGCGCCTGGACTAAGCGGGGTCGGCAGTCTTCGATGCCTGTGAATTCGTTAATAATCCACTCGCCCTGACGGGCTCGTGAATTATTTGCACGAATTCACGGCATCTCATTTGTTAACCTATACATAATCTTGCACAAATTATACACTCATTTTGTGATTTCATTAGATGACCATTGATAATGAGATAATTCAGTTAAAACAATTTTTCTGATATTTGTCTTTTGCCATGTACCCAAATTTAACAACCCCCGGTATCCAAATTTTGGGACTGTTGTCGAATTTGACAACAGTCCCCAAATTTGTCACTTTCCCCAACTGCATACAGCTCCATCTCAAGTACAGACAAACAAATAAAATAAGTCTATATAACATATTATAACAGAGCATCGGTGCCCCGTCACGTATTTTTGTTTACAGCGCATAACAGTGCTCGGCCTCTCAAAATCAGTCTCAAATAATAATAGATCTAGTCTATGTCTCAAAGCTGTACAGACCGGCATTTGCGACTGCTCTTCTTGTTGCCGGCAGAGTTATGACAACAACATCGTAACACGTGTGGTTGTTTACGTTTTCGTAGCCTAGACGTCTAGTTCTAGTTCTGTATAACAGTATAACTGTCAGTGTCAGTCACGCGCGTTGTCCAGGTGATTTTATTGATCGCCATTTTGCCGGCTGAAGTCAACTTTTGACAGAATCAAACACAAGCAATTCATTCACGTGTAGACTCTATGTCGGAATAAGTAGATTTGAGAGAGAGGTCCACTGTAGTTGTGTGGGTGACTTGGTTCTGTGTAGGGCTGGCACGATATATCGACATATTGATAATCTAATTTTAGCCAGCCATGATATAGCGTATCGAAAGGTTGTGAAAATATCAATTTTTCCCCTCGTAATAAAACACTGATTTTTGGCCCTGTCGGTCAGCCATATGCAGCTCGGATATATTTGAATATGCTGGTTTCCCATACTTTTGTACTTCTTGCTCTATTTGTCAGTGTTTGAAACAGTGTAAAGATGATATAATGATGATGTAAAGATGCAAATTATGCAGTGAGCATGGCGACTTTCTGTTGAGATAGTTATAGGAAGTCGAATTAGCTCCATGGGCATGGACATACAATTTAGATGTTTTTAGTAGTTTCTTAGCCTTCATTTTGGTATCGAAAAAAATCGATATATATATATATCGACCTTCAAAACGCGATATATATCGACACTGATTTGGCCTTGATATGCCAGCCCTAGTTCTGTGCCGCTCGCATCATTGACATTTAGTGTCATAAGCGGCTGACGAAAAAGCGGCACGAAGTTGAGTGGCTCTGCACCTGTGTTAGTGTGTACGATCAGTCGACTTTCGGAAATATTCAAATAATGTTCAACTTCATGCAAAATGTTACAGACCAGACAGGACTTGTACCTCTCTTATGTTTCATCGGTCCTTGCTGATTTTTACCGGCCAGGGACCAGCGGACAGGGGTCCCTGTGATAGATCTGTCGCTTGACCTGTTGACTTGTTGTCGATCGAGACCGTAAAACACGCGCACAGACACAAATGACGGATGTGGACTGCCAGCCGTTACAACGGCTGAGCAGCGTCAATTCAATTAAATGCATTCTAGCCTAGCTATTTATGCAGTGAATACCATTACAGCAGAAATATAAAGCAGTGATACAAATTGATGTGAATAAATTGATGGTTGTTGACGAAAAGGGCAATGAATGAAGCGCAAGCTTATGAACTTCCCCGTTATCATACGCTAGGTGGCGCGCCTTCCCACACCGCCTAAGGCATGGACTTCTTCAACATACTTTTTTGTATATTTCTTACGTTCTTGAAGGATTTGCTTGAAACTTGCAGGGTTTATAGAGGACGACTAAAATATGCTATAACCAAAAAATCTAGTAAACATATATAGTAAACTAACGAGAAAAAACGAAGAATAATGCATGTGACAAAATGGTTGTCTGGGATAATATACAAAATAATTAATTATTAATTGTGAATGGATATTGCTGAATTTTGCCCATTATTGTACTTATGAAAGCTCATTAGACCACCTTTCATGGTTTAACATCAAATGAACCGGAAAAACTCAAACCGGGTGTGGGCCAGGGGCAGTCGACTTTTTTGTCACACGGCCCATGTGACAAAATGTTAAAATGTAGCAAAATGGTTGCCCGATTGTAACAAAAAGGTTGTAAATGTATAAATATATATATATATATATATATATATATATATATATATATATATATATACAGGGCTCCCGATAGCGTAAAATAATGCGTAATTACGCATGACTTTTTGAAATTTACGCAGTGCTATCACGGCCAGTGCGTATGATTACGCACTCGAAAGATTTGTGGAAACTAATAAACAATGACATCGATTTATTAGCTCAAAAAACGAAGTTCTAGAAAATAATCAAAAAATGTCAATTTCCGCCAAAGTGACTCATGCGCAATGCACTCGCTGGCGAATAAGTTGTGGGACACGTCATCAAAATTCGAGCACAATAAACTACAGCGCCCCCGTGCGAATGGCTGCAACATCGAAAGCCTATGTGTGCGCCCCCTTGCGAATATAAATTTAAGGATTTCCCCACTTTCGTTTCTTCAACACGACTCGACAATGAATCGACGAACTATTCGAGAGTAAAACAAATGCGTTTCCTGCAATAGAAGACCTTCAGAAAGATACTGTGGGCAAGGGCTATCGTTGACTATTAAGATTGTGCTGAAATTTTGAGAAAAACCTGTAGGATATGCCAGATTTGTAAACATAATGGAAGCTGTCACTTTGACTGAAAAAAAAAAAAAAATCACTACATCCTTTTCTGAAAATTACCCCTTCATTTCAAAATTTACCCCTTGTAATTTGACCCATGGGGTACGGTACTCCTTCGAAAAAATCCTACCGGGAGCCCTGTATATATATATATATATATATATATATATATATATATATATATATATATATATAAAGAGAGAGAGAGAGAGAGAAAGAGAGAGGTGATATGGGGGCGTGATGGGGAGATGCAATGGTGTCCCCTGTAGCGATCAAATCATAAAACATTATAAAAATCAACTCATAAAAAAAGTCAGTCGTTGATAAGATTCTAGTTCATGTGTGACAAACGTTTCAGAGACCTAGGTGCCCACATTGATGGCTTCTGTGCAGTTGTGGCGCACACATTTGTTGTTGGGGCATCCAAGGTTAGTCAGAAATGCATCTGTTACCACTTCTGAAAGCCTATCTTCCACATACATTCGAACATATGATTTGTTTGTTATCACCATAGACCTAGAGAATAGATGGACTGCTAACTCTGATGCCATTCTCTCTGTTTATAGTTTTTGAGCTTCAATTCACAAAAGGTCAGAGGAAGAGGGTAGTTTCACTTCTGTTGTCAACGTCTTGCCATTGTTCAATTTTTACAACCCTCTGAGTGATGGAAGTCATGTACGGTATTTGACGCATTTTGACAAAAGCACCAAACTTGAAATGAAATACCCCTCTTCCTCTGGACGCAAGCTCAAGGTCACTGATAATTGTATCCCCCGAACAAAGTTCGGCGGATACTATGGATTTACGATCGTCGCGCCGCCGCCGCGTCCGCAGACACTTTCTTGTGAACGCGCTACAGCATACAAATCTGAACCGATTTTGATAATATTTTATATGGACATGACTTATGGTGAGATCTCAACACCTATCGATTTTGGTTGCCATAGCAACCAAAATAGCCGATTGGCGTAACATTTTGTGCTCAAATTAGCCTGTTTAACACACATGGGTTGTGAACGCTCTACGGGTGGGAGTTTTCGATGAATGATGATGAAATCGCACAGGCTCAATGAGAAAGACCATCACACGAAACCTATTGTTTTTCAGAATGATCGAATAAATATTAATAAGTTTGAGAGGTTAACTTATTACAACAATTAAAATGCCTACTTTGACATGTGTGATCACTCCAATAACCTGTACTATGAAAGCAAATTGCACTGGATTCTTGTTCAGAATACAGAACTGATGTTTTTGGTGAAAACAGAACAATATTACTGAATAAGTTAACATTGGTTTTACTAGTTAAGTCTATTATTGACCACAATAAAAAAAGTTAAGATGAGAAACATTTATTATTGAGCTCAACAAGGTAAAGGTTTTGTCCAGTAGAGATTTCACAGGTGTAACCAAATAAGTTAACATTATTTTCACTAGTTAAGTCTATTATTGACCACAATAAAAATAGTTAAGACAAGAAACATTTATTATTGGGCCCAACAAGGTAAAGCTTCTGTGCAGTAGAGATTTCATGGCTGTAGCCGAATAAGTTAACATCATTTTTACTAGTTAAGTCTATTAATGACCTCAAGAAAAATAGTTAAGACAAGAAACATTTATTATTGAGCTCAACAATTTAAAAGTTTTGTCCAGTAGAGATTTCATGGGTATAACCGGATAAGTTAACATTATTTTTACCATTAAAGTCAATTTTTACTTTGAATTTCAACTTGAAACCAAGTTTGGCACATATTATGAATTAAAATATAATTTATGGTGAAAAAATCGATCTGGCTCCAATTTCGTCATCGTGAAATGCAGTTTTGGTAAACTTTTACTTGAATTTCAGCTCGAAACCAAGTTTGGCACATAATTATTATGAAATAAAATTTAAATTATGGTGAAAAGTTTGATCTGGCTCCTATTTCGTCATCTTGAAATGTAGTTTTGGTCAACTTTTACTTTGAATTTCAACTTGGAACCAAGTTTGTCAAATATTCTGAGTTGAAGTATAACTTTGGGTGAAAACTTTTATCTGGCTGTAATTTCGTTATTTTATCGAACATGTCGAAATGGAAATTCGTATGCAGTGATTTTAGTGGTGATCTTGAATTCGACCTTCAATAAGCTTGAAAGGTTTCACACTCACAATGTACATCAGTGATATATTTGGGGCAACAGGGATGATAGGGCTACGGGGGATACACCCAAGCGGTCGTAGGCGACCGAAAGCGTCTAGTCATGATAATGAGTTGACAGTCCGTCTATCCTCCGTCTATGTTCTTATCTAGGAAAAGAAGGTGACAGGTCGTAAAGCAGATGTGATCGTGGCGGCTCACAAAGCAGCAGAAGCAGCTCTGCGACTTGTTAAACCGGGCGCTAGTAACTACTCCGTGACAGAGTCCATACAGAAAGTGGCAGAGTCCTACAAGTGCAAACCTATCGAAGGTACCTGAATCACAGTGTGCACACAACAAGTTTGTTCTAACTGTATTCCACAAAGAATTTGTGTTAATAATAAAAATAAATAATATACAAAATTTATATAGCGCCCTATTCAACAGTGTTGCTCTAAGGTGCTTCGAATAAAATAGATATGTACTAAAAAGTATATATATATTTTCAAAAATAGACAATAACAGTGAATAGAGTGAAATTACTGGATGTAAAAAAATTGACTAGACAGAATTATGCAATATATGCCTGTTTAAAGAGGTAAGTCACGGTTGTTAGGTTACCGGACCTTTGGTCCGATAACCTATTGGCATGGCGTTGCGTCCGTCCGTCCGGCGTTAACATTTTTATCTTTAAAGTTCACGATCGAATCTTTCTGAAATTTTGCACAAAAATGCCTAAAAATATTTTGAGGAGGTATTTTTTTGATTTTCGTATTTTTTTTCAAAATGGCGGCCATTTTTGTCGAAATACGCTCAATTTTGGACTTTGACGGCCATTTTCTCAAAAACCGTCTGATCAGTTTTGAGTTTTTGGTTTCAAAAGATTCCCCTCATATACCTCTGTGATATGTATTAGTTTGGTTGCCCTAAAATTCGGCGGTCTCCGTGTGGCGGCCATTTAGAATTTTTGACGAATTGGCGATAAAAAAAAATTTCCGCCCCAAACCGCATTACTATCCATTTTGGGGTATTTCTAGGCAAAAAAAATTTTTCACCCTTTGAAAAAAATGTTGGACTTTTTCCTTCATAATGGGAGCTGCCCGGACTGTACTCATAGAACGCTTGAAGATAGAGCTTAGATATTGGCACTATCAAATGGGAAGTCATATATGGCGACTTGTGTGGTGACCTTGAATTTGACCTTGGATGACCTTGAAAGGTCAAAACAGCCATTTTTGGGTCAAAAATGCCCAAATTCGCACCTGGTCTGTATTTTCTCGGAAACTGTCTGATCAGTTTTGAGATTTTTGTTTAAAAATATTCCTCCTGCATACCTCTGTGACATGTATAAGTTTTGTTGCACTTGAATCGCCAAATTCTGTGTGGCAGCCATTTTGAATTTTTGATGAATTGGCGAAAAAAAAATTTTTCGCCTCAAATAGCATTACTATCCATTTTGGGCCATTTTTTAGGCAATCAAATTTTTTCACCCATTGAAAAAAATTTTACACTTAGAAAATTTTCGGCACTTTTTTCCGTCATAATAGGAACTGTCAGGACTGTACTCGTAGAACACTTGATGATACAGCTTGAGAAATTGGCACTTTCAAATGGGAAGACATATATGGCGATTTGTGTTGAGACCTTGAAATTGACCTTCGATGACCTTGAAATGTCGAAACAGCCATTTTGGGGTAAAAAATTGCCCAGATTTGCCTCTATAGATGAAATGCTTGCAGATAGAGCTTATGTTCGCATTATGAACATATAGGAAGACATATATGGCACAGCTAATGATGACCTTGAACTTGACATCAGATGACCTTGAGTGCCAAATGTCTGACTCGGAATGTGTAAATTGACCTGAGCGGCCTAAACGATTCCACCCAGATATATCTTTGTATTATGAACATATAGACTATGAAATGCCGCACACATACATGTATAATATAATGTAATGGTGACATCGAAGTTCACACGGATGACCTTGATTGGTAAATCTCAAGGTCATATGTTCACACTGTGAACCTTGATTGGTATATCTCAGGGTCTGTTACCTGCCAATGCTGCCATGGCCAAACCAAAATTGTCCGGTAACCTGTCTTAGCCTTTGGGCTAATTTTTTCTTCATAATTTGAGCTGTGCGGAGTAAACTTCTAGAACACTTAAAGGTAAAACCTAAGTATTGGCACATTCAAATGGGAAGTCATATGTTGTGATTTGAATAGTTACCTTTAAAGTGATATTGGCAGAATGTTGTGGATTTTGCCATATCTTTCTGATCAAAAGAAGAAAACATAATAGTTATATATCTGCACTTATATGCTCAAACAATTTCCCCTTCTGATTGATTTCGTTGCGAGTTTTGGGTGGAGACAGTTTGAGTTTGTTTACATTTATTTTATACATCACCAATCTAAACTACTACATGCTCCTTTTCGATCCTTTGGATCGTTCTGGATAGAAATTCGCGTACTGAAAGCAAGGCACGATCGTCTGCCTGCATGACTCGAGTGCTCCTTTTGCCGCCAAAACCGCCGCGCATATGCGCGCGCAGCTGCGCAGAAGCTTCACTTTTCTGTCCACCGCCATTTTTGCTTGGCAGCTTTGGTTTTTGGTTCCCGGTGAATTCGTAGAATTTAGTCTGCAAACTAGACTTTTGCGATATATTCTTACGGAATTTCACCTGCCACGTTCATAGACATCGTTTTGTGTCTATTTGGATAAGTATTGGTCGATAGTTTGTTACTTGCTAGATCGTCAGCGATTTGTATAGCCAGTTCACCCTATTATCGTCCATCCGTCGTACTTGATAGTGTACTGCAAAGTATTCTGAAGCCTCGTTGGCTCGTCAGGATGCTTTGAGGCTTGCGGAAGCTTCGGCTCCGCAAGGCCGCCAGTCGCCCATGGAGGTGGAGACTCCGCCTGTGACGGCTCAGATTGCGTCCGGTGTTAGCCAGCCCCTGGGAATCCATTTTTAGGTTACCGGACCTATGGTCCGATAACCTATTGCCGTCACGTTGCGTCCGTCGTCCGTCCGTCGTCCGGCGTCCGTCGTCCGTCGTCCGTCCACAGCTGTATCTTTAAAGTTTACAGGCGGATTTTTCTGAAATTTTGCACAAAAATGCCTAAAAATATTTCAAGAGGGGTTTTTTTTTTAGTTTTTTGATCTTCGCATTTTTCTCAAAATGGCGGCCATTTTTGACGAAAAATGGCCAATTTTGGACTTTGGCGGCCATTTTCTCAAAAACTGTCTGATCAGTTTTGAGATTTTTGTTTCAAAAGATTCCCCTTATGTACCTTTATGATGTGTATAAGTTTTGTTGCCCTTGAATCGCCGGTCTCCGTGTGGCGGCCATTTTGAATTTTTGACGGGTCGGCGAAAAAATTTTTTTTTGCCCCAAATCGCGTTACTATCCGTTTCGGGCCATTTCTAGGCAAAAAAAAATTTTTCACCCTTTGAAAAAAATTTTGGACTTCGAAAATTTTCGGCACTTTTTTCCTTCATAATGGGAGCTGCCCGGACTGTACTCATAGAACGCTTAAAGATAGAGCTTAGATATTGGCACTTTCAAATGGGAAGTCATATATGGCGACTTGTGTGGTGACCTTGAATTTGACCTTGGATGACCTTGAAAGGTCAAAATAGCCATTTTTGGGTCGAAAAATGCCCAAATTTGCAGCTTTTCTGTCTTTTCTCGAAAACTGTCTGATCAGTTTTGAGATTTTCGTTTCAGAAGATTCCCCTTATGTACCTTTATGATGTGTATAAGTTTTGTTGCCCTTGAATCGCCGGTCTCCGTGTGGCGGCCATTTTGAATTTTTGACGGGTCGGCGAAAAAAATTTTTTTTGCCCCAAATCGCGTTACTATCCACTTCGGGCCATTTCTAGGCAAAAAAAAATTTTTCACCCTTTGAAAAAAATTTTGGACTTTTTCCTTCATAATGGGAGCTGCCCGGACTGTACTCATAGAACGCTTAAAGATAGAGCTTAGATATTGGCACTTTCAAATGGGAAGTCATATATGGCGACTTGTGTGGTGACCTTGAATTTGACCTTGGATGACCTTGAAAGGTCAAAATAGCTATTTTTGGGTCGAAAAATGCCCAAATTTGCAGCTTTTCTGTCTTTTCTCGAAAACTGTCTGATCAGTTTTGAGATTTTCGTTTCAGAAGATTCCCCTTATGTACCTTTATGATGTGTATAAGTTTTGTTGCCCTTGAATCGCCGGTCTCCGTGTGGCGGCCATTTTGAATTTTTGACGGGTCGGCGAAAAAAATTTTTTTTGCCCCAAATCGCGTTACTATCCACTTCGGGCCATTTCTAGGCAAAAAAAAATTTTTCACCCTTTGAAAAAAATTTTGGACTTTTTCCTTCATAATGGGAGCTGCCCGGACTGTACTCATAGAACGCTTAAAGATAGAGCTTAGATATTGGCACTTTCAAATGGGAAGTCATATATGGCGACTTGTGTGGTGACCTTGAATTTGACCTTGGATGACCTTGAAAGGTCAAAATAGCTATTTTTGGGTCGAAAAATGCCCAAATTTGCAGCTTTTCTGTCTTTTCTCGAAAACTGTCTGATCAGTTTTGAGATTTTCGTTTCAGAAGATTCCCCTTATGTACCTTTATGATGTGTATAAGTTTTGTTGCCCTTGAATCGCTGGTCTCCGTGTGGCGGCCATTTTGAATTTTTGACGGGTCGACGAAAAAAATTTTGTTTGCCCCAAATTGCGTTACTATCCATTTTGGGCCATTTCTAGGCAAAAAAAATTTTTTCACCCTTTGAAAAAAATTTGGGACTTAGAAAATTTTCGGCACTTTTTTCCTTCATAATGGGAGCTGCCTAGACTGTACTCATAGAATGCTTGAAGATAGAGCTTAGAAATTAGCACTTTCAAATGGGAAGTCATATATGAAGACTTGTGTGGTGACCTTGAATTTGACCTTGGATGACCTTGAAATGTCAAAACAGCCATTTTTGAGTCGAAAAATGCCCAAATTTGCACCTTGTTTGTCTTTAATCGAAAACTGTCTGATCACTTTTGAGATTTTTATTTCAAAACATAGTAATTGGGGTTTTTGACATGATGTGTATAAATATGTATATAGTGTATAAAGTGCCTTGAATTGCTCAAAAGTCTAGAAATTTAGGCTGAATAGGCCCCAAATTTAATTTTTGGTCGTTTTCCTTCAAATTTATCTGATCAGTTTTGAGATTTTTGTTATAAAACATGCTAATTGGGGTCCCTGACATTTTGTATAAAGATGGAGTGCTTTGAATTGCTTAAAAGGCCCCTTGAGTGTGTAAATTGGCCTCTACAGCCAAAAAATGTTTGTAGGTATAGCTGGAATTGGAAGTCATATACATGTATACCACATATATATGTGGCTTTTTTGGGTGACGTTGAACTTGACGTCAGATGACATTGAGTGCTATATCTCACGTCCAACAAGAAATGTGTAAATTTCGTTTATAGACAAAAGACTTGTAGATAGACCTAGGCTTGTATTTGTATTTTGAACATACATGAATACAAGGTTATATGCTGCACACTTAATGATGACATTGAAGTTCACGAAGATGATTGGTTTATCTTAACGTCATATCTCACCTGTCCTGTTTCAACTAAAGTTGTCCGGTAACCTATCTTAGCCCTTGGGCTAATTTTTCAAAATGGCGGCCGTTTTTGTCGAAAAATGGGCAATTTTGGACTTTGACGGTCGTTTTCTCAAAATCTGTTCAGTAACTTTTTTAGGTTACCGGACCTATGGTCCGATAACCTATTGGCATGGCGTTGCGTCCGTCGTCGTCCGTCGTCGTCGTCGTCGTCCACATTTTTATCTTTTTTGTTTACGGGCGAATTCTTCTGAAATTTTGCACAAAAATACTTAAAAATAATTCAAGAAGGAGGTATTTTTTAGTTTTTTGATTTTCGCATTTTTTTCAAAATGGCGGCCGTTTTCGACGAAAAATGCCTGATTCTGGACTTTGGTGGCCATTTTCTCAAAATCTGTTCAGTAACTATTTTTCTGTTTGATACATAACACTCCTCATATGTACTCCTATGATGTCTATAAATTTCGTTGCGCTTGAATCGCTCGAAGTGGGCCATTTTGCCCGCAACTCGGCCCAAATGGGACTTTCCCATGTTAAATTCTCCTATGCTTTATAATGGGACACATTATGCCTAATATCTCACTTGATATTGAGATTAGAGACTAGGAATCAATTGTGGACATATAGGAAATGATATATGCTGAATATTCTCGTGACCTTGAATTTGACCTCTGACCTCAATTTCAAGGTCAGAGCACAAAATGGCTGATATCTCGCTTATTATCGACTCTACAGCTTAGGAATCAATTGTGGACATATAGGAAATGATATATGCTGAATATTCTGATGACCTTGAATTTGACCTTTGACCCCATTTTCAAGGTCATAGGACAAAATGGCTAATATCTCGCTTGTTATCGACTTTACAGCTTAGGAATCAGTTATGAACATATAGGAAATGATATATGCAGATTATTGTCATGACCTTGAATTTGACCCTTGACCTCATTTTCAAGGTCACAGGACAAAATGGCTAATATCTCACTTATTATCGACTCTACAGGTTAGGAATCAATTGTTGACATATAGGAAATGATATATGCTGAATATTCTGATGACCTTGAATTTGACCTTTGACGGCATTTTCAAGGTCATAGGACAAAGTGGCTAATATCTCACTTATTATCGATTTTACAGCTTAGGAATCAATTGTGGACATGTAGGAAATGATATATGCTGAATATTCTCGGACCTTGAATTTGACCTCGGACCTCATTTTCAAAGTCCAAGGACAAACTGGCTCATATCTTGCGCCTCTATTGACTGTTTGGCTTGGGAATCAATTATGGACATGATATAGAAAATGATATACACTGAATATTTTGATGACCTTGAATTTGACCTTTGCCCCTTCATTTTCAAGGCCACAGCACAAAATTGCTAATATCTCGCTGATTATTGAATTTAAAGCTTAGCAATCAACTGTGGACATGATATATGCTTAATGTTATATATGCTGAATATTCTCTTGACCTTGAATTCAACCAGTGACCTGGCTAACATCTAAAATAATTTCGTAGCGTTCTTTCTTCTAAATGATGACAACTCTTTCCAGTTCTGACACGTCCTTTATTACTCGTAATTCGTCGTTGTAAATTAACACAATTCAAACATGATGGTACTTGGCCGATGGACGCCAACTCTCTCCCTGAAATACAAATTTTTGACCACCAACGCGGGCTTACATGAATATTCATTACCTTTAATTGTTCAGGATCCAATCCTGACTCAGGAAGACATATCCCCTTTCAGATTCATGAATAAAGTTTGAATACAACCAATGATCGTCATTGTTTTGTGGGCTGATACTACATGAATTACAAAGTTTGGCGCGTCGGTCGTTTTGACACTTGACATCTCTCAGTTACATTTACTTACAAGAATTAATCCGATGTACATGAACAAATACACAAGTTATTAAATTGTTCTTAATCTTCAAATCACTTGTATACAATAATTATAATTTTTTTGATCTATGATAATTGCCCTTCGTTTAATTTTTGAATCTCCTGATTCAATTCTGATGACAACACACAGAATCTGGAATTTTATGTTATATTTTCTAAACTACTTCTACTTTGTACTTTCATCATTCACATCCATGCTCAGATCTATGATAATACATATGATTGTTACAACTATGACACTTGCATGGAAACTTGATTCATGGTACATGTACCAAAACATTTTACTACTCAATCGGGTATTTCAGCTATGTAGATATAGCTACCCATTTCATAGCACCATCGTATGACATTGCACACTTCAATGTCGGAAACACCAGTCCGTTCTTGGACTTCACTCCCATAACTCCATATATAAGCATGTAAACATTTCATGTTTGTCACCAATAAAACAGTAGTACGAGTACAAGTTGGATGACATGAGACATTCGAAAGTATGAGTTGCTCATTAAGACAAAATACAGTCAAGTTTGTCAGATTACACCTGAAGATACAAGATTGTACAGAGAGAGAAAAATTTTAGTGAATTTTGATGCGCTGCCTAAACTGACATATTTACAATACAAACTGAACATTCAGACATAACCTGTCATAGGATAAGTTCTAGAAACAGACCTATGCTGATACTTTGGTACTGTACAATGTACAAAAAGTGGCAACGATGACAGCAGAATACAAGGTATCGCACATTTCAAACAATCTCACATGAATGATTACAATTATTCAGCTCAACCTGAATATTATTGGACCTACATGTCCTTTCGCCGTTTACGGCTTTTCCCTTTCTGGGTTTTCGTGACATGGAATTTGCGTATAACTTCTTCTGGAAGGTCTACGTCACGTTTCCACTCCGTTTTGGGTGTATCGACATACTTGGTTCTGTACCACTTGTGACCGTCATAGTTCTTGCATTCACAAAGCCTTTGGATTTCACGCTCTCGCTGTTGATCTTGTGTGTTGGTCACTTCGTCATCATCGGAAGACACAGTGGCATCATTAGGTGTGCTTGTGCCTTCTGTCTCTTCGTCATTTTCTTGCCGATCCTCTGTGGTTGGAGGTTGGATCTTTCTGCATGCCGCATTGTTGGGGTCTTTGTACATTGTCATACGGTCGGCATTGACCCTTGCTTTCAGTTGCTGGTGCGATGTACAGTCCCGCAACAAGTAAGTGTCATTTTCAGCAACATCTGTGATGTAGTATGGGCCTGTGTTCTTGGGTTGCAACTTTGGGTTTAGACCGATGGTTTTGTTCATACGGCTCAGAACAACCAAATCTCCCAGAACGTAAGTTGGCTTTTTCGCCTTCTTGTCATGTTGTTGCTTGTTTCTTGCTTGTGCTTCGGCGATATTTTCTTTTGCGATTTCTCGTGTGATGTCAAACTGCTCAGTGATATGCTGGAGATGGTCCAGGACACTCTGGCCTAGGGCTAGATTTGGCACAAGGGCTGTGTCTAGTGGCAAGCGCATTTCCTCACCCAACAGGATCTTATAGGGGCTAAACAATGTCGAGTTCGTTGATGGAGTTGCTCGCATTGCCGCCATCACCGAAGGCAGAATGTCTGGCCAATTCTGTTGGTTCTTATCCACATACATTCTCAGGGTCTGGGCGAGAGTTGCCATTCTTCTCTCTGCTGTGGCATTCGTCTGTGGGTGGTAACTGGATGTAGCGAGTTTAGTGATCTGGAAAATCTTGCACAGCTCTCTGACGATGGTGGAGAGAAAGTTGGTCCCTCTGTCGCTCAACAATGAGTACGGAGCTCCCCATCGGCAGATGATTTCATCATACAACACTCGGGCTATCTCCGATCCCTTCAGAGTCTTGATCGGGAGTGCCTCCGGCCACTTGGAAAACGCATCTACCACCAGCAAGACGTACTTGTACCCTCTGACCTCCGGAAGGGGTCCGAAGAGGTCTACATGGATCCGCTGGAAGATGCCATCGCTGTGTAGTGGTTTCAGGGGTGCCTTGGTCTTGTGGGACTTGTTCTTGTTCATCTGACAGCTCCGACATGATGACACGTACTGCTTAATCTCGGCATACATTTTCTTCCAGAAATATTTCAGCCTTATTAGGTGATAAGTCCGGTCGAAACCTTGGTGTCCTGCCAGAAGGCTGTCGTGATATGACCGCATCACATCGTCTTTCAGTGCTTCTGGTACAGCGAGCTGTTTGATGACCCGGTTGGTTCGTGTACCTTTCCCGCGTGGATAATAAAGGTGGTACAGGAGGTGATCGTCAGGGTCCAGCACATAGTCGTTGCTCTCCAGGATCAGTCTCCGTGCTTGGTCGTTTGTGACACCTTGTGGGAGGTCCCCGGAGTCGAGATACTCTATAATTAGGCATCCCGATTGAAAATCGGGAGGCCTTATGTTTTTGTCTGTTTTTTTTTTTTTTTTTTTCTTCTTTTTTTTTTTTTTTTTTTTTTTTTTTCTTCCGCCGTTTGGTTTCCGGATCATAACTCTTGAACGCCTCGATCTATCTTTCCGAAATTTTCACAGCTCATCCGAAATACTTTGCTTCTAACCCCTATTGTTTTTCGTCGAGATCCGAAATCCAAGATGGCCGCCAGCGGCCATTTTGGAAAAAAAAATCGGGCGATTCCTGTCAATGTCATAATTTGATTCAGGCAATTTCCAGAGGAAAAAAAATTTTGTAGGTGCATTTTTTTTTTTTTTTTGACTTAGAATTTTTCCCTCGCCTGCGCCCATGCAGATGTAATACTGTAACTGAGCCATGCTACTGTATTCACTGACTGCAGCCTGCATGTCCAGCATGAGGCTAGGCTCTGCCCTCTCAGCCAATGCAGGAGATCAGCCAGTCTGTCCAGCACAGCAATGGGCTCTGCCCCTCTCAGCCAGCCCTGCTCGGTCATGCCTTACAAGATCAGCCAGTCTGTCCAGCTCAGAAATAGGCTCCGCCCCTCTCAGCCAGCCCTGCTCAGTCATGCCTGACAAGATCAGCCAGTCTGTCCAGCACAGAAATAGGCTCCACCCCTCTCAGCCAGCCCTGCTCAGTCATGCCTGACAAGTGATACAGCTAGCATGTCCAACATGACCCTAGGCTCATATCCATGCATTATCCCTCACTCCCCCCTCCAAAGCCTGGTTTACTAGTGTGTGTACATGGTAAAAGAATGAAGTTACATCCCACAGAATACAATAGTTGGTTAATAAGCCAACACACATGACACAACATGCTTGGGGGATGATTTGCCCTGTCTGCATTTATATTGTACAAACATGTATTGTTTGAATGTTTTGTTATTCAACTCTATTTCACATGCAATGACCAAATCATCATTGTTTTAGTTAGCTGGCAAATGTTTGGCTTTGGTTATAATATGAATGCGAAAATTCCGCTGTATTGTACAAGTTTTGAAATCACAAAATTGGCCAAGATGACACAGCATTCTTTTATTCACGTATCATTTTATATTTGACAGGAGCACCTGAAAAATATCACGAACATTCTGATTAAATATACTAGTACGCTGAATAATATTGGCTGGGTAATTGTCCATTCATTTGGGGTGGCAAATGTCTGGTGGGCCAAGTTGTCAAGATGATAGAAAGCAGTTCTGGTAAGAAACTGTCTGATGAGCTCTCACTCTTACCCACATACAATGGCCTATGTATCCTTTTTTCTCAGTCCAGTGTGACCATTTGAAATAATAACAAATTGGGGGATGCCACAAAGCCTATAGGCTTTTATGTCTAGTTTCCCCTAGATCTGGGTCTTGTTCCTGATGGTCTCGAACAGATCCTTGGTCCACACTGAGTACGGATGCCAGGTGTCGCGCCGAGTTCAACTGGACATATCTGTGGTCGGCTTCTTCTGGCCTGACTTCTGCTTCAGACGTGAGGGTCGCAACAATGGTGTTTACTTCCTGTACCGGCAGCAGCAAACTCGGAGCAGGGGTGTCGGTTGGTGGGTACTCCCTCCTGCTCAAGGCATCGGCATTCAGATTTTTCACGCCTCTCTTGAACTTCACTGTGAAATCGTATCGTTGCAAGAACAATGACCAACGACACAGACGTCCTGAGTCTAGCTTTACGTTCTTAATGAACTGTAATGCTGCATGATCTGTTATGATGGTAAAGTGCTTATCGGCCAGGTACACATGGTATTCTCGGACACCTTCTACTACTGCCAGTCCTTCCAGTTGAGTGATATGCCACTTCTTCTCCGAGTTCCTGAGGGCTCTACCTCCGTATGCGATGACGACTTCTCGGCCGTTCTGTTTTTGGCCTAGGATGTAGCCTATGGCTTCGGTGCTCGCGTCGCAATACAGGATAAACTCGGATTCAAAGTCTGGAAGAGCTAGGACAGGCGGGCTCGAAAGGGTTGACTTCAGGGTCTCGAAGGCTTTATCGCAGGCGTCGTCCCAGTCGAAATTGACTCCCTTCTTGAGAAGGTTGTACAGTGGGGCTGCAATATTTGCGAAACCTCTGCAAAATCGCCTGTAGTAGGTACAAAGACCGAGGAATGATCTCAGCTGTGTTAGGGTCTTCGGTTGCGGAAACGTCTCGACTGCTCTCGTCTTGGCAGGATCTGTGGAAATACCCTCTTGTGACAGCACATGGCCCAGGAATAATACACGCTTCCTTGCAAAGTTGCATTTCTGGGGTTTCAACTTCAAGTTTGCTTGTCGCAGAGTGGAAAAGATCTTCTCCAGGTGTTGCAGGTGGTCGTCCAGGTTGTTGGAGTACACCAGGATGTCGTCGGCGTATACAATTGAGTAGACATACAACATGTCTCGTAGTACTCTAGCCATGACAGCGCTGAATACCGAAGGACTTTGGGAGAGACCGTACGGTAGACGTGTGTATTGGTAGACGCCGTGGTGTGTCACAAAGCCTGTTTTGTGTTTTGTCGCTGGGTCAAGCTGGATCTGCAGGAAAGCTTGTGACAGATCAATCGTGGAGAAGACAGATGGCTTGTTCTTCCCAAGGGCATCAACCACATCATTGTGTCGGGGCAGAGGAAAGTAGATCGGCTTTATGACTTTGTTGAGGGCCCTGTAGTCGATTGCCATTCTCCAGGTGCCATTCGACTTCTTTGCCAAAACTACTGGCGAGAGCCAATCACTAGTTGACCTTTCGATGATTCCCGCTCTCAACAGGTTGTCCACTTGTCTCTCTATCTCAGCCTTTTCACTGTAGGAACCCTACTACCGTAACGCGGCGTTACGGTAGTATGGGACGATGGCGGTAGGCGAGTGGTTAGATTGTTTTTTTTTAGATTATCGTTTATAGAACACATGTCACTCTTCTCCGATGGTGTGCTTTGATGCCTCTTGAAGTTTCGCATCTATTGTCGTATTGTTTTGTGGGAATATTGCTCTTAATTAGTCAGAAAATGGAAAATGAAAATCAAGAGAATACTACGGTAACGTCAGATCAGTAGCTGCGGGGTACTACCGTAACGCCAAGCATGTACTACCGTAACGTTAACCTTGGTCTCACATTAGGTCTTTCGTAATATGTCTTTTGCATCGTTTCAGATAAAAATTTCGCATATACGAAATTGATTTCGAGGTACAATTGTTTTTATATTATACAACTGATACTGTATGGTGTCATGTAAAATGACGAAATGTGGTGTTTTGGGACGTTTATAACTGAACATATTACACGGGTTGTCGAAGAAGCAGAAAGTGAGCAAGCAAATAAGCAATTTTTTAACATTGAATAATGACATTTTCGAATGTTACCCCAGCGTAGGAAATTTAGTTGTACTAATTTTATGATAAGGTATGAGTGAGAAAATAATATTGACAAGATACTCTTATTTAAAGAAGATAATGATGATCTGATTTGTTTCAATGCCATACATTGTTGTCGTATTAATATATAAAATGTTAAGATACATCTGTGTATTCCGAGCCGTATAATGTATGCAGACGTTGACCATTGCACAGTATTTACACACTCGTCTGAGGAAAAAGCAATGACGTTCACAACAAGATTTAATTGGCATCAATTATTAGTATAGATTCGCACAGTGATATGCATCAGATGGTCTCTTTTTGACATTTGATTTTTCATCGACGTCTGTGAAATCATATCAAAAGATAATGCATACTATGAGAGAGTGAATCCTTTTTATGCACAATGTTTCGTTTGGTGTCAGTCAAACTTTGAAACGTACGGTATACATGTAAGATAAACTTAAACTTTGAGGTGAACTTGAAAATAAGGTCGCCACTGGTACAACCGCAATGTATCCAACGAAGAACCGCAAAGGTTTCCTCTTAAAACGTTTATACACTGTCCCCCAAAAAAATCGTCAGAAGGCTGTAACGATTATTGAATTTCTGTCAGGATATCAGGTATTCTTTAATTACAGTTTTATGAGTGTCTGGGGTCAAAATCGTACCAGGACCTAAAACCTTAAATTCCATTCCAAAGTGAACGGAACACCCTGAATCATTACCAGATTCATCGTCTAGACATCTTAGACTGATGCTAAAATGAGACTCTGAATGATGCTAAATAACATGCATTAAAATTCTGTTTGCCGAATGGGTGATCAACGGGCAGTAATATGTATCCTGATGTATTTTTCACATAGGCTACATATGTGCATGACGAATTCCGAAACTCTATTGTCCCGATTATGATCATCGATCTACAACAATATTTGTACTATTTATCGATAACGAAAATCCTAAAATATTATCAAAATCCAAGTTTTACATCATGTTAATTTTTTAGGTTACCGGACCTATGGTCCGATAACCTATTGGCATGGCGTTGCGTCCGTCGTCCGTCGTCCGTCCGTCCGTCCGTCCGTCCGTCGTCCGTTCACATTTTTATCTTTAAAGTATATGATCGAATCTTTCTGAAATTTTGCACAAAAATACCTAAAAATATTTCAAGGAAAGGTTTTTTTTTGTTTTTCGATTTTCGCATTTTTTTCAAAATGGCGGCCGTTTTCGACGAAAAATGCCTGATTTTGGACTTTGGCGGCAATTTTCTCAAAAACTGTTCAGTAACTTTTTTTCTTTTTGATACACAACACTCCTCATATGTACTCCTGTGATGTGTATAAGTTTCGTTGCGCTTGAATCGCTCGAAGTGGGCCATTTTGGGCCAAACTTGGCCCAAATGGGACTTTCCCATGTTAAATTTTCCTATGCTTTATAATGGGAAACATTATGCCTTATATCTCACTTCACATTGAGATTAGAGACTAGGAATCAATTGTGGACATATAGGAAATGATATATGCTGAATATTCTCGTGACCTTGAGTTTGACCTCTGACCTCAGTTTCAAGGTCAAAGAACAAAATGGCTAATATCTCGCTTATTATCGACTTTACAGCTTAGAAATCAATCGTGGACATATAAGAAATGATATATACCGAATATTCTGATGACCTTGAATTTGACCTTTGACCTCATTTTCAAGGTCACAGGACAAAATGGCTAATATCTCGCTTATTATCGACTTTACAGCTTAGGAATCAATTGTGAACATATAGGAAATGATATATGCTGAATATTCTCATGACCTTGAATTTGACCTTTGACCTCATTTTCAAGGTCACAGGACAAATTGGCCAATATCTTGCTTATTAGCGACTTTACAGCTTAGGAATCAATTTTGAACATATAGGAAATGATATATGCTGAAAATTCTCGTGACCTTGAATTTGACCTTTGACCTCATTTTCAAGGTCACAGGACAAAATGGCCAATATCTTGCTTATCAGCGACTTAACAGCTTAGAAATGAATTGTGAACATATAGGAAATGATATATGCTGAAAATTCTCATGACCTTGAATTTGACCTTTGACCTCATTTTGAAGGTCACATGACAAAATGGCTAAGATCTCGCTTATTATCGACTTTACAGCTTAGGAATCAATTGTGAACATATAGGAAATGATATACGCAGAATATTCTCATGACCTTGAATTTGACCTTTGACCTCATTTCCAAGGTCACAGGACAAAATTGCTGATATCTCGCTTATTATCAACTTTACAGCTTAGGAATCAATTGTGAACATATGGGAAATGATATATGCTGAATATTCTCGTGACCTTGAATTTGACCTTTGACCTCATTTTCAAGGTCACAGGACAAAATGGCCAATATCTTGCTTATTAGCGACTTTACAGCTTAGGAATCAATTGTGAACATATAGGAAATGATATATGCTGAAAATGCTAGTGACCTTGAATTTGACCTTTGACCTATTTTCAAGGTCACAGGACAAAATGGCCAATATCTTGCTTATTAGCGACTTTACAGCTTAGGAATCAATTGTGAACATATAGGAAATGATATATGCTGAAAATGCTCGTGACCTTGAATTTGACCTTTGACTTATTTTCAAGGTCACAGGACAAAATGGCCAATATCTTGCTTATTAGCGACTTTACAGCTTAGGAATTAATTGTGAACATATAGGAAATGATATATGCTGAAAATTCTCATGACCTTGAATTTGACCTTTGACCTCATTTTCAAGGTCAACAGGACAAAATGGCTAATATCTTGCTTATTATCGACTTTACAGCTTAGGAATCAATTGTGAACATATAGGAAATGATATATTCTGAATATTTTAATGATATTGAATTTGACCTTTGACCTAAATTTCAAGGTGTCATTTTTTTTTCAAAGTCAGATTACAAAATGGCTTATATCTCGCTTATTATCAAATTTACAGCTTAGGGGTCCATAGTGAACATATAGGAAATGATGTATGCTGAATAGTTTGGTGATCTAGAATTTAACCTTTGATTCCATTTTCACGGTTAGAGATATAGCGATTTCAGTGGTCACCTTGAATTTGACTTTCAACTTTCTCGGCTTAACTCTGTATATTTCTCCGGTAACCTTACTAGCCCATTGGGCTAATTTTTATATTCGCAAGCGTTACGGTAGTACTTGAAATCTGGAAATTGGCGTTACGGTAGTGGGCCGCTAACGTTACGGTAGTAATCGTCGCATATTTCAAACCGTTTTTTCTCGCAAATCAATCAGATTCACAGTTTAATTATATTGCCACTCTATAAAGCGTATCTAGACAATTCGCCTCATGTAGATGTTATGTGCGAAACCTACCTAATACCCAGTTTATCGTGAAAAAACTTTTCGAAGCTAATAACCTTCCGCCATCGTTTGGACTACCGTAACGTCGCGTTACGGTTGTAGGGTTCCTACAGTGCTTTTGAGCCGGTGAGGTCCGGTAGAATCTGGACTTGACGGGGGGACTGTCACCAGTGTCGATATGGTGTTGATGGTCTTCATATTTGCCAACGTCCAGTTCATCCTTGGAGAAGACATCTGCGTTCTTTCCCACGATCTCTAGAATCTTGTTCTGGTCTTCTGCGGTCAGGTCTGGTAGATCTATGGACAGCTGCTTTGCTTTGTCGATGTATCGCTGACGCTCTTCAGTAGGTGTCATACTAGGGTCAGACATCTTGGCTTCTGTACACTTCTCTTCGTATGCCAGGAGCACGTCGACATGCTGTGTACTGTGTGATGTTCTGGGTGGCGTCTGCTTCGATGGTACAAACTCAGGAGCCAGTGGGTTCAATGTTGCTGTGTTGTTTTTGTCACCATCTGATCTGATGTGGGAGGGCATGTCTGACATATGAATTAGATCTGTGTCACCCGTTATGCATGTAAATGTACCCACAATGGCCTGACTTGGGATTACTGTGTCAGTCGGCATTGGATTTAACAACCGGTAACAACATTTACCATTCTGTGGCCTTACAGCACATCTGGGGCCAGTGACCTGCAGGTTTTTCTGCACAGACATTGTTGGCTCAATAATACCATCTTCATCAATACATACATGCACACTTTTTCGTTTTGAGATGGCAACAGGCAACAAAATTTCACCATGACCTGGTACAATTACATCACCAACTGTTTTCACAAAGCACACTTCATTTGATGTATTGCCGTTTTCTAGGCCAACTGTCACCATACCTTTCTGTAGTGATACAATATTGTCAATAAAATTCCAGTTTGCTTGCTGGTCTCTGAGAAAATTTTCTCCCAGAATTACACCTGCAATTTTACTCTCATTATTTGGCAGTACAACAAACACTTGCCACAATTTCAGATCACCAACCTTGATCGGTAGTGCCACTTCACCAATAACATTCACCATATGTCCACCTACACCAACGATAGATTTCACATTTGACGGTGTGATTGTAAACCTCTGGCAGTGACAGCTTTTATATGTTTGGTGTGAAATACACGATACTGAGGCACCAGTATCCAGTAGTGCCGAGACACTGCTACCATTTAGTGAACATCTTAAGCGATTGAATTTATGTACATTTGTGTCTATTGACACTGACACACGAACATCATCTTTTGCATTATTTTCATCATTTTCAGCATTGATATTTACATATTTACAGTCATTCATCTGTTCTTGCGGTCGGTGCTGTGACTTGGCCTGCTGTTTATTCGGCCGCGGCCGCTGCGGCCTGCCCACAGGGACAGGCGAATGTCCCTATGTCGTCGTGTTCGGCCTACGCGAAAAGCAGGCGGCCTTGAAGTGGTTCCTTCCCCCGCAGCGGAAGCATGTTTTACCATCGGCGGGGCAGCTTGCTCCGTCGGCGTGGTCATAGCTGCAACGCATGCACCTTTTACCGGCGTTCGGGGACGGTTCTCGCTGGCGCTTTCTCGGCCCGTCAGATGAATCTCGTCGCTTTTGGTGCGGTTTGTTGTGGCCCCTTCTCACCTCCTTGGTCAGCGCAACGACCTGCTCTTTTAGGCTCGCCAGCTCGCTTTGTGGTTGGTCGTTGCTTGTGGCGGCGACGGTGGCGACCTCGGTGGTGTGTGTCGACTCGACCCCTTCGACTAAGATGGCGTATTTGCGCAGGTCTTCAAACGTGTCGAAGCTTTGCAGTAGGACCTGCTTCCTGATGGCTGGAAGCAGTCCTTGCAGCGCAATGTCAATTTTATACTCGTCCGGTTTTCCAATGAGTGTGCATTCAGTCTGGATCACTTGCAGATATTGTTCTACGGACTCGCCTTTTTGTTGTTTTCGCTGCATGAGTGCTTGTACCTTGGCCAGTTTCTGTTGCTTGTTAAGCATGTGGTGGGCCAGGAAGGCGGAGGACAGCACTTGCCAGGTCTGTTTGCACTCTGGTGCCAGGCTGTGGAACCAGTCTAGGGTTGTTGGGTTCAGGTAAAACTGAAGCGATTTCAACTTTGTTACCTCATTCCACCCCTTGATGTCGGCAAACGTGTCATACATTGACAGCCAGTTTTCCGGGTTGTCACATTTTTCAAACATTTTATGTTTGATGGTCGACTCACGTTGGGTGTTGATTGAGTTGGTTAGCGAGACCAACACGGATGACAGATCCGCGTGGTCGCTCTTGTTGTTGTTTATGTTCTCGTCGCCCATTTCCGCTTCTGATTGGTTAGAAGTTGGGAGTGAGGCCGTGACGTCGGCGGGCGGCTGTTGCTCTTGTTGAACTGCAGCTGGAGTCGACTTCTGTCCTCTCTTCGAACCGCTTCTGGTTAGCATTTCTATACACTTGTAGGAGAGATTTATGTCTGTGCTGTAATCCTTTTCAATTTTTCTATAGTCAACTGTTTCTGCGAGTTCTTGACTTCTTTTTGCAGTTGTTTTGTTTTGGTTTTTTTTTCGTGTCAGCTTCAATTATCCGCGGAGGGTGGCGAACGGAACAGCCGTGCAATGCAGACCCGTGGCGGTGATTATCACCAATAATGGTCCCGAGATTTATGGCGGCGATATCCGATTTCGCGGTCGTATAAATGTTCTTCTCTTTGCGGTCGCTTTGCGGAGAGGTCTTGGGCGGGATCGTTGGAATTCCTCCACCAAATTTCGTAGCGTTCTTTCTTCTAAATGATGACAACTCTTTCCAGTTCTGACACGTCCTTTATTACTCGTAATTCGTCGTTGTAAATTAACACAATTCAAACATGATGGTACTTGGCCGATGGACGCCAACTCTCTCCCTGAAATACAAATTTTTGACCGCCAACGCGGGCTTACATGAATATTCATTACCTTTAATTGTTCAGGATCCAATCCTGACTCAGGAAGACATATCCCCTTTCAGATTCATGAATAAAGTTTGAATACAACCAATGATCGTCATTGTTTTGTGGGCTGATACTACATGAATTACAAAGTTTGGCGCGTCGGTCGTTTTGACACTTGACATCTCTCAGTTACATTTACTTACAAGAATTAATCCGATGTACATGAACAAATACACAAGTTATTAAATTGTTCTTAATCTTCAAATCACTTGTATACAATAATTATAATTTTTTTGATCTATGATAATATTAAACATTGTCCGGAAACCTATCTTTGGCCCTTGGCCTAATTTTTGCATAGTCGCTGTCGTCCCTTCAGGGTCCCCTCCTGCCGGGTCTCTCTTCCCTGCTTGGACAGGGAGTCCCGGCCGGTTCTTCGGCTGCCCCTTCGTCGCAGGGAGAGCTTGCTCCCCCTGCTGGCAAGAAGTCAAAACCTTCTGAGAAGAAGGTTTCAGTTCTTGCCAAGACGAAAGCAGCCAAGGAACCGCACTCCACCTTCGTCGTCCCTCAGTCGGGGCCGATCGAGGTGGAGGGGTCCATTGTCTCTTCCCCTGGGCCTTCCAAGAAGAGGAAGCACGCTTCCTCTTCAGCACCACATCGATTTTCGATGTGGCTCAGGCTTCGTCCGACCTCTCGGTGGGCGACGATCAGGCTTCGGGCTTCGATCGGCGGAGCATCTTGGATGGCTCATTCGGGTCCTCGGTCTCGAGGTTCGAGGGGGAAGAGTTCCCTTTGTTTGGGGGTGAGGCTCTCGATCGTTCTTGGCGGTCGTGCTCCTGGTCCTCGATCAGGGCACGATCGGACGGGTGGTGCTGGGGTCGTTCCTCAGGACCACTCAAGTCTTGTGTACGCGGATGTAAGTCGCCGGACGGGCGCGATCGCTGAGCAGGCATTCCCTCGCCCGTCCTTTGATGTACCCTTGGGGTCATCGAGGTCTTCGATCGGACCTGTGAGGTCCAACGATCGGGGGGATCGAGTGGAAGCTGATCAGGAGTCGTCCTCCTCGGAGGATGAGACTTCCGATCAGGCCGGGGGTTCTAACTTCCGGTGGGCTTTGGAGTCGGTCGCAAGGCGTATGGACTTGCCGATCGATGCTCCAGGGCCCTCACGGGGAACCGGTAGATTCGCGTCGGCGCCAGTTCGTCGGCCGATCCGGCTCCCTGTGGCTCCCGCGTTGGGTCAAGTCCTTCGACAAGATCAACAAGGGAGTTACGGCTAGGAAGGATGTGGCTCGTACGGAGTCGACATTCCCGACTAGCCGTGTTCGACCTGAGTCGATCGACACCTATCGGACTGTAGAGTCCGAGGGTGGACATCTGACTTCCGTCCCGGTCGAAGACCCTAACCTTCACCTGCTTTCCCGGAAGCAGGGTACGGTCTGGTCAGCTTATGTGAAAAAGGCTCGCCGTTCTCACTGGCAGACGCTGTCTCATCAATTGATGGGACAGCTCTCGTTGACAGATCACCTGACCACTTTGGTTCAGGAGTTTGTGGACGAGGCGGATCTGGAGGAGGGGAGTCGCGCCAACATTCATGCAGCACTCGGCGTCTTGGCCGGAGTGGTCCATGCTGCTGAGCGTAACAGTGCGCACAGGATTGGATCTCACCATGCGTGATGCCGATCTCCGTCTGCTGGACGGGTCCGCTACGGACGTCGCTGAGCTACGTGGGAGGCCGCTTTTCTCAGGCTATACCTACGCCAGCCTCTCTCGATCGGATATTTCCGTCATGCGGGAACATCTCCGGGATGAGGCTATGGCCAAGGCTTTGCTTGGGAAGTCGGCGGGGTCTGGGACAGGCAAGAAGACCAAGGGTCAGAAGCCTGCCCAACCTCAGGCACCACATGCACCCGCTTCTGCGCAGCCGCCCTTTCGGGGGGCGCAGCCTCCCCCTCCTCAGGGGGATGGCAAGCGTGGAGGCAAAGGGGGTGGACGCTTCAAGGGCAAAGGGAAATCTTCTGCTAAGAAGTGACTCGTTGCGGGAAAGCGTAGGCTCTGTGGAAGGTTCAGTTCTGTCGGAATTCGATCTTCCACAACCTGGTCCAGTCGGGGGACGCCTGGCTCAGTTCGTCCAGAACTGGAGCGATCTGGCGTCGTCAGACAATTGACCTATCGCCAAAGCCCCCAAAAGTTGTCCGAGTTTCAAAAATTACGTCGGCAAACTTCTCTTTGGCCAATAATGACGTTTTGCAGAGTGCGTCATAAATGGCGTAAAAAGACTCGGACAAATTGGTTCGGCGATAGGTCAATTCAGTCGTGGCATGGGTGAAGTTCGGTCTCACCTTCAGATGGGAGGCTGGAAAACCACCGATCAGACCCAAAGCGTGGTTCCCAAAAGTTTCAGCTTCTGCAGCACGAGGTGCAGCAGTTGCTAGAGAAACGTGCGATCGAGGTGGTCAAGGACGAGAGAGGATTCTATTCTCTCATCTTCCTAGTGCCGAAAAAAGACAGGCGGGTGGCGTCCCGTTTTCGATCTATCAAACCTCAACAAATTCCTGATCATACCCAGGTTCAAGATTGAGTCGGCGCTTTCCGTTCAGAAAGCTCTGTCCAAGGGGAAGTGGGCAGTCAGTATCGACGTCAAGGACGCGTACTTACATGTGCCCATACACCCAGCCGATCGGCGTTACCTCAAGTTCGCCTTCGAGGGCTCGGTGTATCAGTTCAGGGTACTTCCTTTTGGAGTAGCCACCGCCCCTTACGTGTTCACCCGTATCGTAAGGGCGATGGCAGCCAGGTTTCGATCGGTTGGAATTCAATTCCACCATTACATCGACGATTGGTTAATCATAGCCGACTCCCCGTCTCAGGCTATAGAGCAATCCGGGTTCGTCCTCAGGTTGGCGACCAGCCTTGGCTGGATCCCCAATTGGGCGAAGTCTCATCTGTCCCCGACACAGAGATTCGAGTATGTCGGGGTAGATTACGATCTGGATCGAGGAGTAGCTCTTCCTCCGCGGAAGAGAGTTCTCAAGGCGATTGCGGCGATGGATGTCGCGCTGACGCAGTCGTCGATCACAGCTCGACAGTTTCTGTCCATCATCGGTCTGTTGGCGTCGATGGAGAAACAGGTGCCGTTCGGCAGGTGCTTCCTCAGACCCATTCAATGGTGTCTAGCTTTGCAATGGCGGATCCTCACCGATCGACTAGACCAAGTCGTATCGGTGGACGATCGTGCTCGGGAAGCAATGCATTGGTGGCGGGACCATCAGAATCTTTTCCGAGGGATGCCACTGGCGGAGTATCTGCCCGATCGGACCTTCTTCACCGATGCGTCAGAATTGGCTTGGGGAGCTCATATGGACGAGCACGAACTCTCTGCTGTGTGGAACACACATCAATGTCCTGGAGTTGCGAGCGGTGAGACGTGCGTTCGAGATCTGGGGGCCTCAGAGTCCCCCAGGGACGAAATGGCTGGTCTTCACAGACAACAGCACAGTAGTGGCGCAAGTAAACAAACAAGTGGAACCAGTCTAGGGTTGTTGGGTTCAGGTAAAACTGAAGCGATTTCAACTTTGTTACCTCATTCCACCCCTTGATGTCGGCAAACGTGTCATACATTGACAGCCAGTTTTCCGGGTTGTCACATTTTTCAAACATTTTATGTTTGATGGTCGACTCACGTTGGGTGTTGATTGAGTTGGTTAGCGAGACCAACACGGATGACAGATCCGTGTGGTCGCTCTTGTTGTTGTTTATGTTCTCGTCGCCCATTTCCGCTTCTGATTGGTTAGAAGTTGGGAGTGAGGCCGTGACGTCGGCGGGCGGCTGTTGCTCTTGTTGAACTGCAGCTGGAGTCGACTTCTGTCCTCTCTTCGAACCGCTTCTGGTTAGCATTTCTATACACTTGTAGGAGAGATTTATGTCTGTGCTGTAATCCTTTTCAATTTTTCTATAGTCAACTGTTTCTGCGAGTTCTTGACTTCTTTTTGCAGTTGTTTTG
Organism: Terebella lapidaria; assembly: GCA_949152475.1. Classification (NCBI taxonomy): domain Eukaryota; kingdom Metazoa; phylum Annelida; class Polychaeta; order Terebellida; family Terebellidae; genus Terebella; species Terebella lapidaria. Next base: position 35,938,168 of record OX424567.1, on the reverse strand, counting down.
TTTTGGTTTTTTTTTCGTGTCAGCTTCAATTATCCGCGGAGGGTGGCGAACGGAACAGCCGTGCAATGCAGACCCGTGGCGGTGATTATCACCAATAATGGTCCCGAGATTTATGGCGGCGATATCCGATTTCGCGGTCGTATAAATGTTCTTCTCTTTGCGGTCGCTTTGCGGAGAGGTCTTGGGCGGGATCGTTGGAATTCCTCCACCAAATTTCGTAGCGTTCTTTCTTCTAAATGATGACAACTCTTTCCAGTTCTGACACGTCCTTTATTACTCGTAATTCGTCGTTGTAAATTAACACAATTCAAACATGATGGTACTTGGCCGATGGACGCCAACTCTCTCCCTGAAATACAAATTTTTGACCGCCAACGCGGGCTTACATGAATATTCATTACCTTTAATTGTTCAGGATCCAATCCTGACTCAGGAAGACATATCCCCTTTCAGATTCATGAATAAAGTTTGAATACAACCAATGATCGTCATTGTTTTGTGGGCTGATACTACATGAATTACAAAGTTTGGCGCGTCGGTCGTTTTGACACCTGACATCTCTCAGTTACATTTACTTACAAGAATTAATCCGATGTACATGAACAAATACACAAGTTATTAAATTGTTCTTAATCTTCAAATCACTTGTATACAATAATTATAATTTTTTTGATCTATGATAATATTAAACATTGTCCGGAAACCTATCTTTGGCCCTTGGCCTAATTTTTGCATAGTCGCTGTCGTCCCTTCAGGGTCCCCTCCTGCCGGGTCTCTCTTCCCTGCTTGGACAGGGAGTCCCGGCCGGTTCTTCGGCTGCCCCTTCGTCGCAGGGAGAGCTTGCTCCCCCTGCTGGCAAGAAGTCAAAACCTTCTGAGAAGAAGGTTTCAGTTCTTGCCAAGACGAAAGCAGCCAAGGAACCGCACTCCACCTTCGTCGTCCCTCAGTCGGGGCCGATCGAGGTGGAGGGGTCCATTGTCTCTTCCCCTGGGCCTTCCAAGAAGAGGAAGCACGCTTCCTCTTCAGCACCACATCGATTTTCGATGTGGCTCAGGCTTCGTCCGACCTCTCGGTGGGCGACGATCAGGCTTCGGGCTTCGATCGGCGGAGCATCTTGGATGGCTCATTCGGGTCCTCGGTCTCGAGGTTCGAGGGGGAAGAGTTCCCTTTGTTTGGGGGTGAGGCTCTCGATCGTTCGTGCAATCGGGAGTCTTCACTTGGCGGTCGTGCTCCTGGTCCTCGATCAGGGCACGATCGGACGGGTGGTGCTGGGGTCGTTCCTCAGGACCACTCAAGTCTTGTGTACGCGGATGTAAGTCGCCGGACGGGCGCGATCGCTGAGCAGGCATTCCCTCGCCCGTCCTTTGATGTACCCTTGGGGTCATCGAGGTCTTCGATCGGACCTGTGAGGTCCAACGATCGGGGGGATCGAGTGGAAGCTGATCAGGAGTCGTCCTCCTCGGAGGATGAGACTTCCGATCAGGCCGGGGGTTCTAACTTCCGGTGGGCTTTGGAGTCGGTCGCAAGGCGTATGGACTTGCCGATCGATGCTCCAGGGCCCTCACGGGGAACCGGTAGATTCGCGTCGGCGCCAGTTCGTCGGCCGATCCGGCTCCCTGTGGCTCCCGCGTTGGGTCAAGTCCTTCGACAAGATCAACAAGGGAGTTACGGCTAGGAAGGATGTGGCTCGTACGGAGTCGACATTCCCGACTAGCCGTGTTCGACCTGAGTCGATCGACACCTATCGGACTGTAGAGTCCGAGGGTGGACATCTGACTTCCGTCCCGGTCGAAGACCCTAACCTTCACCTGCTTTCCCGGAAGCAGGGTACGGTCTGGTCAGCTTATGTGAAAAAGGCTCGCCGTTCTCACTGGCAGACGCTGTCTCATCAATTGATGGGACAGCTCTCGTTGACAGATCACCTGACCACTTTGGTTCAGGAGTTTGTGGACGAGGCGGATCTGGAGGAGGGGAGTCGCGCCAACATTCATGCAGCACTCGGCGTCTTGGCCGGAGTGGTCCATGCTGCTGAGCGTAACAGTGCGCACAGGATTGGATCTCACCATGCGTGATGCCGATCTCCGTCTGCTGGACGGGTCCGCTACGGACGTCGCTGAGCTACGTGGGAGGCCGCTTTTCTCAGGCTATACCTACGCCAGCCTCTCTCGATCGGATATTTCCGTCATGCGGGAACATCTCCGGGATGAGGCTATGGCCAAGGCTTTGCTTGGGAAGTCGGCGGGGTCTGGGACAGGCAAGAAGACCAAGGGTCAGAAGCCTGCCCAACCTCAGGCACCACATGCACCCGCTTCTGCGCAGCCGCCCTTTCGGGGGGCGCAGCCTCCCCCTCCTCAGGGGGATGGCAAGCGTGGAGGCAAAGGGGGTGGACGCTTCAAGGGCAAAGGGAAATCTTCTGCTAAGAAGTGACTCGTTGCGGGAAAGCGTAGGCTCTGTGGAAGGTTCAGTTCTGTCGGAATTCGATCTTCTACAACCTGGTCCAGTCGGGGGACGCCTGGCTCAGTTCGTCCAGAACTGGAGCGATCTGGCGTCGTCAGACAATTGACCTATCGCCAAAGCCCCCAAAAGTTGTCCGAGTTTCAAAAATTACGTCGGCAAACTTCTCTTTGGCCAATAATGACGTTTTGCAGAGTGCGTCATAAATGGCGTAAAAAGACTCGGACAAATTGGTTCGGCGATAGGTCAATTCAGTCGTGGCATGGGTGAAGTTCGGTCTCACCTTCAGATGGGAGGCTGGAAAACCACCGATCAGACCCAAAGCGTGGTTCCCAAAAGTTTCAGCTTCTGCAGCACGAGGTGCAGCAGTTGCTAGAGAAACGTGCGATCGAGGTGGTCAAGGACGAGAGAGGATTCTATTCTCTCATCTTCCTAGTGCCGAAAAAAGACAGGCGGGTGGCGTCCCGTTTTCGATCTGTCAAACCTCAACAAATTCCTGATCATACCCAGGTTCAAGATTGAGTCGGCGCTTTCCGTTCAGAAAGCTCTGTCCAAGGGGAAGTGGGCAGTCAGTATCGACGTCAAGGACGCGTACTTACATGTGCCCATACACCCAGCCGATCGGCGTTACCTCAAGTTCGCCTTCGAGGGCTCGGTGTATCAGTTCAGGGTACTTCCTTTTGGAGTAGCCACCGCCCCTTACGTGTTCACCCGTATCGTAAGGGCGATGGCAGCCAGGTTTCGATCGGTTGGAATTCAATTCCACCATTACATCGACGATTGGTTAATCATAGCCGACTCCCCGTCTCAGGCTATAGAGCAATCCGGGTTCGTCCTCAGGTTGGCGACCAGCCTTGGCTGGATCCCCAATTGGGCGAAGTCTCATCTGTCCCCGACACAGAGATTCGAGTATGTCGGGGTAGATTACGATCTGGATCGAGGAGTAGCTCTTCCTCCGCGGAAGAGAGTTCTCAAGGCGATTGCGGCGATGGATGTCGCGCTGACGCAGTCGTCGATCACAGCTCGACAGTTTCTGTCCATCATCGGTCTGTTGGCGTCGATGGAGAAACAGGTGCCGTTCGGCATGTGCTTCCTCAGACCCATTCAATGGTGTCTAGCTTTGCAATGGCGGATCCTCACCGATCGACTAGACCAAGTCGTATCGGTGGACGATCGTGCTCGGGAAGCAATGCATTGGTGGCGGGACCATCAGAATCTTTTCCGAGGGATGCCACTGGCGGAGTATCTGCCCGATCGGACCTTCTTCACCGATGCGTCAGAATTGGCTTGGGGAGCTCATATGGACGAGCACGAACTCTCTGCTGTGTGGAACACACATCAATGTCCTGGAGTTGCGAGCGGTGAGACGTGCGTTCGAGATCTGGGGGCCTCAGAGTCCCCCAGGGACGAAATGGCTGGTCTTCACAGACAACAGCACAGTAGTGGCGCAAGTAAACAAACAAGGTGGAACTCGGTCGAGTCAGCTTTGTTTGGAGGCCGAGTGTCTGATCAGGTTTGCCTTCAAGTCCCGTCTGTTTATCAGGGCAAGGCACCTACCGGGTCGCAGGAATGTCCTAGCGGACGCTCTGTCGAGACCGGACAAGATCATAGGCATGGAGTGGAGTTTGCATCCGGGGGTGTTTCGTCGCATTTGTCAGGCATTCGGGACACCGAACATAGACCTGTTCGCAACCTCTCGGAATCACAAGCTCCCGGTCTACTTCTCACCTCTGCCAGAGAGCGAGGCACTGGCTGTGGACGCGATGTCTCAGTCGTGGGACGGGATGTTCGGGTATGCGTACCCGCCAACCCGGTTCCTAACGGAAGTGCTGCACAAAGTAGCCAGGTCTCAGTGTGAGATTCTGTTGGTGGCGCCATGCTGGCCGATGCAGGCGTGGTTCCCGCTGCTACTGTCCCTCCTGATCGATGTACCACGGGTTCTCCCGATCGAGGACAGGTTGCTGAAGCAACCGGGGCGGGATATATTTCACGATTCCGTCCACGTGCTCAAATTACACGTGTGGAGGCTATCGAGCGATCCTTCCAGGAGGCAGGATTTTCTCAGCAGGTGTCCGTACATCTCGCGAGAAAGAATAGGAGATCCTCCTCTAAAACGTATGAGGCTAAATGGAGAGTATTCGTACGTTGGTGTAACGGAAAGCGCATTGATCCGCTCTCTGCCCCTCTGAAGGCAGAGCTAGACTTTCTCTGCTATCTCTTTGATAGGCTTAATTTGAAGCCTACTACAATCGAGGGATACAGGTCCATGCTTGGCCCTGTATTCCGTGCTAGGGGGATTGATTTAACTAATAATCGTATCCTTGCTGATCTCTTGGCGTCCTTTAGGACGCAAAGGCCACGGGGAGTTCCTACTCTACCGGATTGGGACATGGCTTTTGTGCTATATTGTCTTACTAAAGCACCTTGGGAGCCTCTCAAGGAAGTTTCCTTGCAGAGGTTAACTCTTAAGACTTTCTTGCTAGTCATGCTAGCAAGTGGTCGAAGACGCTCAGATGTCGCGGCGATCGCGAGTCGCATTTGGCGTGGATGGGTCCGTTTCCTTGAGCCGGACGCTCTATTGTGCCCGGTAAGAGCGCTGAAAATCTACATCGATCGTACCAGATCGATCAGGAAAGATCGTAAGCGATTATTTATTTCCTATCAGCCTAATAGGGCTACGGATATCTCCACAGCTACACTATCCAGATGGGTGAAGGTTGTAGTGAGGACTGTCTATGCGGAGTCAGGTGCTGACGATCGAGTCACTTACAAAATATCGTCCCACCAAATCCGACACATCTCGATGTCTTTGGCGGCCAGGTCGAATATTCCGTTGGAATATATCGTGAGGGCTGGAATGTGGACTAATTCTACGACATTCATCGGGTTCTATCTGTCCAATGCTGCCGAACTTCAGGACCAGTCGTCCAGATTTAGACTGGGTCCGCTGGTCGTAGCGCAAGCTGTTGTTTGAACCAGCTGGACAGAAAAGATTTGGTTTTAACGTGCACGTGTATATAAGCAACACTTTGTGTTTGTGTTTGAGTTCTTTATGTTACGGTCTCAAGTAGAGTTCCGTTTTCCAGCGATGGGTGAAGAAGAAATTCGTGCATGTCGGAGGCAAGCGATCGCACCGCTAGGTGAGTATCTTTATTATATTACTAAAGATATATCGAAAATGTAGCATTTTAGCGATTCGCTTGAAATCAAGACTATCGTCTGTTTTCATGACTCTCTAGCACTACTGCTCCACCGCCTATCCTTTGATTCTAAGGAGCATGTAGTAGTTTAGATTGGTGATGTATAAAATAAACTTCCCAAATTTTAATTGTAAATTTGCCGTTTATTGTTATTACTCACCTCTAAACTACTACAGTAAAGGCCCTCCCATCCATCCCCGCCAGTTGTGTGCTAGGGGCTTCCTTTTGTCGTTTTTTGGACAGAAAAGTGAAGCTTCTGCGCAGCTGCGCGCGCATATGCGCGGCGGTTTTGGCGGCAAAAGGAGCGCTCGAGTCATGCAGGCAGATGATCGTGCCTTGCTTTCAGTACGCGAATTTCTATCCAGAACGATCCAAAGGATCGAAAAGGAGCATGTAGTAGTTTAGAGGTGAGTAATAACAATAAACGGCAAATTTACAATTAAAATTTGGGAAATTACCGCCATTCTCGGTGCATTGTATCCCTCGATGCCAGCTTACTCGTACATGTATATGCTCGAGCCAATCGAGTGTAAACTAGGTCAGGCCAGAGGTAACTCTGAGTGGCGCACAAAACGAAACAAAAACGGCTGCTAGTGCTGTCATGTGCTTGATTTATCCATCTGATCAAGCATAGTTGTTTTGTAACCCATTTTTCTGAGACCACAGGCATATGTGTAATCGATTTAGAAAAAAAAATAGTGTTTCTGCCAATATCACTTCAATTTGACCTTCAATGACCTTAGGAAGCCCCCCCCCCCCCCCCCCCCACCCTGTGAATATCTGTCATTAACAAAGAGAAACTTTCAAGATGGATACAGAAAATGTGTGTTTGGGAACATTTAAGAACATGTTTAGAGTTGAAGATCAAAATCAATACTCCATTCGCATGATCTGCCGGTAAGCTACAACACCCTTGGTGCTATGTTTATGTTTATTTGTAGGTATGTTGTCACATATGCTGAAGCGACATGTGATCGATGGAGAGAAGGCGATAATCCTCAACCCAACAGAGGCTCACAGGTGAGCGTGAAGACATAACACACCTAGTGGTGACTCACATCTCCAGGGCTGTATTGCGTTTCTCTGGACTTAGTTTCAAGATTTATGATAGCTCAAAATTCAATTGCTTTCTGGTGTTTTGTATACCACTTGTACTTACAGAAAATGTCCATTTAGAAGTATGAAAGCAATAAAAAAATATGCCCATCGGCTTATTTTAGGAATAATGTTTTATAAAAGCGATTGTTGGTAGAACTATAGTAGTAGGAAACTGCATATATGTATGTTATGCGTCCATGTTTGGAATACATATATTGTTAATCTGTTTTTAGGTTACCGGACCTATGGTCCGATAGCCTATCGCCGTCACGTTGCGTCCATCGTCCGTCCGTCCGTCTTTCCACATTTTTAGGTTACCGGACCTTTGGTCCGATAACCTATTGCCGTGGCGTTGCGTCCGTCATCCGTCGGTCCACATTTTTAGGTTACCGGACCTTTGGTCCGATAACCTATTGCCGTGGCGTTGTGTCCGGCGTCCGTCGTCCGTTCACATTTTTAGGTTACCGGACCTTTGGTCCGATAACCTATTGGCATGGCGTTGCGTCCGTCGTCCGTCCGTCCGTCCGTCCGTCCGGCCGTCCGTCCGTCCGTCCGTCCGTCCGTCCGTCCGGCGTTAACATTTTTATCTTTAAAGTTAACGATCGAATCTTTCTGAAATTTTGCACAAAAATGCCTAAAAATATTTTGAGAAGGAGGTATTTTTTTGTTTTTTGATTTTCGCATTTTTTTCAAAATGGCGGCCGTTTTTGTCGAAAATCGCTCAATTTTGGACTTTGACGGCCATTTTCTCAAAAACTGTCTGATCAGTTTTGAGTTTTTGGTTTCTAAAGATTCCCCTCATATACCTCTGTGATATGTATAAGTTTGGTTGCCCTAAATCTGCCGGTTTTCGTGTGGCGGCCATTTTGAATTTTTGGCGGGTCGGCGAAAAAATTTTTTTTCGCCCCAGATCGCATTACTATCCATTTTGGGCCATTTCTAGAGCAAAAAAAATTTTCACCCTTTGAAAAAAATTTTGGACTTAGAAAATTTTCGGCACTTTTTTCCTTCATAATGGGAGCTGTCAGGACTGTACTCATAGAACGCTTGAAGATAGAGCTTAGAAATTGGCACTTTCAAATGGGAAGTCATATATGGCGACTTGTGTGGTGACCTTGAATTTGACCTTGGATGACCTTGAAAGGTCAAAACAGCCATTTTTGGGTCGAAAAACGCTCAAATTTGCACCTGGTCTGTATTTTCTCAAAAACTCTCTGATCAGTTTTGAGATTTTTGCTTAAAAAGATTCCTCTTATACACCTCTGCGACGTGTATAAGTTTTGTTGCCCTTGAATCGCCGATCTCAGTGTGGCGGCCATTTTGAATTTTTGACGAGTCGGCGAAAAAAAAATTTTTCGCCCCAAATAACATTACTATCCATTTTGGGCCATTTCTAGGCAAAAAAAATTTTTCACCCTTTGAAAAAAATTTTGGACTTAGAAAATTTTCGGCACTTTTTTCCTTCATAATGGGAGCTGTCAGGACTGTACTCATAGAACGCTTGAAGATAGAGCTTAGAAATTGGCACTTTCAAATGGGAAGTCATATATGGCGACTTGTGTGGTGACCTTGAATTTGACCTTGGATGACCTTGAAAGGTCAAAACAGCCATTTTGGGGTCAAAAAATGCCCAGATTTGCCTTTGTAGATGAAAATATGCTTGCAGATAGAGCTCCTGTTTGCATTATGAACATATAGGAAGACATATATGGCACAACTAATGATGACCTTGAACTTGACGTCAGATGACCTTGAGTGCCAAATGTCTGACTTGGAATGTGTAAATTGACCTGAGCAGCCTAAACGATTCCACCCAACATATAGAATATCAAATGCCGCACACATACATGTAATGGTTACATCGAAGTTCATACGGATGACCTTGATTGGTAAATCCCAAGGTCATATGTTTACACTGCGAACCTTGATTGGTAAATCTCAAGGTCTGTTACCTGCCAATGCTGCCATGGCCAAACCAAAATTGTCCGGTAACCTATCTTAGCCTTTGGGCTAATTTTTATCTGTAAAGTATATAATCGAATCTTTCTGAAATTTTGCACAAAAATACCTAAAAATATTTCAAGGAAAGGTTTTTTTTAGTTTTTCGATTTTCGCATTTTTTTCAAAATGGCGGCCGTTTTCGACGAAAAATGCCTGATTTTGGACTTTGGCGGCCATTTTCTCAAAAACTGTTCAGCAACTTTTTTTCTTTTTGATACACAACACTCCTCATATGTACTCCTGTGATGTGTATAAGTTTCGTTGCGCTTGAATCGCTCGAAGTGGGCCATTTTGGGCCAAACTTGGCCCAAATGGGACTTTCCCATGTTAAATTTTCCTATGCTTTATAATGGGACACATTATGCCTTATATCTCACTTAATATTGAGATTAGAGACTAGGAATCAATTGTGGACATATAGGAAATGATATATGCTGAATATTTTCGGGACCTTGAATTTGACCTCTGACCTCAGTTTCAAGGTCAAAGAACAAAATGGCTAATATCTCGCTTATTATCGACTTCACAGCTTAGAAATCAATTGTGGACATTTAGGAAATGATATATACCGAATATTCTGATGACCTTGAATTTGACCTTTGACCTCATTTTCAAGGTCACAGGACAAAATGGCTAATATCTCACTTTTTATCGACTTTACAGCTTAGGAATCAATTATGACCATATAGGAAATGATATATGCAGATTATTGTCATGACCTTGAATTTGACCTTTGACCTCATTTTCAAGGTCACGGGACAAAATGGCTAATATCTCACTTATTATCGACTTTACAGCTTAGGGATCAATTGTGGACATGTAGGAAATGATATATGCTGAATATGCACGTGACCTTGAATTTGACCTTTGACCTCATTTCCAAGGTCACGGGACAAAATGGCTAATATCTCGCTTATTATCGACTTTACAGCTTAGGAATCAAATGTGGACATATAGGAAAGGATATACACTGAATATTCTGATGACCTTAAATTTGACCTTTGACCTTATTTTCAAGGTCATAGCACAAAATGGCTAATATCTCGCTATTATCGATTTTATAGCTTAGGACTCAATCATGGACATATAGGAAATGATATATCCATAATATTAGGTTACCGGACCTATGGTCCGTAACCTATTGGCATGGCGATGCGTCCGGCGTCGTCGTCGTCCGTCGTCGTCCGTCAACAATTTTATCTTTAAAGTTTACGATTGAATTTTTCTGAAATTTTGCACAAAAATGCCTAAAAATATTTCGATAGGGAGGTATTTTTTAGTTTTTTGATTTTCGCATTTTTTTCAAAATGGCGGCCGTTTTCGACGAAAAATGCCTGATTTTGGACTTTGGCGGCCATTTTCTCAAAAACTGTTCAGTAACTTTTTTTTTTATTGATGCATAACACTCCTCATATGTACCCCTGTGACATGTATAAATTTCGTTGCGCTTGAATCGCTCGAAGTGGGCCATTTTGGGCCCAAACTCGGCCCAAATGGGACTTTCCCATGTTAAATTCTCCTATGCTTTATAATGGGACACATTAGAGCCTAATATCTCACTTAATATTGAGATTAGAGACTAGGAATCAATTGTGGACATATAGGAAATGATATATGCTGAATATTGTCGTGACCTTGAATTTGACCTCTGACCTTGGTTTCAAGGTCAGAGCGGCCGTTTTTGTCGAAAAATGGCCAATTTTGGACTTCGACGGTCGTTTTCTCAAAATCTGTTCAGTAACTTTTTAGGTTACCGGACCTTTGGTCCGATAACCCATTGCCATGGCGTTGCGTCCGTCGTCCGTCCGTCCGTTCACATTTTTATCTTTAAAGTTTATGATGGAATTTTTTTGCACAAAAATACCTAAAAATATTTCCAAGGAAGGTTTTTTTTAGTTTTCTGTTTTTCCAATTTTTTTCAAAATGGCGGCCGTTTTCGTCGAAAAATGGCCAATTTTGGACTTTGACAGTCATTTTCTCAAAATCTTATCAGTAACTTTTTTTCTTATTGATGCATAACACTCCTCTTATGTGCCCCTGTGACATGTATAAATTTCGTTGCCCTTGAATTGCTCGAAGTGGGCCATTTTGGGCCCAAACTCGGCCCAAATGGGACTCTCCCATGTTAAATTCTCCTATCCTTTTTAATGGGACAAAATTAAGCCTAATATCTCACTTAATATTGAGATTAGAGACTAGGAATCAATTGTGCACATATAGGAAATGATATATCCTGAATATTCTGGTGACCTTGAATTTGACCTCTGACCTCGGTTTCAAGGTCAGAGGGCCATTTTCGTCGAAAAATGGCCAATTTTGGACTTTGACGGTCGTTTTCTCAGAATCCGTTCAGTAACTATTTTCCTTATCAATGCATAACACTCCTCATATGTATCCCTGTGACACGTATAAATTTCGTTGCCCTTGAATCGCTCGAAGTAGGCCATTTTGGGCCCAACCTCGGCCCAAATGGGACTTTCCGTTGTTAAATTCTCCTATGCTTTACAATGGGACACATTAAGCCTAATATCTCACTTAATATTGAGATTAGAGACTAGGAATCAATTGTGCACATATAGGAAATGATATATGCTGAATATTCTCAGGGTCTTGAATTTGACCTCTGACCTCGGTTTCAAGGTCAGAGCACAAAATGTCTAATATCTTGCTTATTAACGACTTTACAGCTTAGGAACCAATTGTGGACATATAGGAAATGATATATGCCGAATATTCTGATGACCTTGAATTTGACCTTTGACCTCATTTTCAAGGTCACACCACAGAATGGCTAATATCTCCCTTATTATCGATTTTACAGCTTAGGGATCAATTGTGGACATATAGGAAATGATATATGCTGAATATTTTCGTGACCTTGAATTTGACTTCTGACCTCAGTTTCAAGGTCAGAGCACAAAATGGCTAATATCTTGCTTATTATTGACTTTACAGTGTAGGAATCAATTATGAACTTATAGGAAATGATATATGCAGATTATTGTCATGACCTTGAATTTGACCTTTGACCTCCTTTTCAAGGTCGCAGGACAAAATAGCTAATATCTCGCTTATTATCGATTTTACAGCTTAGGAATCAATTATGAACATATAGGAAATGATATATGCTGAATATTGCTATGACCTTGAATTTGACCTTTGACCTCATTTTCAAGGTCAGAGAACGAAATGGGTAATATCTCGCTTTTTATTGACTTTACAGCTTAGCAATCGATTGGGGACATATAGAAAATGATATATTCTGAACATTGTCATGACCTTGAACTTCACCTTTGACCTAATTTCCAAGGTCACAGGACAAAATGGCTAATAGCTTGCTCATTATGGACTTTACAGCTTAGGAATCAATTATGAACATATAGGAAATGATATATGCTGAATATTGCTATGACCTCGAATTCGACCTTTGACCTCATTTTCAAGGTCACAGGACATAATGGCTAATATCTCGCTTATTATTGACTTCACAGCTTAGGAATTAATTGTGGACATACTAGAAATGACCTATGCCGAATATTATCGTGTCCTTGAATTGACCAATGACGTTTTTAAAAGGTCACGGGACAAAATACTAATATCTAAAATATATATTGTCCGGTGACCTTTCTTAGCCTTTGGGCTAATTTTTTTCTTTTTGATACATAACACTCCTCATATGTACTCCTATGATGTCTATAAATTTCGTTGCGCTTGAATCGCTCGAAGTGGGCCATTTTGCCCCAAACTCGGCCCAAATGGGACTTTTCCATGTTAAATTCTCCTATGCTTTATAATGGGACACATTATGCCTAATATCTCACTTAATATTGAGATTACAGACTAGGCATCAATTGTGGACATATAGGAAATGATATATGCTGAATATTCTCGTGACCTTGAATTTGACCTCTGACCTCAATTTCAAGGTCAGAGCACAAAATGGCTGATATCTCGCTTATTATCGACTCTACAGCTTAGGAATCAATTGTGGACATATAGGAAATGATATATGCTGAATATTCTGATGACCTTGAATTTGACCTTTGACCCCATTTTCAAGGTCATAGGACAAAATGGCTAATATCTCGCTTTTTATCGACTTTACAGCTTAGGAATCAGTTATGAACATATAGGAAATGATATATGCAGATTATTGTCATGACCTTGAATTTGACCCTTGACCTCATTTTCAAGGTCACAGGACAAAATGGCTAATATCTCACTTATTATCGACTCTACAGCTTAGGAATCAATTGTGGACATATAGGAAATGATATATGCTGAATATTCTGATGACCTTGAATTTGACCTTTGACGGCATTTTCAAGGTCATAGGACAAAATGGCTAATATCTCGCTTGTTATCGACTTTACAGCTTGGGAATCAGTTATGAACATATAGGAAATGATATATTCAGATTATTGTCATGACCTTGAATTTGACCTTTGACCTCATTTTCAAGGTCACAGGACAAAATGGCTAATATCTCACTTATTATCGATTTTACAGCTTAGGAATCAATTGTGGACATGTAGGAAATGATATATGCTGAATATTCTCTGACCTTGAATTTGACCTCGGACCTCATTTTCAAAGTCCAAGGACAAACTGGCTCATATCTTGCTCCGCTATTGACTGTTTGGCTTGGGAATCAATTATGGACATGATATAGAAAATGATATACACTGGATATTTTGGTGACCTTGAATTTGACCTTTGCCCCTTCATTTTCAAGGCCACAGCACAAAATTGCTAATATCTCGCTGATTATTGAATTTAAAGCTTAGCAATCAACTGTGGACATGATATATGCTTAATGTTATATATGCTGAATATTCTCTTGACCTTCAATTCAACCATTGACCTGGCTAACATCTAAAATATTAAACATTGTCCGGTAACCTATCTTTGGCCCTTGGCCTAATTTTTTAGGTTACCGGACCTATGGTCCGAGGTAATTCCTAAGGAGGTCAGAGCACAAGAAGGAGGTATTTTTTAGTTTTTTGATTTTCGCATTTTTTTCAAAATGGCGGCCGTTTTCGACGAAAAATGCCTGATTTTGGACTTTGGCGGCCATTTTCTCAAAATCTGTTCAGTAACTTTTTTTCTTTTTGATACATAAGACTCCTCATATGTACTTCTATGACGTCTATAAATTTCGTTGCGCTTGAATCGCTCGAAGTGAGCCATTTTGGCCCAAACTCGGCCCAAATGGGACTTTCCCATGTTAAATTCTCCTATGCTTTATAATGGGACACATTATGCCTAATATCTCACTTGATATTGAGATTAGAGACTAGGAATCAATTGTGAACATATAGGAAATGATATATGCTGAATATTCTCGTGACCTTGAATTTCACCTCTGACCTCAGTTTCAAGGTCAGAGCACAAAATGGCTTATATCTCGCTTATTATCGACTCTACAGCTTAGGAATCAATTGTGGACATATAGGAAATGATATATGCTGAATATTCTCGTGACCTTGAATTTGACCTCTGACCTCAGTTTCAAGGTCAGAGCACAAAATGGCTTATATATCGCTTATTATCGACTCTACAGCTTAGGAATCAATTGTGGACATATAGGAAATGATATATACTGAATATTCTGATGACCTTGAATTTGACCTTCGAACTCATTTTCAAGGTCACAGGACAAAATGGCTAATATCTCGCTTGTTATCGACTTTACAGTTTAGGAATCAATTGTGAACATATAGGAAATGATATATGCTGAACATTCTCGTGACCTTGAATTTGACCTTTGACCTCATTTTCAAGGTCACATAACAAAATGGCTAATATCTTGCTTATTATCGACTTTACAGTTTAGGAATCAATTGTGAACATATAGGAAAGGATATATGCTGAATATTTTCGTGACCGTGAATTTGACCTTTGACCTCATTTCCAAGGTCACAGGACAAAATTGCTAATATCTCGCTTATTATCGACTTTACAGCTTAGGAATCAATTGTGAACATATAGGAAATGATATATGCTGAATATTCTCGTGACCTTGAATTTCACCTTTGACCTCATTTTCAAGGTCACAGGACAAAATTGCCAATATCTTGCTTATTAGCGACTTTACAGCTTAGGAATCAATTGTGAACATATAGGAAATGATATATGCTGAAAATTCTCATGACCTTGAATTTGACCTTTGACCTCATTTTCAAGGTCACAGGACAAAATTGCCAATATCTTGCTTATTAGCTACTTTACAGCTTAGGAATCAATTGTGAACATATAGGAAATGATATATGCTGAAAATTCTCATGACCTTGAATTTGACATTTAACCTCATTTTCAAGGTCACATGACAAAATGGCTAATATCTCGTTTATTATCGACTTTACAGCTTAGGAATCAATTGTGAACATATAGGAAATGATATATGCTGAAAATTCTCATGACCCTGAATTTGACCTTTGACCTCATTTTCAAGGTCACATGACAAAATGGCTAATATCTTGCTTATTATCGACTTTACAGCTTAGGAATCAATTGTGAAGATATAGGAAATGATATATGCTGAATATTCTCATGACCTTGAATTTGACCTTTGACCTCATTTCCAAGGTCACAGGACAAAATTGCTAATATCTCGCTTATTATCGACTTTACAGCTTAGGAATCAATTGTGAACATATAGGAAATGATATATGCTGAATATTCTCGTGACCTTGAATTTGACCTTTGACCTCATTTTCAAGGTCAGGACAAAATGGCCAATATCTTGCTTATTAGCGACTTTACAGCTTAGGAATCAATTGTGAACATATAGGAAATGATATATGCTGAATATTCTAGTGACCTTGAATTTGACTTTTGACCTCATTTTCAAGATCAACAGGACAAAATGGCCAATATCTTGCTTATTAGCGACTTTACAGCTTAGGAATCAATTGTGAACATATAGGAAATGATATATGCTGAAAATTCTCATGACCTTGAATTTGACCTTTGACCTCATTTTCAAGGTCACATGACAAAATGGCTAATATCTCGCTTATTATCGACTTTACAGCTTAGGAATCAATTGTGAACATATAGGAAATGATATATGCTGAAAATTCTCATGACCCTGAATTTGACCTTTGACCTCATTTTCAAGGTCACATGACAAAATGGCTAATATCTTGCTTATTATCGACTTTACAGCTTAGGAATCAATTGTGAACATATAGGAAATGATATATGCTGAATATTCTCATGACCTTGAATTTGACCTTTGACCTCATTTCCAACGTCACAGGACAAAATTGCTACTATCTCGCTTATTATCGACTTTACAGTTTAGGAATCAATTGTGAACATATATTAAATGATATATGCTGGATATTCTCGTGACCTTGAATTTGACCTTTGACCTCATTTTCAAGGTCAGGACAAAATGGCCAATATCTTGCTTATTAGCGACTTTACAGCTTAGGAATCAATTGTGAACATATAGGAAATGATATATGCTGAATATTCTAGTGACGTTGAATTTGACTTTTGACCTCATTTTCAAGGTCAACAGGACAAAATGGCCAATATCTTGCTTATTAGCGACTTTACAGCTTAGGAATCAATTGTGAACATATAGGAAATGATATATGCTGAATATTCTTGTGACCTTGAATTTGACCTTTGACCTCATTTTCAAGGTCACAGGACAAAATGGCCAATATCTTGCTTATTAGCGACTTTACAGCTTAGGAATCAATTGTGAACATATAGGAAATGATATATGCTGAAAATTCTCATGACCTTGAATTTGACCTTTGACCTCATTTTCAAGGTCACATGACAAAATGGCTAATATCTCGCTTATTATCGACTTTACAGCTTAGGAATCAATTGTGAACATATAGGAAATGATATATGCTGAAAATTCTCATGACCCTGAATTTGACCTTTGACCTCATTTTCAAGGTCACATGACAAAATGGCTAATATCACACTTAGTATCGTATTTACAGCTTAGGAATCAATTGTGAACATATAGGAAATGATATATGCTGAATATTCTCATGACCTTGAATTTGACCTTTGACCTCATTTCCAAGGTCACAGGACAAAATTGCTAATATCTCGCTTATTATCGACTTTACAGCTTAGGAATCAATTGTGAACATATATTAAATGATATATGCTGGATATTCTCGTGACCTTGAATTTGACCTTTGACCTCATTTTCAAGGTCAGGACAAAATGGCCAGTATCTTGCTTATTAGCGACTTTACAGCTTAGGAATCAATTGTGAACATATAGGAAATGATATATGCTGAATATTCTAGTGACGTTGAATTTGACTTTTGACCTCATTTTCAAGGTCAACAGGACAAAATGGCCAATATCTTGCTTATTAGCGACTTTACAGCTTAGGAATCAATTGTGAACATATAGGAAATGATATATGCTGAATATTCTTGTGACCTTGAATTTGACCTTTGACCTCATTTTCAAGGTCACAGGACAAAATGGCCAATATCTTGCTTATTAGCGACTTTACAGCTTAGGAATCAATTGTGAACGTATAGGAAATGATATATGCTGAAAATTCTCATGACCTTGAATTTGACCTTTGACCTCATTTTCAAGGTCACATGACAAAATGGCTAATATCTCGCTTATTATCGACTTTACAGCTTAGGAATCAATTGTGAACATATAGGAAATGATATATGCTGAAAATTCTCATGACCCTGAATTTGACCTTTGACCTCATTTTCAAGGTCACATGACAAAATGGCTAATATCTTGCTTATTATCGACTTTACAGCTTAGGAATCAATTGTGAACATATAGGAAATGATATATGCTGAATATTCTCATGACCTTGAATTTGACCTTTGACCTCATTTCCAAGGTCACAGGACAAAATTGCTAATATCTCGCTTATTATCGACTTTACAGCTTAGGAATCAATTGTGAACATATATTAAATGATATATGCTGGATATTCTCGTGACCTTGAATTTGACCTTTGACCTCATTTTCAAGGTCAGGACAAAATGGCCAATATCTTGCTTATTAGCGACTTTACAGCTTAGGAATCAATTGTGAACATATAGGAAATGATATATGCTGAATATTCTAGTGACGTTGAATTTGACTTTTGACCTCATTTTCAAGGTCAACAGGACAAAATGGCCAATATCTTGCTTATTAGCGACTTTACAGCTTAGGAATCAATTGTGAACATATAGGAAATGATATATGCTGAATATTCTTGTGACCTTGAATTTGACCTTTGACCTCATTTTCAAGGTCACAGGACAAAATGGCCAATATCTTGCTTCTTAGCGACTTTACAGCTTATGAATCAATTGTGAACATATAGGAAATGAGATATTCTGAATATTTTAATGATATTGAGTTTAACCTTTGACCTAAATTTCAAGGTCAAGTCATTTTATTTTAAAAGTCAGATTACAAAGTGGCTTATATCTCGCTTATTATCAAATTTACAGCTTAGGGGTCCATAGTGAACATATAGGAAATGATGTATGCTGAATAGTTTGGTGATCTAGAATTTAACCTTTGATCCCATTTTCAAGGTTAGAGATATGGCGATTTCAGTGGTCACCTTGAATTTGACCTTCAACTTTCTCGGCTTAACTCTGTATATTTCTCCGGTAACCTTTCTAGCCCATTGGGCTAATTTTTCTTATTGGTGAAAAACACTTCTCATGTGTACCCCTGTGACATGTATAAATTTCGTTGCGCTTGAATCGCTTGAAGTGGGCCATTTTGGGCCCAAACTCGGCCCAAATGTGACTTTCCCATGTTAAATTTTCCTATGCTTTATAATGGGACACATTAAGCCTAATATCTCACTTAATATTTAAATTAGAGACTAGGAATGTATTGTGGACATATAGGAAATGATATATGCTGAATATTCTCGTGACCTTGAATTTGACTTTTGACCTCATTTTCAAGGTCACAGGACAAAATGGCTAATATCTCGCTTATTATCGACTTTACAGCTTAGGAATCAGTTGTGAACATATAGGAAATGATATATGCTGAATATTCTTGTGGCCTTGAATTTGACCTTTGACCTCATTTTCAAGGTCACATGACAAAATGGCTAATATCTCGCTTATTATCGACTTTACAGTTTAGGAATCAATTGTGAACATATAGGAAATGATATATGCTGAATATTTTTGTGACCTTGAATTTGACCTTTGACCTCATTTCCAAGGTCGCAGGACAAAATTGCTAATATCTCGCTTATTATCGACTTTACAGCTTAGGAATCAATTGTGAACATATAGGAAATGATATATGCTGAATATTCTCGTGGCCTTGAATTTGAGCTTTGACCTCATTTTCAAGGTCACAGGACAAAATGGCCAATATCTTGCTTATTAGCGACTTTACAGCTTAGGAATCGATTGTGAACATATAGGAAATGATATATGCTGAAAATTCTCGTGACCTTGAATTTGACCTTTGACCTCATTTTCAAGGTCACAGGACAAAACGGCCAATATCTTGATTATTAACGACTTTACAGCTTAGGAATCAATTGTGAACGTTAAGGAAATGATATATGCTGAAAATTCTCATGTCCTTGAATTTGACCTTTGACCTCATTTTCAAGGTCACATGACAAAATGGCTAATATCTCAATTATTATCGACTTTACAGCTTAGGAATCAATTGTGAACATATAGGAAATGATATATGCTGAATATTCTCATGACCTTGAATTTGACTTTTGACCTCATTTTCAAGGTCAACAGGACAAAATGGCTAATATCTCGCTTATTATCGACTTTACAGCTTCGGAATCATTTGTGAACATATAGGAAATGATATATTCTGAATATTTTAATGATATTGAATTTGACCTTTGACCTAAAATTCAAGGTCAGTCATTTTATTTTCAAAGTCAGATTACAAAATGGCTTATATCTCGCTTATTATCAAATTTACAGCTTAGGGGTCCATAGTGAACATATAGGAAATGATGTATGCTGAATAGTTTTGTGATCTAGAATTTAACCTTTGATCTCATTTTCAAGGTTAGAGATATGGCGATTTCAGTGGTCACCTTGAATTTGACCTTAAACTTTCTCGGCTTAACTCTGTATATTTCTTCGGTAACCTTTCTAGCCCATTGGGCTAATTTTTTTGTGACTTTGAATTTGACTTTTGGCCTCATTTTCAAGTTTTTTTTTAATACAGAACACTCCTCATATGTACTACTGTGATGTGTATAAGTTTCGTTGCGCTTGATTCGCTGGAAGTGGGCCTTTTTGGCCCAAACTCGGCCCAAATGAGACTTTTCCATGTTAAACTCTCGTATGCTTTATAATGGGACACATTATGTCTAATATCTCACTCAATATTGAGATTAGACACTAGAAATCAATTGTGGACATATAGGAAATGATATATGCTGAATATTCTCGTGACCTTGAATTTGACCTCTGACCTCAGTTTCAAGGGTCAGACCACAAAATAGCTAATATCTCACTTATTATCGACTTTACAGATTAGAAATCAATTGTGGACATATAGGAAATAATATATGCCGAATATTCTCATGACCTTGAATTTGACCTTTGACCTCATTTTCAAGGTCACAGGACAAAATGGCTAATATCTCGCTTCTTATCGACTTTACAGCTTAGGAATCAATTATGAACATATAGGAAATGATATATGCAGATTATTGTCATGACCTTGAATTTGACCTTTGACCTCATTTTCAAGGTCACAGGACAAAATGGGTAATATCTCACTTATTATCGATTTTACAGCTTAGGGATCAATTGTGGACATATAGGAAATGATATATGCCGAATATTCCTGTGACCTTGAATTTGACCTCTGACCTGATTTTCAAAGTCAACAGCACAAAATGGCTAATATCTCGCTTATTATCGACTTCACAGGTTAGAAAATCAGTTGTGGATGTATAGGAAATGATATACGCCGAATATTCTGATGACTTTCAATTTGACCTTGTTCTCCATCTTCAAGGTCATAGGAAAAAATGGCTAAAATCTCACTTATCGACTTTACAGCTTACAAATCAATGACCTCATTTTCAAGGTCAAAGCACAAAATGGTTAATATATCGTTTATTATCGAACTTACAGCTTTGCAATCAATTGAGCACATATAGGAATTGATATATGCTGATCATTCTCATGACCTTGAATTTGATCTCATCTCCAAGGTCAGAACACAAAATCGTTAATATCTTGCTCATTGTCAATTTTGCAGCTTAGGAAAATCAATTGTGGACATGAAATGATATATGCTGAATATTCTTCTGACCTTGAATTTGACCTTGTTGTCAAGGTCTTGGGACAAAATGGCTAATATATAAAATGTAAAACATTGTCCGGTAACCTTTTTTAGCCCTTGGGCTAATTTTTAGGTTACCGGACCTTTGATCCGATAACCTATTGCCGTGGCATTGCGTCCGGCGTCCGTCGTCCGTCCGTCCACATTTTTATCATTAAAGTTTACAGGCGAATATTTCTGAAATTTTGCACAAAAATACCTAAAAATATTTCCAGGAAAGGTTTTTTTTAGTTTTTTGATTTTCGCATTTTTTTCAAAATGGCGGCCGTTTTCGTCGAAAAATGGCCAATTTTGGACTTTGATGGTCGTTTTCTCAAAATCTGTTCAGTAACTTTTTTTCTTATTGATGCATGACACTCCTCCTATGTACCCCTGTGACGTGAATAAATTTCGTTGCCCTTGAATCGCTCAAAGAGGGGCCATTTTGGGCCCGAACTCGGCCCAAATGGGAATTTCCCATGTTAAATTCTCCTATGCTTTATGATGGGACACATTAAGCCTAATATCTCACTTAAAATTGAAATTAGAAACTAAGAATCAATTGTAGACATATAGGAAATGATATATGCTGAATATTCTCGTGACCTTGAATTTGACCTCTGACCTCGGTATCAAGGTCAGAGCGGCCGTTTTCATCTAAAAATGGCCGATTTTGGACTTTGATGGTCATTTTCTCAAAATTTGTTCAGTAACTTTTCTTCTTATTGATGCATAACACTCCTCATATGTACCCCTGTGACATGTATAAATTTCGTTGTGCTTGAATCGCTCGAAGTTGGCCATTTGGGCCCAAACTCGGCCCAAATGGGACTGTCCCATGTTAAATTCTCCTATGCTTTATAATGGGACACATTAAGCCTGATATCTCACTTAATATTGAGATTAGAGACTAGGAATCAATTGTGGACATATAGGAAATGATATATGCCGAATATTCGTGTGACCTTGAAGTTGACCTCTGACCTCGGTTTCAAGGTCAGAGCACAAAATGGCTAATATCTCGTTCATTATCGACTTAACAGCTTAGGAATCAATTGTGGACATATAGGAAATGATATATGCTGAATATTCTGATAACCTTGAATTTGACCTTTGATCTCATTTTCAAGGTCACAGGACAAAATGGCTAATATCTCACTTATTATCGATTTTACAGCTTAGGGATCAATTGTGGACATATAGGAAATGATATATGCTGAATATTCTCGTGACCTCAAATTTGACCTCCGACCTCAGTTTCAAGGTCAGAGCACAAAATGGCTAATATCTCGCTTATCATCGACTTTACAACTTAGGAATCAATTGTGGACATATAGGAAACGATATATGCCAAATATTCTGATGACGTTGATTTTGACCTTTGACCTCATTTTCAAGGTCACAGGACAAAATGGCCAATATCACACTTATTATCGATTTTACAGCTAAGGGATCAATTGTGAACATATAGGAAATGATATATGCTGAATATTATCATGACCTTGAATTTGACCTCTGACCTCATTTTCAGGATCACAGGACAAAATGGCTAATATCACACTTAGTATCGACTTTACAGCTTAGCAATCAATTGTGAACATATAGAAAATGATATATTCTGAACATTGTCATGACCTTGAACTTGACCTTTGACCTCATTTTCCATGTTGCAGGACAAAATTGCTAATATCTCGCTTATTATCAATTTTACAGCTTAGGAATCAATTATGAACATATAGGAAAAGATATATGCTGAATATTGCTATGACCTTGAATTTGACCTTTGACCTCATTTTCAAGGTCAGAGAACGAAATGGTTAATATCTCGCTTTTTATCGACTTTACAGCTCAGCAATCAATTGTGGACATATAGAAAATGATATATTCTGAACATTGTCATGACCCTGAACTCCACCTTAGACCTAATCACCAAGGTCACAGGACAAAATGGCTATTAGCTCGCTTATTATCGACTTCAGAGCTTATAAATCAATTATGAACATATAGGAAATGATATAAGCTGAAATTTGCTATGACCTTGAATTCAACCTTTGACCTCATTTTCAAGGTCTCAGGACATGATGGATAATATCTCGCTTATTATTGACTTTACAGCTTGAACATCAGTTGTGGACATACTAGAAATGACATATGCCGAATATTATTGTGTCCTCGAATTGACCAATGACCTTATTTTCAAGGTCACGGGACAAACTACTAATATCTAAAATATGTATTGTCCGGTAACCTTTCTTAGCCCTTGGGCTAATTTTTAGGTTACCGGACCTTTGGTCCGATAACCTATTGGCATGGCGTTGCGTCCGTCCGTCCGTCCGTCCGGCGTTAACATTTTTATCTTTAAAGTTAACGATCGAATCTTTCTGAAATTTTGCACAAAAATGCCTAAAAATATTTTGAGAAGGAGGTATTTTTTTGTTTTTTGATTTTCGCATTTTTTTCAAAATGGCGGCCGTTTTTGTCGAAAAACGCTCAATTTTGGACTTTGATGGCCATTTTCTCAAAAACTGTCTGATCAGTTTTGAGTTTTTGGTTTCAAAAGATTCCCCTCATATACCTCTGTGATATGTATAAGTTTGGTTGCCCTAAATCTGCCGGTTTTCGTGTGGCGGCCATTTTGAATTTTTGGCGGGTCGGCGAAAAAAAATTTTTTCGCCCCAGATCGCATTACTATCCATTTTGGGCCATTTCTAGAGCAAAAAAAAATTTTCACCCTTTGAAAAAAAATTTGGACTTAGAAAATTTTCGGCACTTTTTCCCTTCATAATGGGAGCTGTCCGGACTGTACTCATAGAACGCTTGAAGATAGAGCTTAGAAATTGGCACTTTCAAATGGGAAGTCACATATGGCGACTTGTGTGGTGACCTTGAATTTGACCTTGGATGACCTTGAAAGGTCAAAACAGCCATTTTTGGGTCGAAAAACGCTCAAATTTGCACCTGGTCTGTATTTTCTCAAAAACTCTCTGATCAGTTTTGAGATTTTTGCTTAAAAAGATTCCTCTTATATACCTCTGCGACGTGTATAAGTTTTGTTGCCCTTGAATCGCCGATCTCAGTGTGGCAGCCATTTTGAATTTTTGACGAGTCGACGAAAAAAAAATTTTTCGCCCCAAATCACATTACTATCCATTTTGGGCCATTTCTAGGCAAAAAAAAATTTTCACCCTTTGAAAAAAATTTTGGACAAAATTTTCGGCACTTTTTTCCTTCATAATGGGAGCTGTCAGGACTGTACTCATAGAACGCTTGAAGATAGAGCTTAGAAATTGGCACTTTCAAATCGGAAGTCATATATGGCGACTTGTGTGGTGACCTTGAATTTGACCTTGGATGACCTTGAAAGGTCAAAACAGCCATTTTGGGGTCAAAAAATGCCCAGATTTGCCTTTGTAGATGAAATGCTTGCAGATAGAGCTCCTGTTTGCATTATGAACATATAGGAAGACATATATGGCACAACTAATGATGACCTTGAACTTGACGTCAGATGACCTTGAGTGCCAAATGTCTGACTTGGAATGTGTAAATTGACCTGAGCGGCCTAAACGATTCCACCCAACATATAGAATATCAAATGCCGCACACATACATGTAATGGTTACATCGAAGTTCGTACGGATGACCTTGATTGGTAAATCCCAAGGTCATATGTTTACACTGCGAACCTTGATTGGTAAATCTCAAGGTCTGTTACCTGCCAATGCTGCCATGGCCAAACCAAAATTGTCCGGTAACCTATCTTAGCCTTTGGGCTAATTTTATCATTAAAGTTTACAGTCGAATATTTCTGAAATTTTGCACAAAAATACCTAAAAATATTTCCAGGAAAGGTTTTTTTTAGTTTTTTGATTTTCGCATTTTTGGCGGCCGTTTTTGTCGAAAAATGGCCAATTTTGGACTTTGACGGTTGTTTTCTCAAAATCTGTTCAGTAACTTTTTTTCTTATTGATGCATGACACTCCTTCTATGTACCTCTGTGACATGTATAAATTTCGTTGCCCTTGAATCGCTCGAAGTGGGCCATTTTGGGCCCACACTCGGCCCAAATGGGACTTTCCCATGTTAACTTCTCCTATGCTTTATAATGGGACACATTAAGCCTGGTATCTCACTTAATATTGAGATTAGAGACTAGGAATCAATTGAGGACATATAGGAAATGATGTATGCTGAATATTCTCATGACCTTGAATTTGACCTCTGACCTCGGTTTCAAGTTCAGAGCACAAAATGGCTAATATCTCACTTATTATCGACTTTACAGCTTGAGAATCAATTGTGGACGTATAAGAAATGATATATGCTGAATATTCTGATGATTTTGAATTTGACCTGTGACCTCATTTTCAAGGTCACAGGACAAAATGGCTAATATCTCACTTATTATCGATTTTACAGCTTAGGGATCAATTGTTGACATATAGGAAATGCTATATGCTAAATATTCTCGTGACCTCGAATTTGACCTCTGACCTCAGTGTCAAGATCAGAGCACAAAATGGCTAATATCTCGCTTATTATCAACTTTACAGCTTAGGAATCAATTGTCAGCATATAGGAAATGATATATTCTGAATATTATCGTGACCTTGATCTGACCTTTGACCTCAATAAACTGAAACCCATACAAAAGCAAAGAATACCTTTGACAGTACTAGTCAGTTCCATTCTAGTTTCATATCATTGTATATTAGGCTCTAACACGATCGACTTATGTAGAGCAAGTTTTAGGCGTGAATGATGTGCAATTATTCTCATGACTTCATGACATCGCTTTCAGCTTACATATAACTGAAACATAACTTGGGTCCGGTAAACGCAGAGCCCTACGGCTCTATGTTTTTCTTATTGATGCATAACACTCCTCATATGTACCTCTGTGACATGTATAAATTTCGTTGCCCTTGAATCGCTCGAAGTGGGCCATTTTGGGCCCACACTCGGCCCAAATGGGACTTTCCCATGTTAACTTCTCCTATGCTTTATAATGGGACACATTAAGCCTGATATCTCACTTAATATTGAGATTAGAGACTAGGAATCAATTGAGGACATATAGGAAATGATGTATGCTGAATATTCTCATGACCTTGAATTTGACCTCTGACCTCGGTTTCAAGGTCAGAGCACAAAATGGCTAATATCTCACTTATTATCGACTTTACAGCTTGGGAATCAATTGTGGACATATAAGAAATGATATATGCTGAATATTCTGATGACCTTGAATTTGACCTGTGACCTCATTTTCAAGGTCACAGGACAAAATGGCTAATATCTCACTTATTATCGATTTTACAGCTTAGGGATCAATTGTTGACATATAGGAAATGCTATATGCTAAATATTCTCGTGACCTTGAATTTGACCTCTGACCTCAGTGTCAAGGTCAGAGCACAAAATGGCTAATATCTCGCTTATTATCAACTTTACAGCTTAGGAATCAATTGTGGACATATAGGAAATGATATATGCCGAATATTCTGATGACCTTGAATTTGACCTTTGACCTCATTTTCAAGGTCACAGGACAAAATGGCTAATATCTCGTTTCTTATCGACTTTACAGCTTAGGAATCAATTATGAACATATAGGAAATGATGTTTGCAGATTATTGTCATAACCTTGAATTTGACCTTTGACCTCATTTTCAAGGTCAGAGGACAAAATGGGTAATATCTCACTTATTATCGATTTTACAGCTTAGGGATCAATTGTGGACATGTAGGAAATGATATATGCTGAATAGTCTCGTGACCTTGAATTTGACCTCTGACCCCACTTTCGAGGTCAAGAGCAAAAAATGGCTAATATCTCGCGTATTATCGACTTTACAGCTTAGGAATCAATTGTGGACTTTTAGGAAATGATATACGCCAAATATTCTGATGATCATGAATTTGACCTTTGACCTCATTTTCAAGGTCACAGGACAAAACGGTTAATATCTCACTTCTCATTGACTTTACAGCTTAGGAATCAATTATGAACGTACAGAAAATGATATATGCAGATTATTCTCGTGATCTTGGATTTGACCTTTAACCTAAATTTCAAGGTCACGGGACAAAATGACTAATATCTCACTTATTATCGACTTTACAGCTTAGGAATCAACTGTGAACATATAGAAAATGATATATGCTGAATATTGTCATGACGTTGAATTCGTCCTTTGACCTCATTTTCAAGGTCAATAGGCAAAATGGCTAATATCTTGCTTCTCTATTGATTTAATAGCTTGGGAACCAATTATGGACATATGGAAAATGATATACACTGAATATTCTGATGACATTGAGTTTGACCTTGACATTATTTTCAAGGTCAGAGCACAAAATGGCTAATATCTTGCTTATCATCGACTTTACAGCATGGAGTCAATTGTGGATGTACTAGAAATGATATCCTGAATATTCTCATGAACTTGAATTGACCAATGACCTCATTTTCAAGGTCATCAGACAAAAGGCTACTATCTAAAATATATATTGTCCGGTAACCTTTCTTAGCCCTTGGGCTAATTTTTTCCTTCATAATGGGAGCTGCCGGGAATGTAGTCATAGAACACTTGACGACAGAGCTTAGATATTGGCACTTTCAAATGGGAAGTCATATAATGGCGACTTTTGTGGTGACCTTGAATTTGACCTTGGATGACTTTGAAAGGTCAAAATAGCCTTTTTTGGGTTAAAAAAATTCCCAAATTTGCCTCTATAGATGAAATGCATGTAGATAGAGCTCCAGTTTGCATTATTAACATATAGGAAGTCATATATAGAACAACTAATGATGACTTTGATTTTGACCTTGGATGACCTTGAGTGCTAAATGTCTGGCTTGAAATCTTGAAAGTGGCTTCTGAAGCATAACCTTTTGCACATACACATTAGGATTGTGTATAAGCCTATAAAAAAAGTCATGTATAAATGGCACATTTTTGGTGACCTTGAACTTGACCTCAAAAGACCTTGAAGGGCAAATCTCAAAATCTGAAATTGGCCTCTACACACGGAATACTTGTTGATAAGGCTTATATGTTTGTATTATGAACATATGAAGTCATATGCAGCATACCTAATGGAGACATTGAAATTCACTAAGATGACCTTGACTGGTAAATCTCAAAATCATATGTCACCTACAATGCTTAAAACCAAAATTGTCCGGTAACCTATCTTAGCCCTTGGGCTAATTTTAGCTTACCGGCTCTTTGGGCCGATAAGCTATTGTCATGGTATTTCGTCCGGCGTCCGGCCGGGTCTGTAACTTTTTCTTTACATGATGAATTTCCTCATAAATTTGTCAGAACATACCTTGGGCCAGTATCTAAAAAAAATTTTTTAATTTTTTTTTATTGAATCGTTTTTGCTGATTTGGCGGCCATTTTTGACGAAAAATTGCCAATTTTGGACTTTGGTGGCCATTTTCTCAAAAACTGTCTGATCAGTTTTGAGATTTTTCTTTCAAAACATTCCTCTCATGTACCTCTATGACATGTATAAGTTTCGTTGCCCTTGAATCGCCGGTCTGCGTGTGGCGGCCATTTTGATTTTTTGACGGGTCGGCGAAAAAAGTTTTTTTTGTCCCAAATCAAGTCACTATTCGTTTTGAGCCATAGAAAATTTCACCCAATTTTTCCTTCAAGATAGAGCCTAAGTATTGGCACATTCAAATGGGAAATCATATATTGTGGTTTTAGTGGTGACCTTGAATTTGACCCTCAATGACCTTGAAAGGTCAAAACGACCTTTTTTGTCGAAAAAAACAATGAATTTTGCCTTTGGTGGTCATTTTCTCGAAATCTATTCAGACAGTTTTCCTCAAAATCATGTATAAGATTATCCTTACATACGTTTGTGATGTGTATAAGTTTTGTTGCATTTGAATCGACTGTCTGTGAAAATTTGTCATTAACGAAAAAAATCTTTCAAGATGTAACTTGATTTCGTATTATAGTCCATACAGAAAATGTGTTTCTATCAACAATCAAGAAGATGTTTTAACATATTGATTTTAACATCATTGTAATAATTTATATGTATTCAGTATTCTACGCAATTCACATGATTGCCGGTAAGCTACAGCACCCTTTGTGCTATGTTTGACTTTACAGCTTAGGAATCAATTGTGAACATATAGGAAATGACATACCGTATTTATTCAATTAGTTCGAACACTCTAATAATTCGAACACCAAAAATTATTCAAGAAAATAATTTTCAAATTGACTCGTTTAGTTCGAACAGTCAAATTTACGATCGAAATTTCGATTGAAACAACGAACGAAATCAACTTGTCAGCTGCCAAAACTTACAACTCGCCAGGTGGCAGCACTACGAAATGAGTAATCAGCGATATATTCACCAGGTGGCAGTGATCGCGATTAGGCCTTCCAATGCTAGGGTATGTGACAGAAAGCGCGGACCTCATAGTGCCAGGCGTTTTGCGGGCCATTGAAGATTTCCGAGTCGAGTGACTCGAATGCACTTGCAATATGACTAGAATCTAGCATCAATGCGAGATTATAAATTACAGTTACCCGGCGATTTAGCAGCCAGTTTTTCAAGTTTTTTTTTAAAATGCTAGTTGTCTGCAGTTAACCTATCAATCGTACAGGCCCTAACCAGCCAACATGAGCGGCATCTGTCAACTCGCGTAGGCCTATCTGCCATGGCATGATCGATCTGGGTTTGGGATTTTTTTTCGTTTTGACGGATGATTTTATCGTGAATCTAATAATTCGAACATTTCAAAATTTAATTATTTTTAGCTGTTCGAACTAATTGAATAAATACGGTATGCCAAATATTCTGATGACCTTGAATTTGACCTTTAACCTCATTTTCAAGGTCAAAGAACAAAATGGCTAAGGTCACATTACAAAATCGCTAATATCTCACTTATCATCGACTTTACAGCTTAGGAATCAATTGTGAACATATAGGAAGTGATATATTCTGAATATTGTCTTGACCTTGAATTTGACCTTTGATTTAATTTTCAAGGTCACAGGTGAAAATAGGTAATATCTTGCTCCTCTATTGACTTTACAGCTTGGGAACCATTTGTTGATATAGAGAAAATGATATACGCTGAATATTTGGATGAACTTGAATTTGACTTGGAACTCATTTTCACAGTCAGAGCACAAAATGGCTAACATCTTGCTTATTATCACACTTTACAGCTTAGGAATTAATTGTGGACATGCTAGAAATGATATGGGCTGAATATTCTCGTGACCTTGAATTGACCAATGACCTTATTTTCAAGGACATGGGACAAAAGTCTAATATATAAAACATACTGTGTCCAATAACCAACAGGTGAAAAAATATATCAAATCTTGAAACTATGTAAATTGGCCTCTGAGACAGAATGACTACAGTCATATATGATGAACCTGTTGGTGACTTTGAACTTGACCTGAGACTAAGACCGAGACTGAGACTATGAGCTGAGTCAGTGGGGACCTTTGGTGTTACTGTCTGATTTGCAAGAAGTGTCAACTGCTGTGTCATTGTCAGTTTGATTGTCCTGCAGGAAGGAGCACGAGAAATGTGATTTTGATGTCCACGAGGTTTATGGGGTCGATGTTCTCATCTCCTCTGGGGAGGGTAAAGGTCGTGAGCTCGACGCCAGAACCACTATCTACAAGAAAAAAGACACAGTGTACAACCTGAAAATGAAGGCTTCCAGACGTAAGTGGCTTGAAAGAAGTTCAGCAGATAACACAGTTCGTAGAACAAAGTTTGGTGGATACTATATAACCTGCAGCTAGTCACCGAATGATAACTGACCCAATTCTATTTTGTTTGAGTCAGGTAATGTTAGGTTACCAGACCTACGGTCCGATAACCTATTGCCGTCGCGTTGCATCCGTTCCTCTGTCCACATCCCATGGCATTGCATCCGTCGTCTGTCCATCCGTTCATCTGGCATTAGCATTTTAGGTTACCGGACCTTTGGTCCGATAACCTATTGGCATGGCGTTGCGTCCGCCGTCCGTCCGTCCGTCTGTCCGGCGTTAACATTTTTATCTTTAAAGTTAACGATCGAATCTTTCTGAAATTTTGCACAAAAATGCCTAAAAATATTTTGAGAAGGAGGTATTTTTAGGTTACCGGACCTTTGGTCCGATAACCTATTGGCATGGCGTTGCGTCCGTCGTCCGTCCGTCCGTCCGTCCGTCCGTCCGTCCGGCGTTAACATTTTTATCTTTAAAGTTAACGATCGAATCTTTCTGAAATTTTGCACAAAAATGCCTAAAAATATTTTGAGAAGGAGGTATTTTTTTGTTTTTTGATTTTCGCATTTTTTTCAAAATGGCGGCCGTTTTTGTCGAAAAACGCTCAATTTTGGACATTGACGGCCATTTTCTCAAAAACTGTCTGATCAGTTTTGAGTTTTTGGTTTCAAAAGATTCCCCTCATATACCTCTGTGATATGTATAAGTTTGGTTGCCCTAAATCTGCCGGTTTCTGTGTGGCGGCCATTTTGAATTTTTGGCGGGTCGGCGAAAAAATTTTTTTTCGCCCCAAATCGCATTACTATCCATTTTGGGCCATTTCTAGGGCAAAAAAAATTTTTCACCCTTTGAAAAAAATTTTGGACTTAGAAAATTTTCGGCACTTTTTCCCTTCATAATGGGAGCTGTCCGGACTGTACTCATAGAACGCTTGAAGATAGAGCTTAGAAATTGGCACTTTCAAATGGGAAGTCATATATGGCGACTTGTGTGGTGACCTTGAATTTGACCTTGGATGACCTTGAAAGGTCAAAACAGCCATTTTTGGGTCGAAAAACGCTCAAATTTGCACCTGGTCTGTATTTTCTCAAAAACTGTCTGATCAGTTTTGAGATTTTTTCTTAAAAAGATTCCTCTTATATACCTCTGTGACGTGTATAAGTTTTGTTCCCCTTGAATCGCCGATCTCAGTGTGGCGGCCATTTTGAATTTTTGACGAGTCGGCGAAAAAAAAATTTTTCGCCCCAAATAACATTACTATCCATTTTGGGCCATTTCTAGGCAAAAAAAATTTTTCACCCTTTGAAAAAAATTTTGGACTTGGAAAATTTTCGGCACTTTTTTCCTTCATAATGGGAGCTGTCAGGACTGTACTCATAGAACGCTTGAAGATAGAGCTTAGAAATTGGCACTTTCAAATGGGAAGTCATATATGGCGACTTGTGTGGTGACCTTGAATTTGACCTTCGATGACCTTGAAAGGTCAAAACAGCCATTTTGGGGTCAAAAAATGCCCAGATTTGCCTTTGTAGATGAAATGCTTGCAGATAGAGCTCATGTTTGCATTATGAACATATAGGAAGACATATATGGCACAACTAATGATGACCTTGAACTTGACGTCAGATGACCTTGAGTGCCAAATGTCTGACTTGGAATGTGTAAATTGACCTGAGCGGCCTAAACGATTCCACCCAACATATAGAATATCAAATGCCGCACACATACATGTAATGGTTACATCGAGGTTCATACGGATGACCTTGATTGGTAAATCCCAAGGTCATATGTTTACACTGCGAACCTTGATTGGTAAATCTCAAGGTCTGTTACCTGCCAATGCTGCCATGGCCAAACCAAAATTGTCCGGTAACCTATCTTAGCCTTTGGGCTAATTTTTTGTTAGGTTACCGGACCTTTGGTCAGATAACCTATTGGCATGGCGTTGCGTCCGTCGTCCGTCCGGCGTTAACATTTTTATCTTTAAAGTTAACGATCGAATCTTTCTGAAATTTTGCACAAAAATGCCTAAAAATATTTTGAGAAGGAGGTATTTTTTTGTTTTTTGATTTTCGCATTTTTTTTCAAAATGGCGGCCGTTTTTGTCGAAAAACGCTCAATTTTGGACTTTGACGGCCATTTTCTCAAAAACTGTCTGATCAGTTTTGAGTTTTTGGTTTCAAAAGATTCCTCTCATATACCTCTGTGATATGTATAAGTTTCGTTGCCCTAAATTTGCCGGTTTCTGTGTGGCGGCCATTTTGAATTTTTGGCGGGTCGGCGAAAAAAAATTTTTTCACCCCAAATCGCATTACTATCCATTTTGGGCCATTTCTAGGGCAGAAAAAATTTTTCACCCTTTGAAAAAAATTTTCTGCACTTTTTTCCTTCATAATGGGAGCTGTCCGGACTGTACTCATAGAACGCTTGAAGATAGAGCTTAGAAATTGGCACTATCAAATGGGAAGTCATATATGGCGACTTGTGTGGTGACCTTGAATTTGACCTTGGATGACCTTGAAAGGTCAAAACAGCCATTTTTGGGTCGAAAAATGCTCAATTTTGAACCTGGTCTGTATTTTCTCAAAAACTGTCTGATCAGTTTTGAGATTTTTGCTTAAAAAGATTCCTCTTATATACCTCTGTGACGTGTATGAGTTTTGTTGCCCTTGAATCGCTGATCTCCGTGTGGCGGCCATTTTGAATTTTTGAAGAGTCGGCGAAAAAAAATTTTTTCGCCCCAAATCGCGTTACTATCCATTTTGGGCCATTTCTAGGCAAAAAATTTTTTTGACCCTTTGAAAAAAATTTTGGACTTGGAAAATTTTCTGCACTTTTTTCCTTCATAATGGGAGCTGTTAGGACTGTACTCATAGAACGCTTGAAGATAGAGCTTATAAATTGGCATTTTCAAATGGGAAGTCATATATGGCGACTTGTGTGGTGACCTTGAATTTGACCTTGGATGACCTTGAAAGGTCAAAACAGCCATTTTGGGGTCAAAAAATGCCCAGATTTGCCTCTATAGATGAAATGTTTGCAGATAGAGCTCATGTTTGCATTATGAACATATAGGAAGACATATATGGCACAACTAATGATGACCTTGAACTTGACGTCAGATGACCTTGAGTGCCAAATGTCTGACTTGGAATGTGTAAATTGACCTGAGCGGCCTAAACGATTCCACCCAACATATAGAATATCAAATGCCGCACACATACATGTAATGGTAACATCGAAGTTCATACGGATGACCTTGATTGGTAAATCCCAAGGTCTTATGTTTACAGTGCGAACCTTGATTGGTAAAAGGTCAGTTACCTGCCAATGCTGCCATGGCCAAACCAAAATTGTCCGGTAACCTCTCTTAGCCTTTGGGCTAATTTTTTAGGGTACTGGACCTTTGGTCCGGTAACCTATTGCTGTGGCGTTGCGCCGTCAACGTCATCCGACTTTGGGCCGATAAGCTATTGTCATGGTTTTTTGTCCATCGTCCGTCCGGGTCCATAATTGGTCCGATAACCTATTGCCATGGCGTTTCGTTTACGATTGAATCTTCCCGAGCACAAAAATGCCCAAAAATATTACGAGAAGGAGGTATTTTTAGGTTACTGGATTTATGGTCCGATAACCTATTGGCATGGCATTGCGTCCGGTCGTCGTCTGTCGTCTGTCCACATTTTCAGCTTACCAGCCCATAAGGGCTGATAAGCTATTGTCTTGGTTTTTCGTCCATCGTCATCGTCCACCTTATCATCTGTTAACATTTTTAGCTTACCGGACCTATGGTCTGATAAGCTATTGTCGTCAGGTTGCGTCCGGCCGTCGGTGTTGTCAAACGCTGGGAAAAATCTGTTTGATGAATATTGCTGTAATTCACAAAATATGTTCTATGGGCCCATATCTCCGACCATTTTTATTTTCGTCGATTGTATCGTTTTTAGCTTACCGGCCCTTTGGGCTGATAGCTATTATCGTGGTTTTTCGTCCGTCGTCCGTCCGGGTCTGTGACTTTTTTTTGGCATGATGAATTTCCCCATAAATTTGTCAGAACATACCTTGGGCCAATATCTAAAAATGTTTTTTAAATTTTTTTGATTGAATCGTTTTTGCCGATTTGGCGGCCATTTTTGACGAAAAATTGCCAATTTTGGACTTTGGTGGCCATTTTCTCAAAAACTGTCTTATCAGTTTTGAGATTTTTGTTTCAAAACATTCCTCTCGTGTACCTCTATATGTATAAGTTTCGTTGCCCTTGAATCGCCGTTCTGCGTGTGGCGGCCATTTTGATTTTTTGACGGGTCGGCGAAAAAATTTTTTTTTGTCCCAAATCAAGTCACTATTCGTTTTGAGCCATTTCCAGCAAAAAAAAAAAAAAAATTTTTGACCATTGAAAATTTTTTGGACTGCATGGGAGCTATGCAGAGTAATCTCATAGAACACTTCAAGATAGAGCCTAAGTATTGGCACATACAAATGGGAAATCATATATTGCGGTTTGAGTGGTGACCTTGAATTTGACCTTCAATGACCTTGAAAGGTGAAAACAACCTTTTTAGTCGAAAAAACGATGAATTTTGCATTTGGTGGTCATTTTACCGAAATCTATTCAGTCAGTTTTCCTCAAAATCATGTATAAGATTCTCCTTATGTACCTTTGTGATGTGTATAAATTTCGTTGTCTTTGAAATGATGGTCTGCGTGGGGCGGCCATTTTGATTTTTTTATGAGTCGACAAAAAAAAATTTGTTGTCCCAAATCGAGTCACTATACGTTTTGAGCCATTTCCAGCAAAAAAAAAAAAATTTTTTTTTGCCATTGAAAATTGTTTCGAACGTAGAAAATTTCACCCAAGCTTTCCTTCATAATGGGAGCTATGCAGAGTAATCTCATAGAACACTTGAAGATAGAGCCTAAGTATTGGCACATTCAAATGGGAAATCATATATTGCGGTTTGAGTGGTGACCTTGAATTTGACTTTCAATGACCTTGAAAGGTCAAAACGACCTTTTTTGTTGAAAAAACAATGAATTTTGCTTTTGGTGGTCATTTTATCGAAATCTATACAATTTTCCTCAAAATCATGTATAAGATTATCCTTACGTACGTTTGTGATGTGTATAAGTTTTGTTGCATTTGAATCGACTGTCGGTGAAAATTTGTCATTAACGAAAAAAATCTTTCAAGATGTAACTTGATTTCGTATTATAGTCCATACAGAAAATGTATTTCTATCAACATCTACGAAGATGTTTTAACATATTGATTCTAACATCATTGTAACAATTTATATGTATTCGGTATTGTACGCAATTCACATGATTGCCGGTAAGCTACAGCACCCTTGGTGCTATGTTTTTAGGTTACCGGACCTATGGTCCGATAACCTATTGGCATGACGTCCGTCGTCGTCGTCCACATTTTTATCTTTTTTGTTTACGGGCGAATTTTTCTGAAATTTTGCACAAAAATACAAGAAGGAGGTATTTTTTAGTTTTTTGATTTTCGCATTTTTTTCAAAATGGCGGCCGTT
The DNA here is from genome assembly GCA_949152475.1 of Terebella lapidaria. Lineage (NCBI taxonomy): Eukaryota > Metazoa > Annelida > Polychaeta > Terebellida > Terebellidae > Terebella > Terebella lapidaria. The sequence continues at coordinate 35,901,799 of OX424567.1, read as the reverse complement.
TTCGACGAAAAATGGCTGATTTTGGACTTTGGCGGCCATTTTCTCAAAATCTGTTCAGTAACTTTTTTTTTTGATACATAACACTCCTCATATGTACTCCTATGATGTCCATAAATTTCGTTGCGCTTGAATCGCTCGAAGTGGACCATTTTGGCCCAAACTCGGCCGAAATGGGACTTTCCCATGTTAAATTCTCCTATGCTTACACATTATGCCTAATATCTCACTTAATATTGAGATTAGAGACTAGGAATCAATTGTGGACATATAGGAAATGATATATGCTGAATGTTCTCGTGACCTTGAATTTGACCTCTGACCTCAGTTTCAAGGTCAGAGCACAAAATGGCTTCTATCTCGCTTATAATCGACTCTACAGCTTATGAATCAATTGTGGACATATAGGAAATGATATATGCTGAATATACTGATGACCTCGAATTTGACCTTTGACCCCATTTTCAAGGTCACAGGACAAAATGCCTCATATCTCGCTTTTAATCGACTCTACAGCTTAGGAATCAATTGTGGACATATAGGAAATGATATATGCTGAATATTCTGATGACCTTAAATTTGACCTTTGACTTTATTTTCAAGGTCATAGGACAAAATGGCTAATATCTCGTTTGTTATCGACTTTACAGCTTAGGAATCAGTTATGAACATACAGGAAATGATATATGCAAATAATTGTCATGACCTTGAATTTGACCTTTGACCTCATTTTCAAGGTCACAGGACAAAATGGTTAATATCTCACTTATTATCGATTTTACAGCTTAGGAATCAATTGTGGACATTTAGGAAATGATATATGCTGAATATTTGTGATCTTGAATTTGACCTCTGACCTCATTTTCAAGGTCCAAGGACAAACTGGCTCATATCTTGCACTTCTATTGACTGTAGGGCTTGGGAATCAATTGTGGACATATAGAAAATGATATACACTGAATATTTTGATGACCTTGAATTTGACCTTTGCCTTCATTTTCAAGGCCACAGCACGAAATTGCTAGTATCTCTCTGATTATTGAAATTACAGGTTAGCAATCAACTATGGACATGATATATGCTTAATATTATATATGCTGAATATTCTCTAGACCTTGAATTTAACCAGTGACCTGGCTAACATCTAAAATATTAAACATTGTCCGGTAACCTATCTTTGGCCCTCGGCCTAATTTTTCAAAATGGCGGCCATTTTTGTCGAAAAATGGCCAATTTTGGACTTTGACGGCCATTTTCTCAAAAACTATCTGATCAGTTTTGAGATTTTTGTTTCAAAAAATTCCTCTGATATACCTTTGTGCTGTGTATAAGTTTCGTTGCCCTTGAAGCATCGGTCTGCGTGTGGCAGCCATTTTGATTTTTTCGACCGGTCCTAGATAGGACTTTCCCATGTTAAATTAGCCTATGCTTTATAGTCGGGACAAATTTCTCCTAATATCTCACTTAATATCGGGATTAGACATTAGGAATCAATTGTGCACATATAGGAAATTATATACATGTATGCCGATTATTCTCGTGACCTTGAATTTGACCTTCGACCTTATTTTCAAGGCCACAACTCAAATTGGCTAATATCTCGCTTATTATCGACTTTACAGCTTAGGAATAAATTGTCAGCATATAGGAAATGATATATTCTGAATATTATCGTGACCTTGATTTTGACCTTTGACCTCATTTTCAAGGTCACAGGACAAAATGGCTAATGTCTCGCTTATTATCGACTTTACAGCTTAGGAATCAATTGTGAACATATAGGAAATGATATATGCTGAATATTCTCGTGACCTTGAATTTGACCTTTGGCCTCATTTTCAAGGTCACAGGACAAAATGGCTAATATCTAGCTTATTATCGACTTTACAGCTTAGGAATCAATTGTGAACATATAGGAAATGATATATGCTGAATATTCCCGTGACCTTGAATTTGACCTTTGACCTCATTTTCAAGGTCACAGGACAAAATGGCCAATATCTTGCTTATTAGCGACTTTGCAGCTTAGGAATCAATTGTGAACATATAGGAAATGATATATGCTGAATATTCTAGTGACCTTGAATTTGACCCTTGACCTAAATTTCAAGGTTGGTCATTTTATTTTCAAGGTCAGAATACAAAATGGCTTATATCTCGCTTATTATCAAATTTACAGCTTAGGGATCCATAGTGAACATATAGGAAATGATGTATGCTGAATATTTTGGTGATCTAGAATTTGACCTTTGATCTCATTTTCAAGGTCAGAGAACAAAAAGGCTAATATGTCACTTATTATCATCTTTATATCTGCCCCTGATGAAGCCAGTGTGTCTTTGGATAAACTATTTGGTCGGGCTTTGTTTCTATTGCAAAATGTTGTATTTTACGTTTCTCATTGGCATCATCAAAACTTGATTGTTTTGGTGGTAATAGATTGATACTTACATTTATACCACTGAGTCGGTGTCACTGCTGGCGGACGTTAAATCTGTCCCTGAGGATACCATCAACTGAGTAGCCTTCGGGCTTGTGATTGGGTACTTTTGTACTTGTCATGTATCTATTCCATGGGGTTAGATTCGGATTTCTAAATTATTTTCATAGGTTGTTGGGCAGTTGTATACTAATTCCATCTGGTGTACAGTAGAAACAACTACATTTAACACATTGTCTGCCCCTGAAGACGCCAGTGTGTCTTTGGATAAACTATTTGGTCGGCCTTTGTTTCTATTGTAAAATGTAGTATTTTACGTTTCTTATTGGTATCATCAAAATCTGATTGTATTGGTGGTAATAGATTGATACTTACATTTACAGCATAGGAATCAATTGCGAATATAGAGGAAAGATATTTTCATGACCTTGAACTTGAACTTTGACCTCATTTTCAAGGTCACATCACAGAATGGCTAATTTCTCACTTATTATCGACTTTACAGCTTAGGAATTTATTGTGGACATACTAGAAGTGATATATTTGTTGAAAATTTCATGGCCTTGAATTTATCAGTGACTTTATTTCCAAGGTCACTGGACAAAAGGCTATCTAAAATGTATATTGTCCGGTAACCTTTCTTAGCCCTTGGGCTAATTTTTTCAAAATGGCGGCCGTTTTCGACGAAAAATGCCTGATTTTGGACTTTGGTGGCCATTTTCTCAAAATCTGTTCAGTAACTTTTTTTCTTTTTGATACATAACACTCCTCATATGTACCCCTATGATGTCTATAAATTTTGTTGCGCTTGAATCGCTCGAAGTGGGCCATTTTGGCCAAAACTCGGCCCAAATGGGACTTTCCCATGTTAAATTCTCCTATGCTTTATAATGGGACACATTATGCCTAATATCTCACTTAATATTGAGATTAGAGACTAGGAACCAATTGTGGACATATAGGAAATGATATATGGTGAATATCCTCGTGACCTTGAATTTGACCTCTGACCTCAATTCAAGGTCAGAGCTTAAAATGGCTGATATCTCGCTTATTATCGACTCTACAGCTTAGCAATCAATTGTGGACATATAGGAAATGATATATGCTGAATATTCTGATGACCTTGAATTTGACATTTGACCCCATTTTCAAGGTCATAGGACAAAATGGCTAATATCTCGCTTGTTATCGACTTTACAGCTTAGGAATCAGTTATGAACATATAGGAAATGATATATGCAGATTATTGTCATGACCTTGAAGTTGACCTTTGACCTCATTTTCAAGGTCACAGGACAAAATGGCTAATATCTCACTTATTATCGACTCTACAGCTTAGGAATCAATTGTGGACATATAGGAAATGATATATGCTGAATATTCTGATGACCTTGAATTTTACCTTTGACCGCATTTTCAAGGTCATAGGACAAAATGGCTAATATCTCGCTTGTTATCGACTTTACAGCTTAGGAATCAGTTATGAACATATAGGAAATGATATATGCAGATTATTGTCATGACCATGAATTTGACCTTTGACCTCATTTTCAAGGTCACAGGACAAAATGTCTAATATCTCACTTATTATCGATTTTACAGCTTTGGAATCAATTGTGGACATGTAGGAAATGATATATGCTGAATATTCTCGGACCTTGAATTTGACCTTTGACCTCATTTTCAAGGTCCAAGGACAAACTGGCTCATATCAATTGTGGTCATGAAAATGATATACACTGAATATTTTGATGACCTTGAATTTGACCTTTGCCCCTTCATTTTCAAGGCCACAGCACAGAATTGCTAATATCTCGCTGATTATTGAATTTACAGCTTAGCAATCAACTGTGGACATGATATATGCTTAATGTTATATATGCTGAATATTCTCTTGACCTTGAATTCAACCAGTGACCTGGCTAACATCTAAAATATTAAACATTGTCCGGTAACCTATCTTCGGCCCTTGGCTTAATTTTTCAAAATGGGGGCCGTTTTTGACGAAAAATGCTTGATTTTGGACTTTGGCGGCCATTTTCTCAAAATCTGTTCAGTAACTTTTTTTCTTTTTGATACATAACACTCCTCATATGTACTCCTATGATGTCTATAAATTTCGTTGCGCTTGAATCGCTCGAAGTGGGCCATTTTGGCGTAAAGTCGGCCCAAATGGGATTTTCCCATGTTAAATTCTCCTATACTTTATAATGGGACACATTATGCCTAATATCTCACTTAATATTGAGATTAGAGACTAGGAATCAATTGTGGACATATAGGAAATGATATATGCTGAATATTCTCGTGACCTTGAATTTGACCTCTGACCTCAGTTTCAAGGTCAGAGCACAAAATGGCTTATATCTCCCTTATTATCCACTCTACAGCTTAGCAGTCAATTGTGGACATATATGAAATGATATATGCTGAATATTCTGATGACCTTGAATTTGGCCTTTGTCCCAATTTTCAAGGTCATAGGACAAAATGGCTTATATCTCTCTTATTATCGACTCTACAGCTTAGGAATCAATTGTGGACATATAGGAAATGATATATGCTGAATATTCTGATGACCTTGAATTTGACCTTCGACCCCATTTTCAAGGTCATAGGACAAAATGGCCAATATCTCGCTTGCTATCCACTTTACAGCTTAGGAATCAGTTATGAACATATAGGAAATGATGCAGATAATTGTCATGACCTTGAATTTGATCTTCGACCTCATTTTGAAGGTCGCAGGACAAAATGGCTAATATCTCATTTATTATCGATTTTACAGCTTAGGAATCAATTGTGGACATATAGGAAATGATATTTGCTGAATATTCTCGTGACCTTGAATTTGACCACTGACTTCATTTTCAAGGTCACAAGACAAAATGGCTCATATCTTGCTCCTCTATTGACTGTATGGCTTGGGAATCAATTGTGGACATATATAGAAAATGATAAACACTGAATATTTTGATTACCTTGAATTTGACCTTTGTCTTCATTTTCAAGGTCACAGCACAAAATTGCTAATATCTCGCTGATTATTGAATTTACAGCTTAGCAATCAACTGTGGACATGATATATGCTTAATATTATATTACTGGATATTGTCTTGACCTTGAATTTAACCAGTGACCTGGCTAACATCTAAACAATTAAACATTGTCCGGTAACCTATCTTTGGCCCTTGGCCTAATTTTTAGGTTACCGGACCTATGGTCCGATAACCTATTGCCGTCACGTTGCGTCCGTCGTCCGTCCGTCGTCCGTCCACAGCTGTATCTTTAAAGTTTACAGGCGGATTTTTCTGAAATTTTGCACAAAAATGCCTAAAAATATTTCAAGAGGGGGTTTTTTTTTAGTTTTTTGATTTTCGCATTTTTCTCAAAATGGCGGCCATTTTTGACGAAAAATGGCCAATTTTTTCCTTCATAATGGGAGCTGCCTAGACTGTACTCATAGAATGCTTGAAGATAGAGCTTAGAAATTAGCACTTTCAAATGGGAAGTCATATATGAAGACTTGTGTGGTGACCTTGAATTTGACCTTGGATGACCTTGAAATGTCAAAACAGCCATTTTTGAGTCGAAAAATGCCCAAATTTGCACCTTGTTTGTCTTTAATCGAAAACTGTCTGATCACTTTTGAGATTTTTATTTCAAAACATTGTAATTGGGGTTTTTGACATGATGTGTATAAATATGTATATAGTGTATAAAGTGCCTTGAATTGCTCAAAAGGCTAGAAATTTATGCTGAATAGGCCCCAAATTTAATTTTTGGTCGTTTTCCTTCAAATTTATCTGATCAGTTTTGAGATTTTTGTTATAAAACATGCTAATTGGGGTCCCTGACATTGTGTATAAAGATGGAGTGCTTTGAATTGCTTAAAAGACCCCTTGAGTGTGTAAATTGGCCTCTACAGCCAAAAAATGTTTGTAGGTATAGCTGGAATTGGAGGTCATATACATGTATACCACATATATATGTGGCTTTTTTGGGTGACGTTGAACTTGACGTCAGATGACATTGAGTGCTATATCTCAGTGTCACGTCCAACAAGAAATGTGTAAATTTCGTTTATAGACAAAAGACTTGTAGATAGACCTTGTATTTGTATTTTGAACATACATGTACATGAATACAAGGTTATATGCTGCACACTTAATGATGACATTGAAGTTCACGAAGATGATTGGTTTATCTTAACGTCATATCTCACCTGTCCTGTTTCAACTAAAGTTGTCCGGTAACCTATCTTAGCCCTTGGGCTAATTTTTTCAAAATGGCGGCCGTTTTCGTCGAAAAACGGCCAATTTTGGACTTTCGCGGCCATTTTCTCAAAAACTGTCTGACCACTTTTGAGATTTTTGTTCCAAAAGATTCCTTTCATATACCCCTGTGACGTGTATAAGTTTCATTGGCCTTGAATCGCCGGTCTGCGTGTGGCAGCCATTTTGATTTTTTCAACGGGTACCAAATGGGACTTTCCCATGTTGAATTCTCCTATGCTTTATAATGGGAAACATTTTTCCTGATATCTCACTTAATATTGAGATTAGAGATAAGGAGTCAATTGTGGACATATAGGAAATCATATGTGCCAAATATTCTCGTGACCTTGAATCTGACCTCTGACCTCATTTTCAAGGTCAGAGCACAAAATGGCTAATATTTCGCTTAACATCGACTTTACAGCTTAGGAATCAATTGTGGACATAAAGGAAGTGATATATGCTGAATATTCCCGTGACCTTGAATTTGACCTTTGACCTGTTTTTCAAGGTCAAAGCACAAAATGGTTAATATCTCGTTTATTATCGACTTTACAGCTTAGGAATCAATTGTGGATATAAAGGAAGTCATACATGCTGAATATCATACATGCATCATATTGACCTTGAATTTGACCTCATTTTGAAGGTCAGAACACAAAAAGTCTTATATCTCGCTTATTATCAACATTACAGCTTAGGAATCAATTGTGGACATATAGAAAACGATGTTTTCTGAATGTTTTCATGACTTTGAATTTGTCCTTTACCTCATTTTCAAGGTCACAGGACAAAATGGCTAATAGCTCGCTTATATCGACTTCACAGCTTAGGAATCAATTATGAACATATAGGAAATGATATGTGCCGAATATTCTGATGACCTTGAATTTGACCTTTGACCTCATTTTCAAGGTCACAGGACAAAATGGCTAATAGCTCGCTTATATCGACTTCACAGCTTAGGAATCAATTATGAACATATAGGAAATGATATGTGCGAATATTCTTGTGACCTTGAGGTTGACCTCTGACTCGGTTTCAGGGTCAGAGCACAAAATGGCTAATATCTCGTTCATTATCGACTTTATGCCGAATAATCCGATGACCTTGAATTTGACCTCTGACCTCGGGTTCAAGGTCAGAGCACAAAATGTCTAATATCTCGCTTATTATCGACTTTACACCTTGAGAATCAATTGTGGACATATAGGAAATGATATATGCCGAATATTCTGATGACCTTGAATTTGACCTTTGACCTCATTTCCAAGGTCACAGGACAAAATGGCTAATATCTCACTTATTATCGACTTTACAGCTAGAGAATCAATTGTGGACATATAGGAAATGATATATGCCGAATATTCTGATGACCTTGAATTTGACCTTTGACCTCATTTTCAAGGTCACAGAACAAAATAGCTAATATCTCACTTATTATCAATTTTACAGCTTAGGGATCAATTGTAAACATGAAGGAAATGATATACGCTGAATATGTCGTGACCTTGAATTCGACCTCTGACCTCGGTTTCAAGGTCATAGTACAAACTGTCTTATATCGCGCTTATTATCGAGTTTACAGCTTAGGAATCAATTGTGGACATACAGGAAATGATATATGCAGATTATTTGCCATGACATTAAATTTGACCTTGACCTCATTTTCAGGATCACAGGACAAAATGGCTAATATATCTAGCTTTTCATCGACTTTACAGCTTAGCAGTCAACTGTGAACATATAGAAAATGATATATTCTGAACTTTGTCATGACCTTGAACTAGACCTTTGACCTCATTTTCAAGGTCCCAGGACAAAATGGCTAATATCTCGCTTTTTATCGACTTTACAGCTTAGGAATCAATTACTAACATATAGGAATTGATATATACTGAATATTGCTATGACCTTGAATTTGACCTCTGACATCATTTTCAAGGTCGGAGAACGAAATGGCTAATATCTCGCTTTTCATCGATTTCACAGCTTAGCAATCAATTGTGGTCATATGGAAAAGGATATATTCTGAACATTGTCATGACTTTGAACGTCACCTCTGACCTAGTGTTCAAGGTCAGAGGACAAAATCCCTAATAGCTCGCTTATTATTGACTTTACAGCTTAGGAATCAATTATGAACATATAGGAAATGATACAGACTGATTATTGCTATGACCTTGAATTCGACCTTTGACCTAATTTCCAAGGTCACAGGACATATGTCTAATATTTCGCTTATTATTGACTTTACAGCTTAGCAATCAATTGTGGACATACTAGAAATGACATATGCCGAATATTATCGTGTCCCTGAATTGACCAATGACCTTATTTTAAAGGTCACAGGACAAAATACTAATATCTAAAATATATATTGTCCGGTAACTGTGAACATATAGAAAATGATATATTCTGAACTTTGTCATGACCTTGAACTAGACCTTTGACCTCATTTTCAAGGTCGCAGGACAAAATGGCTAATATCTCGCTTTTCATCGACTTTACAGCTTAGCAATCAATTGTGGGCATATGGAAAATGATATATTCTGAATATTGTCATGACTTTGAACGTCACCTCTGACCTAGTGTTCAAGGTCAGAGGACAAAATGGCTAATAGCTCGCCTATTATCGACTTTACAGCTTAGGAATCAATTATGAACATATAGGAAATGATACAGACTGATCATTGCTATGACCTTGAATTCGACCTTTGACCTAATTTCCAAGGTCACAGGACATTAAGACTAATATTTCGCTTATTATTGACTTTACAGCTTAGCAATCAATTGTGGACATACTAGAAATGACATATGCCGAATATTATTGTGTCCCTGAATTGACCAATGACCTTATTTTCAAGGTCACAGGACAAAATACTAATATCTAAAATATATATTGTCCGGTAATCTTTTTTAGCCCTTGGGCTATTTTTTCGAAATGGCAGCCATTTTCGACGAATTTCTGACTTTGGCGGCCTTTTTCTCAAAAACTGTTCGGACAGTTTTGAGATTTTTATTTCAACACATCGCCCTCATATACCTCTGTATGTGTATAAGTTTCGACGCCCCTGAATCGCCGGTCTGTATGTGGCAGCCATTTTCATGTTCTCGACTGGTCCCAAATGGGACTTTCCATGTTAAATTCTCGTATGCTTTATAATGGGACACATAATGCCTAATAATTCACTTAATATTGAGATTAAAGACAAGGAATCAATTGTGGACACATAGGAAATGATATATGCTGATTATTGTCATAACCTTGAATTTACCTTTGACCTCATTTTCAAGGTCAGAACACAAAATGGCTAATATCTCGCTTATTACCCACTTTACAGCTTCGGAATCAATTGTGCACTTATAGGAAATGATATAGTCCGAAAATTCTGATGACCTTGAATTTGACCCTTGACCTCATTTTCAAGGTCAAAGAGCAAAATGGGTAATATCTTTCTTGCTTATTAGCCACTTTACAGCTTGGGACTAAATTGTGGACATATAGGAAATGATGTATGCCAAATATTTGAATGACCTTGAATTTGACCTTTGACCTCATTTTCAGTGTCAGGTACAAAATGGCTAATATCTCGCTTATTATTGACTTTACAGCTTAGGAATCAATTGTGGAGCTATAGGAAATGATGCATGCTGAATATTGTTATGACCTTGAATTTGACCTTTGACCTCATTTTCAAGGTCACAGAACAAAATGGTTATCTCGTTTATTATCGACTTTACAGTTTGGTAATCAATTGTGAACATAGGAAATGATATATGCTGAATATTGTCATGACCTTGAACTTGACCTTGACCTTATTTTCAAAGTCAGAGCACAGGATGACTAATATCTTGATGATTATTGACTCTACAGTTTGTAAATCGATTATGTACATATAGGAATTGATATAAACTGAATATTCTCATAACTTTGAATTTGACCTTTGACATTATTTTCAAGGTCAGAGCACAAAATGACTAATATTTTGTTTGTTAGCAACTTTATGGCTTAGGAATCAATTGTGTACATACGAAATGATATGTGGAGAATATTGTTGTGACCTTGAATTTGACCTTTGACCTCTTTCTTCCTCCATAATGGGGGCTGTATGGAGTAAACTCCTAGAACACTTCAAGATGGAGCTTAAATAATGGTAGTATCAATTGGGAAATCATATATTGCAGTTTCAATGGTGATCGTAAATTTGACCTTCATTGACCTTGAAAGGTCAATACGGCAATTTTGATGGAAAAAAGTTGTTTTAAAATTGTTTTTTCCTTCATAATGGGAGCTTTGCGGGGTAAGCTCCTGGAACACTTCAAGATAGAGCCTAAGTATTGGCACATTCAAACGGGAAATCATATATTGCGGTTCGAATGGTGACCTTGAAAATGACCTTGAATGACCTTTGAAGGTCAAAACAAAATTTTTTTTGTCTTTGGCAGCCAATAAAAATCAATACTCTGCGATTCTCATGATTTTTAGGAGAATCGCACAGAGTATTGGTTTTCACTGGGCCCTAATGATGGCTGTTTGATTAAAATTATCCATTACCTTTCATGTTCTGCCAACATCAAATTGCATGATCTTGTAATGTCAGATCTAATGTTTGCGAATGTTTGCAATGCTTTTCAGAATTTTATAGTGAAGTAGACAAGAAATTCGGCAACCTGCCCTTTACTTTGAGGTAAGTACAAGTGTGTAAATTGTTATTTGTATCCACCGAACTTGTGGATTCACAATTGTCACACGACGTCCATCGCCACCACTTTTGTAGATATTTTCTTGGAAGTACTGTACATGTCGCATTTCTCATTGGGCATCACGATAAAAAATCGGGAGTCCTCATGCTTTTGTCTTTTAGGTTACCAGACCTATCTGTCCGTCCATCCACAATTTTAGCTTTTTAGGGTACGGACCTTTGGTCCGATAACCTATTGTCATGGTGCGTCCGTCGTCCGTTAACAATTTTATCTTTAAAGTTTACGATCGAATCTTTCTGAAATATTGCACAAAAATGCCTAAAAATATTTTTGAAGAGGAGGTATTTTTAGGTTACCGGACCTTTGGTCCGATAACCTATTGCCGTGGCGTTGCGTAAGTCCGTCCGTCGTCCGTTCACATTTTTATCTTTAAAGTTTACGGTCGAATCTTTCTGAAATTTTGCACAAAAATACCTAAAAATATTTCCAGGAAAGTTTTTTTTTAGTTTTTCGATTTTCGCATTTTTTTTTTCAAAATAGCGGCCGTTTTCGTCGAAAAATGGCCAATTTTGGACTTTGATGGTCGTTTTCTCAAAATCTGTTCAGTAACTTTTTTTAGGTTACCGGACCTATGGTCCGATAACCTATTGGCATGGCGTTGCGTCCGTCGTCCGTCGTCCGTCCGTCCGTCCGTCCGTCCGTCGTCCGTCCGTTCACATTTTTATCTTTAAAGTATACGGTCCGATCTTTCTGAAATTTTGCACAAAAATACCTAAAAATATTCCCAGGAAAGGTTTTTTTTAGTTTTCTGATTTCCGCATTTTTTTCAAAATGGCGGCCATTTTCGACGAAAAATGCCTGATTTTGGACTTTGGCGGCCATTTTCTCAAAATCTGTTCAGTAACTTTTTTTCTTTTTGATACATAACACTCCTCATATGTACTCCTGTGATGTGTATTAGTTTCGTTGCGCTTGAATCGTTCGAAGTGGGCCATTTTGGGCCAAACTCGGCCCAGATGGGACTTTCCCATGTTAAACTCTCCTATGCTTCATAATGGGACACATTAAGCCTAATATCTCACTTAATATTGAGATTAGAGACTAGGAATCAATTGTGGACATATAGGAAATGATATATGCTGAATATTCTCGTGACCTTGAATTTGACCTCTGACCTCGGTTTCAAGGTCAGAACGGCCGTTTTCGTCGAAAAATTGCCAATTTTGGACTTTGGCGATCGTTTTCTCAAAATCTGTTCAGTAACTTTTTTTCTTATTGATGCATAACACTCCTCAAATGTACTCCTGTGACATGTATAAATTTCGTTGCCCTTGAATCGTTCGAAGTGCGCATTTTGGGCCCAAACTCGGCCCAAATGGGACTTTCCCATGTTAAATTCTCCTATGCTTTATAATGAGACACATTAAGCCTAATATCTCACTTAATATTGAGATTAGAGACTAGGAATCAATTGTGGACATATAGAAAATGATAAATGCCGAATATTCTGATGACCTTGAATTTGACCTTCGACCTCATTTTCAAGGTCACAGGACAAAATGTCTAACATCTCACTTATTATCGACTTTACAGCTTAGGGATCAATTGTGGACATATAGGAAATGAAATATGCTGAATATTCTGATGACCTTGAATTTGACCTCTGACCTCATTTTCAAGGTCACAGGACAAAATGGCTAATATCTCACTTATTATCAATTTTACAGCTTAGGAATCAATTGTGGACATATAGGAAATGATATATGCTGAATATTGTCGTAACCTTGAATTTGACCTCTGACCTCAGTTTGAAGGTCAGAGCACAAAATGGCTAATATCTTGCTTATTATTGACTTTAACGCTTAGGAATCAATTGTGGACATGTAGGAAATGATATATGCCGAATATTCTGATGACCTCGAATTTGACCTTTGACCTCATTTTCTAGGTCACAGGACAAAATGGCTAATATCTTGATTCTTAACGACTTTACAGCTTAGGAATCAATTGTGGACATATAGGAAATGATATACTCCGAATATTCTGATGACCTTGAATTTGCCCTTTGACCTTATTTTCAAGGTCATAGTACAAAATGGCCAATATCTCTCTTATTATCGATTTACCAGCTTAGGAATCAATTGTGGACATATAGGAAATGATATACTCCGAATATTCTGATGACCTTGAATTTGCCCTTTGACCTTATTTTCAAGGTCATAGTACAAAATGGCCAATATCTCTCTTATTATCGATTTAACAGCTTAGGAATCAATTGTGGACATATAGGAAATGATATTCGCCAAATATTCTGATGCCCTGAATTTGACCTTTGACCTTATTTTCAAGGTCATACTACAAAATGGCCAATATCTCGCTTATTATCAACTTTACAGCTTAGGAATCAATTGTGGACATATAGGAAATGATATACTCTGAATATTCTGATGACCTTGAATTTGACCTTTGACCTTATTTTCAAGGTCATAGTACAAAATGGCCAATATCTCGCTTATTATTGACTTTACAGATTAGGAATCAATTGTGCACATATAGGAAATATTCTCATGATCTTGAATTGACCTCTGACCTCATTTTCAAGGTCAGAGCACAAAATGGCTGATATCTCGCTTATTATTGACTTTACAGCTTAGGAATCAATTGTGGACCCATAGGAAATGATATAATGTTGAATATTCTGGTGACCTTGAATTTGACCTTTGACCTTATTGTATCCCCCGAACAAAGTTCGGCGGATACTTTGGATTTGGCTTCGTCGTCCGCGTCCGCGTCCGCGCCCGCGTCCGCGTCCGCGTCCGCGTCCGCGTCCGCGTCCGCGTCCGTGTCCGCGTCCGCAGAGATTTTCTTGTGAACGCGCTACAGGCCGCAATTCTCATCCGATCACCATTATTTTTTGCAGGCACATATGTAATGGTAAGATCCCGACACCAATCGATTTTGGTTGCCGTGGCAACTGAATTGGTCGTTTGGGGACACATTTTGCATTGAAAACAGCCTGTTTGAGACACATGGCTTGTGAACGCGCTATAGGCCGCAATTCTCACCCGATCACCATTATTTTTCGTAGGCACATATATTATGGTAAGATCCCGACACCAATCGATTTTGGTTGCCGTGGCAACTGAATTGGTCGTTTGGGGACACATTTTGCATTGAAAACAGCCTGTTTGAGACACATGGCTTGTGAACGCTCTACAGATGGCAATTTTTGACGAATCTAGATAATATTTGGAAGTGTTGTTGGGAAGGGCTGTCACACGAAACCAATCATTTTTTAGAATGATCATATACATATTAATATGTTAACAGCCTAACTTATTACAGAATTTTGAAATATCCATTTTGACATGTACGATCATTCCAATAGCCTGTACAGTGGAAGGTAATGACACTGGTTTCTTGTTCAGAATGGAGAACTGAAGTTTCCAGTGAAAACAGGACAATATTACTGAATAAGTTAACATTAGTTCTATTAGTTAAGTCTATTATTGTCCACAATAAAAATAGTTAAGACGAGAAACGTTTATTATTAAGCTCAACAAGGTAAAGGTTTTGTCCAGTACAAATTTCATGGGTGTAACTGAATAAGTTAACATTATTTTTAATAGTTAAGTCTATTATTGACCACAATAAAAATAGTTAAGACAAGAAATATTTATTATTAACCTCAACAAGGTAAATGTTTTGTCCAGTACAAATTTCATTGGTGTAACTGAATAAGTTAACATTATTTTCACTAGTTAAGTCTATTATTGACCACAATAAAAATAGTTAAGTCTATTATTGACCACAATAAAAATAGTTAAGATGAGAAATATTTATTATTAAGCTCAACAAGGTGAAAGTATGTCCAGTACAGATTTCATGGGTGTACTGAATAAGTTAACATTATTTTTACTAGTTTAGTCTATTATTGACTACAATAAAAATAGTTAAGACAAGAAATATTTATCATTGGGCTCAACAAGGTAAAGATTCTGTCCAGTAGACATTTTATGTCTGTAACCAAATAAGTTAACATTTTTTTTGCTAGTTAAGTCTATTATTGACCTCAATAAAAATAGTTAAGATGAGAAACAATTATTATTGAGCTCAACAAGGTTAAGGTTTTGTCCGGTAGAAATTTCTGGGTGTAACCGAATAAGTTAACTTTATTTTTACATGTTAAGTCTATAAGTGACGACAATGAAAATAGTTAAGACAAGAAATATTTATTATTGGGCTCAACAAGGTGAAGGCTTTGTCCAGTAGAGATTTTATGGCTGTGACCAAATAAGTCAACATTATTGTTTTGCTAGTTAAGTCTATTATTGATCACAATAGCTTTTTATGAAAACATTGATCAACTTTTACTTTGAATTTCAACTTGAGACCATGTTTGGCTCAAATTATGAGTTAAAATATAACTTATGGTGAAAAATTCGATCTGGCTCCAATTTTGTCATCTTGAAATGCAGTTTTGGTCAACTTTTACTTTGAATTTCAACTTGAAAGCATGTTTGGCACATATTATGAGTCGAAATATAACTTATGGTGAAAAGTTCGATTTGGCTCCATTTTCGTCATCTTGAAATGCAGTTTTGGTCAATTTTTAGTTTGAATTTCAACTTGAAACCAAGTTTGGCACATATTATGAGTTAAAATATAACTTATGATGGAAAGTTCGATCTGGCTCCAATTTCTTCATCTTGAAATGCAGTTTTGGTAAACTTTTAGCTTGAATTTCAACTTGAAACCAAGTTTGGCACATATTATGAGTTAAAATATAACTTATGACGAAAAGTTCTATCTGGCTCCAATTTCGTCATCTTGAAATGCAGTTTTGGTCAACTTTTACATTGAATTTCAACTTAATACCAAGTTTGGCACATATTATGAGTTGAAATATAACTCATGGCGAAAAGTTTGATCTGGGTCCAATTTCGTCATCTTAAAATGCAGTTTTGGTAAACTTTTAGTTTGAATTTCAACTTGAAATCAAGTTGGGCAGGTATTATGAGTTAAAATATAGCTCATGACGAAAAGTTTGATCTGGCTCCAATTTTGTCATCTTGAAATGCAGTTTTGATTACCTTTTACTTTGAATTTCAACTTGAAACCATGTTTGGCACATACATGTATTATGGATCGAAATATAACTTATGGTGAGAAGTTCAATCTAGCTCCAATTTTGTCATCTTGAAATGCATTTTTGGTCAAATTTTACTTTGAATTTCAACTTGGAACCAAGTTTGTAAAATATTCTGAGTTGAAATATAAATAGGTGAAAAGATTGATCTATCTGTATTTTCGTTATTTTATCAAACATGTCGAATGGAAATTCATATAAAGAGATTTCAGTGGTGATTTTGAATTCGACCTTCAATAACCTCGGAAAATCAGTGCAGCAATTTTGGTGGGGAAAAGAAAACAGTTGTGACTTGAGATTTAACATTTCTCTGGTAATCTTTTTTAGCCCTTACTCTAGTTTTTCACAATTGACAGCGATATATTTGGGGCAACAGAGATGATAGGGCTACGGGGGATACACCCAAGCGGTCGTAGGCGACCGGAAGCGTCTAGTTTTCAAGGTCAGAGAACAAAATTGGTAATATCTCGCTCATTTTCGACTCTACAGCTTAGGAATCCATAGTGGACATATGGGGAATGATATATGCTGAATATTTTGGTGACCTTGAATTTGACCTTGACCTCATTTTCAAGGGCAGAGAACAAAAAAAGTTAATATCCCACTTGTTAGGGACTTTACAGCTTAGGATTCAATTGCGTACATATTAGAAATGATATATGCTGAATATTCTCATGACCTTGAACTTGACCTTTGACCTCATTTTCAAGGTCAAAACACAAAATGGCTAATATCTTAATTAATATCGACTTTACAGCTTAGGAATCATTTGTGGACATGCTAGAAATGATATGGGCAGAATGTTCTCATGACCTCAAATTGACCAACTACCTTATTTCCAAGGTTATGGGACAAAAGGCCAATATCTAAAATATACATTGTCCGGTAACCTTTCTTAGCCCTTGGGCTAATTTTCTTATTGATGCATGACACTCCTCCTATGTACCCCTGTGACGTGAATAAATTTCGTTGCCCTTGAATCGCTCAAAGAGGGGCCATTTTGGGCCCGAACTCGGCCCAAATGGGAATTTCCCATGTTAAATTCTCCTATGCTTTATGATGGGACACATTAAGCCTAATATCTCACTTAAAATTGAAATTAGAAACTAAGAATCAATTGTGGACATATAGGAAACGATATATGCTGAATATTCTTGTGACCTTGAATTTGACCTCTGACCTCGGTTTCAAGGTCAGAGCGGTCGTTTTCGTCTAAAAATGGCCAATTTTGGAATTTGATGGTCGTTTCCTCAAAATCTGTTCAGTAACTTTTTTAGGTTACCGGACCTATGGTCCGATAACCTATTGGCATGGCGTTGCGTCCGTCGTCCGTCGTCGTCGTCGTCCACATTTTTATCTTTTTTGTTTACGGACGAATTCTTCTGAAATTTTGCACAAAAACACTTAAAAATAATTCAAGAAGGAGGTATTTTTTAGTTCTTTGATTTTCGCATTTTTTTTCAAAATGGCGGTCGTTTTCGACGAAAAATGCCTGATTTTGGACTTTGGTGGGCATTTTCTCAAAATCTGTTCAGTAACTTTTTTTCTTTTTGATACATAACACTCCTCATATGTACTCCTATGATGTCTATAAATTTCGTTGCGCTTGAATCGCTCGAAGTGGGCCATTTTGGCCCAAACTCGGCCCAAATGGGACTTCCCCATGTTAAATTCTCCTATGCTTTATAATGGGACACATTATGCCTAATATTTCACTTGATATTGAGATTAGAGACTAGGAATCAATTGTGAACATATAGGAAATGATATATGCTGAATATTCTCGTGACCTTGAATTTGACCTTTGACCTCATTTCCAAGGTCGCAGGACAAAATTGCTAATATCTCGCTTATTAGCGACTTTACAGCTTAGGAATCGATTGTGAACATATAGGAAATGATATATGCTGAAAATTCTTGTGACCTTGAATTTGACCTTTGACCTCATTTTCAAGGTCACAGGACAAAACGGCCTATATTTTGCTTATTAGCGACTTTACAGCTTAGGAATCAATTGTGAACATATAGGAAATGATATATGCTGAATATTCTCATGACCTTGAATTTGACCTTTGACCTCATTTTCAAGGTCACAGGACAAAATGGCTAATGTCTCGCTTATTATCGACTTTACAGCTTAGGAATCAATTGTGAACATATAGGAAATGATATATGCTGAATATTTTCGTGACCTTGAATTTGACCTTTGACCTCATTTCCAAGGTCACAGGACAAAATTGCTAATATCTCGCTTATTATTGACTTTACAGCTTAGGAATCAATTGTGAACATATAGGAAATGATATATGCTGAATATTCTCATGACCTTGAATTTGACCTTTGACCTCATTTTCAAGGTCACAGGACAAAATGGCCAATATCTTGCTTATTAGCGCCTTTACAGCTTAGAAATCAATTGTGAACATATAGGAAATGATATATGCTGAATATTCTAGTGACCTTGAATTTGACTTTTGACCTCATTTTCAAGGTCAACAGGACAAAATAGCTAATATCTCGCTTATTATCGACTTTGCAGCTTAGGAATCAATTGTGAACATATAGGAAATGATATATTCTGAATATTTTAATGATATTGAATTTGACCTTTGACCTAAATTTCAAGGTCAGTCATTTTATTTTCAAAGTCAGATTACAAAATGGCTTATATCTCGCTTATTATCAAATTTACAGCTTAGGGGTCCATACTGAACATATAGGAAATGATGTATGCTGAATAGTTTGGTGATCTAGAATTTAACCTTTGATCCCATTTTCAAGGTTAGAGATATGTCGATTTCAGTGGTCACCTTGAATTTGACCTTCAACTTTCTCGGCTTAACTCTGTATATTTCTCCGGTAACCTTTCTAGCCCATTGGGCTAATTTTTCTTATTGATGCATAAAACTCCTCATATGTACCCCTGTGACATGTATAAATTTCGTTGCGCTTGAATCGCTCGAAGTTGGCCACTTTGGGCCCAAACTCTGCCCAAATGGAACTTTCCCATGTTAAATTCTCCTATGCTTTATAATGGGACACATTAAGCCTAATATCTCACTTAATATTGAGATTAGAGACTAGGAATCAATTGTGGACATATAGGAAATGATATATACTGAATATTCTCGTGACCTTGAATTTGACCTCTGGCCTCGGTTTCAAGGTCAGAGCGGCCATTTTAGTAAAAAAAATGGCCAATTTTGGAGTTTTACGGTCGTTTTCTCAAAATCTGTTCAGTAACTTTTTTTCCCCATTGATGCATAACATTCTTCATATGTACCCCTCTGACATGTATAAATTTCGTTGCTTTTGAATCACTCGGAAAGGGCCATTTTGGGCCCAAACACGGCCTAAATGGGACTTTCCCATGTTAAATTCTCCTATGCTTTATAATGGGACACATTAAGCCTAATATCTCACTTAATATTGAGATGAGAGACTAGGAATCAATTGTGGACATATAGGAAATGATATATGCTGAATATTCTTGTGACCTTGAAGTTGACCTCTGACCTCAGTTTCAAGGTCAGAACACAAAATGGCTAATATCTCGTTCATTATCGACTTTAAAGCCTAACTAGAGTGAAAAAATAACTTTTCTTAGTTTAGTGTGAATATCAAAGACGGAAGTCTGGGGATCATTTCTGTTTTTACAAAATTGAAATATCTCGAATAGTCACTATTTAATGGCGGTTTGTTTATGACATGTCCTATTGACCTTTCGGTGTCATATGCAAATATGCAAATGAGCAATGATGACGTCATATGAGTCACTGAAAGATAATGAGCTCATTGAAACCAGTACTGCATAATATTAAAGAACATGAAAATAACTTTTGTTCCACATAATGACTCCATACAGAAAATATTCAAATTTTAAATAAATTTTGTTGGCGTCATGGCAACCAGAGCCGGAATATGGCCCATAGCAACCACGTTGCTATGGAGATTTTGTTGCTAACCACTGATGATTCCACATCATTTGGACCTCAAGTTTTGTTACATTATGATCCTTTGTCAAAATGTTGAAAGAAAGTAGCACCTTCACATGTCCTAACAGTTCAATTGTACATAGCAACCCACCCAACAACTGGTTGCTAAGGGGCGCTAGCTCTGATTGTGTAGCCTTGACAACATGATGGCATAACATAAGACTGACTATGCATTACCACAAAACATATCAGTTTCTATAGGAACCTTTATCTACATCATAACCCTTGCACAAATGAGGTTTAGATAGCTAATTATGGTACTTGACTCATATGACGTCATGAATATCTAATTATAATAATTAATGAGGTCCTGCAAAATGCTGATGGATTGGAAAAAAGTAATTCACGAAAACAGAAATATCTCCGGTTGTGATTGAGATTTTCAAGTTCTGTAAAAACCAAAATGATCAGGGAAATCATGTCCAAGGTATAAGAACATAAAAATTATACACTCTAGTTAGACTTTAAAGCTTAGGAATCAATTGTGGACGTATAGGAAATGATATATGCTGAATATTCTGATAACCTTGAATTTGACCTTTGACCTCATTTTCAAGGTCACAGGACAAAAATGCTAATATCTCACTTATTATCGATTTTACAGCTTAGGGATCAATTGTGGACATATAGGAAATGATATATGCTGAATAATCTTGTGACCTTGAATTTGTCCTCTGACCTCGGTTTCAAGGTCAAAATGGCTAATATCTCACTTATTATCGATTTTACAGCTTAGGGATCAATTGTGGACATATAGGAAGTGATATATGCTGAATATTCGCATGACCTTTAATTTGACCTCTGACCTCAGTTTCAAGGTCAGAGCACAAAATGGCTAATATCTCGCTTATTTTTGACTTTACAGCTTAGGAATCAATTGTGGACATATAGGAAATGATATATGCCAAATATTCTGGTGACGTTGATTTTGACCTTTGACCTCATTTTCAAGGTCACAGGACAAAATGGCTAATATCTCACTTATTATCGATTTTACAGCTAAGGGATCAATTGTGGACATATAGGAAATGATATATGCTGAATATTATCATGACCTTGAATTTTACCTCTAACCTCATTTTCAGGATCACAGGACAAAATGGCTAATATCTCGCTTATTATCGACTTTACCGCTTAGCACTCAATTGTGAACATATAGAAAATGATATATTCTGAACATTGTCATGACCTTGAACTTGACCTTTGACCTCATTTTCAAGGTCGCAGGACAAAATGGCTAATATCTCGCTTATTATCGACTTTACAGCTTAGGAATCCATTGTGAACATATAGGAAATGATATATGCTGAATATTCTCGTGACCTTGAATTTGACCTTTGGCCTCATTTTCAAGGTCACAGGACAAAATGACTAATATCTCACTTATTATCGATTTTACAGCTTAGGGATCAATTGTGGACATATAGGAAATGATATATGCTGAATATTCTCGTGACCTCGAATTTGACCTCTGACGGTCAGTTTCAAGGTCAGAGCACAAAATGGCTAATATCTTGCTTATTATCGACTTTACAGCTTAGGAATCAATTGTGGACATATAGGAAATGATATATGCTGAATATTCTGATAACCTTGAATTTGACCTTTGACCTCATTTTCAAGGTCACAGGACAAAAAGGCTAATATCTCACTTATTATCGATTTTACAGCTTAGGGATCAATTGTGGACATATAGGAAATGATATATGCTGAATATTCTCGTGACCTCGAAATTGACCTCTGACGGTCAGTTTCAAGGTCAGAGCACAAAATGGCTAATATCTCGCTTATTATCGACTTTACAGCTTAGGAATCAATTGTGGACATATAGGAAATGATATATACCTAATATTCTGATAACTTTGAATTTGACCTTTGACCTCATTTTCAAGGACACAGGACAAAATGGCTAATATCTCACTTATTATCGATTTTACAGCTTCGGGATCAATTGTGGACATATAGGAAATGATATGTGCTGAATATTCTCATGACCTTGAATTTGACCTCTGACTTCAGTTTCAAGGTCAGAGCACAAAATGGCTAATATCTCGCTTATTATTGACTTTACAGCTTAGGGATCAGTGTGGACATAAAGGAAATGATATATGCTGAATATTCTTGTGACCTTGAATTTGACCTCTGACCTCGGTTTCAAGGTCAAAATCGCTAATATCTCACTTATTATCGATTTTACAGCTTAGGGATCAATTGTGGACATATAGGAAATGATATATGCTGAATATTCTCATGACCTTTAATTTGACCTCTGACCTCAGTTTCAAGGTCAGAGCACAAAATGGCTAATATCTCGCTTATTTTTGACTTTACAGCTTAGGAATCAATTGTGGACATATAGGAAATGATATATGCCAAATATTCTGATGACGTTGATTTTGACCTCATTTTCAAGGTCACAGGACAAAATGGCTAATATCTCACTTATTAACGATTTTACAGCTAAGGGATCAATTGTGGACATATAGGAAATGATATATGCTGAATATTATCATGACCTTGAATTTTACCTCTGACCTCATTTTCAGGATCACAGGACAAAATGGCTAATATCTCGCTTATTATCGACTTTACCGCTTAGCACTCAATTGTGAACATATAGAAAATGATATATTCTGAACATTGTCATGATTTTGAACTTGACCTTTGACCTCATTTTCAAGGTCGCAGGACAAAATGGCTAATATCTCGCTTATTATCGACTTTACAGCTTAGGAATCCATTGTGAACATATAGGAAATGATATATGCTGAATATTCTCGTGACCTTGAATTTGACCTTTGGCCTCATTTTCAAGGTCACAGGACAAAATGGCTAATATCTCGCTTTTTATTGACTTTACAGCTTAGCAATCAATTGTGGACATATAGAAAATGATATATTCTGAACATTGTCATGACCTTGAACTTCACCTTTAATTTTCAAGGTCACATGACAAAATGGCTATTAGCTCGGTTATTATCGACTTTAGAGCTTAGGAATCAAATATGAACGTACAGGGAATGATATAAGCTGAGTATTGCTATGACCTTGAATTCGACCTTTGACCTCATTTTCAAGGTCACAGGATATAATCGCTAATATCTCGCTTATTATTGACTTTACAGCTTAAGAATCAGTTGTGGACATAGTAGAAATGACATAGGCCGAATATTATCGTGTCCTTGAATTGAACAATGACCTTATTTTCAAGGTCACGGGACAAACTACTAATATCTAAAATATGTATTGTCCGGTAACCTTTCTTAGCCCTTGGGCTAATTTTTAGGTTACCGGACCTATGGTTCGATAACCTATTGCCATCGCGTTGCGTCCGTCGTCCGTCCGTCGTCCGTCCACATTTTAGGTTACCGGACCTATGGTCCGATAACCTATTGGCATGGCGTTGCGTCCGTCGTCTGTCGTCCGTCGTCGTCGTCGTCGTCGTCCACATTTTTAGGTTACCGGACCTATGGTCCGATAACCTATTGGCATGGCGTTGCGTCCGTCGTCGTCGTCGTCCACATTTTTATCTTTTTTGTTTACGGGCGAATTTTTCTGAAATTTTGCACAAAAATACTTAAAAATAATTCAAGAAGGAGGTATTTTTTAGTTTTTTGATTTTCACATTTTTTTCAAAATGGCGGCCGTTTTCGATGAAAAATGCCTGATTTTGGACTTTGGCGGCCATTTTCTCAAAATCTGTTCAGTAACTTTTTTTCTTTTTGATACATAACACTCCTCATATGTACTCCTATGATGTCTATGAATTTCGTTGCGCTTGAATCGCTCGAAGTGGGCCATTTTGGCCCAAACTCGGCCCAAATGGGACTTTCCCATGTTAAATTCTCCTATGCTTTATAATGGGACACATTATGCCTAATATCTCACTTAGTATTGATATCAGAGACTAGGAATCAATTGTGGACATATAGGAAATGATATATGCTGAATATTCTCGTGACCTTGAATTTGACCTCTGACCTCAGTTTCAAGGTCAGAGCACAAAATGGCTTATATATCGCTTATTATCGACTCTACAGCTTAGGAATCAATTGTGGACATATAGGAAATGATATATGCTGAATATTCTCGTGACCTTGAATTTGACCTTCGACCCCATTTTCAAGGTCATAGGACAAAATGGCTAATATCTCACTTATTATGGATTTTACAGCTTAGGAATCAATTGTGGACATATAGGATGATATATGCTGAATATTCTCGTGACCTTGAATTTGACCCCTGACCTCAGTTTCAAGGTCAGAGCACAAAATGGCTTACATGTATATCTCGCTTATTATCGACTCTACAGCTTAGGAATCAATTGTGGACATATAGGAAATAATATATGCTGAATATTCTCGTGACCTTGAATTTGACCCCTGACCTCAGTTTCAAGGTCAGAGCACAAAAGGGCTTATATCTCGCTTATTATCGACTCTACAGCTTAGGAATCAATTGTGGACATATGGGAAATGATATATGCTGAATATTCTGATGACCTTGAATTTGACCTTCGAACTCATTTTCAAGGTCACAGGACAAAATGGCTAATATCTCGCTTGTTATTGACTTTACAGCTTAGCAATCAATTATGAACATATAGGAAATGATATATGCAGATTATTGTCATGACCTTGAATTTGACCTTTGACCTCATTTTCAAGGTCACAGGACAAAATGGCTAATATCTCACTTATTATCGATTTTACAGCTTAGGAATCAATTGTGGATATATAGGAAATGATATATGCTGAATATTCTCGTGACCTTGAATTTGACCTCTGACCTCATTTTCAAGGTCCAAGGACAAACTGGCTCATATCTAGCTCCTCTATTGACTGTATGGCTTGGGAATCAATTGTGGACATGATATAGAAAATGATATACATTGAATATTTTGATGACCTTGAATTTGACCTTTGCCCCTTCATTTTCAAGGCCACAGCATAAAATTGCTAATATCTCTCTGATTATTGAATTTACAGCTTAGCAATCAACTGTGGACATGATATATGCTTAATGTTATATATGCTGAATATTCTCTTGACCTTGAATTCAACCAGTGACCTGGCTAACATCTAAAATATTAAACATTGTCCGGTAACCTATCTTCGGCCCTTGGCCTAATTTTATCTTTTTTGTTTACAGGCGAATTCTTCTGAAATTTTGCACAAAAATACTTAAAAATAATTCAAGAAGGAGGTATTTTTTAGGTTAACGGACCTTTGGTCCGATAACCTATTGCCGTGGCGTTGCGTCCGGCGTCCGTCGTCCGTCCGTCCGTCCACATTTTTATCATTAAAGTTTACAGTCGAATATTTCTGAAATTTTGCACAAAAATACCTAAAAATATTTCCAGGAAAGGTTTTTTTTAGTTTTTTGATTTTCGCATTTTTTTCAAAATGGCGGCTGTTTTCGTCGAAAAATGGCTAATTTTGGACTTTGACGGTTGTTTTCTCAAAATCTGTTCAGTAACTTTTTTAGGTTACCGGACCTTTGGTCCGATAACCTATTGGCATGGCGTTGCGTCCGTCGTCCGTCCGTCCGTCCGGCGTTAACATTTTTATCTTTAAAGTTAACGATCGAATCTTTCTGAAATTTTGCACAAAAATGCCTAAAAATATTTTGAGAAGGAGGTATTTTTTTGTTTTTTGATTTTCGCATTTTTTTCAAAATGGCGGCCGTTTTTGTCGAAAAACGCTCAATTTTGGACTTTGACGGCCATTTTCTCAAAAACTGTCTGATCAGTTTTGAGTTTTTGGTTTCAAAAGATTCCCCTCATATACCTCTGTGATATGTATAAGTTTGGTTGCCCTAAATCTGCCGGTTTCCGTGTGGCGGCCATTTTGAATTTTTGGCGGGTCGGCGAAAAAAATTTTTTTCGCCCCAAATCGCATTACTATCCATTTTGGGCCATTTCTAGGGCAAAAAAAATTTTTCACCCTTTGAAAAAAATTTTAGACTTGGAAAATTTTCGCCACTTTTTCCCTTCATAATGGGAGCTGTCCGGACTGTACTCATAGAACGCTTGAAGATAGAGCTTAGAAATTGGCACTTTCAAATGGGAAGTCATATATGGCGACTTGTGTGGTGACCTTGAATTTGACCTTGGATGACCTTGAAAGGTCAAAACAGCCATTTTTGGGTCGAAAAACGCTCAAATTTGCACCTGGTCTGTATTTTCTCAAAAACTCTCTGATCAGTTTTGAGATTTTTGCTTAAAAAGATTCCTCTTATATACCTCTGTGACGTGTATAAGTTTTGTTGCCCTTGAATCGCGGATCTCAGTGTGGCGGCCATTTTGAATTTTTGACGAGTCGGCGAAAAAAATTTTTTTCGCCCCAAATAACATTACTATCCATTTTGGGCCATTTCTAGGCAAAAAAAATTTTTCACCCTTTGAAAAAAATTTTGGACTTAAGAAAATTTTCGGCACTTGTTTCCTTCATAATGGGACCTGTCAGGACTGTACTCATAGAACGCTTGAAGATAGAGCTTAGAAATTGGCACTTTCAAATGGGAAGTCATATATGGCGACTTGTGTGGTGACCTTGAATTTGACCTTGGATGACCTTGAAAGGTCAAAACAGCCATTTTGGGGTCAAAAAATGCCCAGATTTGCCTTTGTAGATGAAATGCTTGCAGATAGAGTTCATGTTTGCATTATGAACATATAGGAAGACATATATGGCACAACTAATGATGACCTTGAACTTGACGTCAGATGACCTTGAGTGCCAAATGTCTGACTTGGAATGTGTAAATTGACCTGAGCGGCCTAAATGATTCCACCCAACATATAGAATATTAAATGCCGCACACATACATGTAATGGTTACATCGAAGTTCATACGGATGACCTTGATTGGTAAATCCCAAGGTCATATGTTTACACTGCGAACCTTGATTGGTAAATCTCAAGGTCTGTTACCTGCCAATGCTGCCATGGCCAAACCAAAATTGTCCGGTAACCTATCTTAGCCTTTGGGCTAATTTTATGAATATAAATATTTGCTAAAATGATTTGTATGATACGTCCTGGATGAGGAGATTAAATATCCTCAATAAATAAATTACGTTTAAAGGAAAAAAAAAAAAAAAAAAACTTGAACTTTGACCTCATTTTCAAGGTCACATCACAGAATGGCTAATGTCTCACTTATTATCGACTTTACAGCTTAGGAATTTATTGTGGACATACTAGAAGTGATATATTTGTTGAAAATTTCATGGCCTTGAATTTATCAGTGACTTTATTTTCAAGGTCACTGGACAAAAGGCTAATATCTAAAATGTATATTGTCCGGTAACCTTTCTTAGCCCTTGGGCTAATTTTATCTTTTTAGGTTACCGGACCTATGGTCCGATAACCTATTGCCGTCACGTTGCGTCCGTCCGGCGTCCGTCGTCCGTCCACAGCTGTATCTTTAAAGTTTACAGGCGGATTTTTCTGAAATTTTGCACAAAAATGCCTAAAAATATTTCAAGAGGGCTTTTTTTAGTTTTTTGATTTTCGCATTTTTCTCAAAATGGCGGCCATTTTTGACGAAAAATGGCCAATTTTGGACTTTGGCGGCCATTTTCTCAAAAACTGTCTGATCAGTTTTGAGATTTTTGTTTCAAAAGATTCCCCTTATGTACCTTTATGATGTGTATAAGTTTTGTTGCCCTTGAATCGCCGGTCTCCGTGTGGCGGCCATTTTGAATTTTTGACGGGTCGGCGAAAAAAATTTTTTTTGCCCCAAATCGCGTTACTATTCATTTCGGGCCATTTCTAGGCCCAAAAAAATTTTTCACCCTTTGAAAAAAATTTTGGACTTAAAAAATTTTCGGCACCTTTTTCCTTCATAATGGGAGCTGCCAGGACTGTACTCATAGAACGCTTAAAGATAGAGCTTAGATATTGGCACTTTCAAATGGGAAGTCATATATGGCGACTTGTGTGGTGACCTTGAATTTGACCTTGGATGACTTTGAAAGGTCAAAATAGCCATTTTTGGGTCGAAAAATGCCCAAATTTGCAGCTTTTCTGTCTTTTCTCGAAAACTGTCTGATCAGTTTTGAGATTTTCGTTTTCAGAAGATTCCCCTTATGTACCTTTATGATGTGTATAAGTTTTGTTGCCCTTGAATCGCCGGTCTCCGTGTGGCGGCCATTTTGAATTTTTGACGGGTCGGCGAAAACAATTTTTTTTGCCCCAAATCGCGTTACTATCCATTTCGGGCCATTTCTAGGCAAAAAAAAATTTTTCACCCTTTGAAAAAAATTTTGGCACTTTTTTCCTTCATAATGGGAGCTGCCTAGACTGTACTCATAGAATGCTTGAAGATAGAGCTGAGAAATTAGCACTTTAAAATGGGATGTCATATATGAAGACTTGTGTGGTGACCTTGAATTTGACCTTGGATGACCTTGAAATGTCAAAACAGCTATTTTTGAGTCGAAAAATGCCCAAATTTGCACCTTGTTTGTCTTTAATCGAAAACTGTCTGATCACTTTTGAGATTTTTATTTCAAAACATAGTAATTGGGGTTTTTGACATGATGTGTATAAATATGTATATAGTGTATAAAGTGCCTTGAATTGCTCAAAAGGCTAGAAATTTAGGCTGAATAGGCCCCAAATTTAATTTTTGGTCGTTTTCCTTCAAATTTATCTGATCAGTTTTGAGATTTTTGTTATAAAACATGCTAATTGGGGTCCCTGACATTGTGTATAAAGATGGAGTGCTTTGAATTGCTTAAAAGGCCCCTTGAGTGTGTAAATTGGCCTCTACAGCCAAAAAATGTTTGTAGGTATAGCTGGAATTGGAAGTCATATACATGTATACCACATATATATGTGGCTTTTTTGGGTGACGTTGAACTTGACGTCAGATGACATTGAGTGCTATATCTCACGTCCAACAAGAAATGTGTAAATTTCGTTTATAGACAAAAGACTTGTAGATAGACCTAGGCTTGTATTTGTATTTTGAACATACATGAATACAAGGTTATATGCTGCACACTTAATCATGACATTGAAGTTCACGAAGATGATTGGTTTATCTTAACGTCATATCTCACCTGTCCTGTTTCAACTAAAGTTGTCCGGTAACCTATCTTAGCCCTTGGGCTAATTTTTGTTTATGGGCGAATTTTTCTGAAATTTTGCACAAAAATACTTTAAAATAATTCAAGAAGGAGGTATTTTTTAGTTTTTTGATTTTCGCATTTTTTTCAAAATGGCGGCTGTTTTCGACGAAAAATGCCTGATTTTGGACTTTGGCGGCCATTTTCTCAAAGTCTGTTCAGTAACTTTTTTTCTTTTTGATACATAACACTCCTCATATGTACTTCTATGATGTCTATAAATTTTGTTGCGCTTGAATCGCTCGAAGTGGGCCAGTTTGGCCCAAACTCGGCCCAAATGGTACTTTCCCATGTTAAATTCTCCTATGCCTCATAATGGGACACATTATGCCTAATATCTCACTTAATATTGAGATTAGAGACTAGGAATCAATTGTGGACATATAGGAAATGATATATCCTGAATATTCTCGTGACCTTGAATTTGACCTCTGACCTCAGTTTCAAGGTCAGAGGACAAAATGGCTTATATCTTGCTTATTATTGACTCTACAGCTTAGGAATCAATTGTGGAAATGATATATGCTGAATATTCTGATGACCAAGAATTTGACCTTTGACCCCATTTTCAAGGTCATAGGACAAAATGGCTTATATCTCGCTTAATATCAACTCTACATCTTAGGAATCATTTGTGGACATATATGAAATGATATATGCTGATTATTCTGATGACCTTAAATTGACCTTTGACCCCATTTTCAAGGTCATAGGACAAAATAGCTAATATCTCGCTTGTCATCGACTTTACGGCTTACGAATCAGTTTTGAACTTATAGGAAATGATATATGCAAATTATTGTTGTGACCTTGAATTTGACCTTTGACCTCATTTTCAAGGTCACAGGACAAAGTGGCTAATATCTCACTTATTGTCGATTTTACAGCTTAGGAATCAATTGTTGACATATAGGAAATGATATATGCTGAATATTCTCGTGACCTTGAATTTGACCTCTGACCTCATTTTCAAGGTCCAAGTACAAACTGGCTCATATCTTGCTCCTCTATTGACTGTATGGCTTGGGAATCAATTGTGGACATATAGAAAATGATATACACTGAATATTTTGATAACCTTGAATTTGACCTTTTGCCTTCATTTTCAAGGCCACAGCACAAAATTGCTAATATCTCTCTGTTTTGAATTTACAGCTTAGCAATCAACTGTGGACGTGATATATGCTTAATATTCTATATGCTGAATATTCTTTTGACCTTGACTTTAACCAGTGACCTGGCTAACATCTAAAATATTAAACATTGTCCGGTAACCTGTCTTTGGCCCTTGGCCTAATTTTTCTTATTGATGCATGACACTCCTCCTATGTACCCCTGTGACATGTATAAATTTCGTTGCCCTTGAATCGCTCGAAGTGGGCCATTTTGGGCCCAAACTCGGCCCAAATGGGACTTTCCCATGTTAAATTCTCCTATGCTTTATAATGGGACACATTAAGCCTAATATCTCACTTAAAATTGAAATTAGAGACTAAGAATCAATTGTGGACATATAGGAAATGATATATGCTGAATATTCTTGTGACCTTGAATTTGACCTCTGACCTCGGTTTCAAGGTCAGAGCGGCCGTGTTCGTCTAAAAATGGCCAATTTTGGACTTTGACAGTCGTTTTCTCAAAATCTGTTCAGTAACTTTTTTTCTTATTGATGCATAACACTCCTCATATGTACCCCTGTGACATGCATAAATTTCGTTGCACTTGAATCGCTCGAAGTTGGCCATTTTGGGCCCAAACTCGGCCCAAATGGGACTTTCCCATGTTAAACACTCAGCCTAATATCTCACTTAATATTGAGATTAGA
Organism: Terebella lapidaria; assembly: GCA_949152475.1. NCBI lineage: Eukaryota > Metazoa > Annelida > Polychaeta > Terebellida > Terebellidae > Terebella > Terebella lapidaria. Next base: position 35,870,268 of record OX424567.1, on the reverse strand, counting down.
GACTAGGAATCAATTGTGGACATATAGGAAATGATATATGTTGGATAATCTCGTGACCTTGAATTTGACCTCTGACCTCGGTTTCAAGGTCAGAGCGGCCATTTTCGTGAAAAATTGGCCAATTTTGGACTTTGACGGTTCTTTTCTCAAAAGCTGTTCAGTAACTTTTGTTTCTTATTGATGCATGACACTCCTCATATGTACCCCTCTGACATGTATAAATTTCGTTGCTTCTGAATCACTTGGAAAGGGCCATTTTGGGCCCAAACACGGCCCAAATGGGACTTTCCCATGTTAAATTCTCCTATGCTTTATAATGGGACACATTATGCCTAATATCTCACTTAATATTGAGATTAGAGACTAGGAATCAATTGTGGACATATAGGAAATGATATATGCTGAATATTCTCGTGACCTTGAATTTGACCTCTGACCTCAATTTCAAGGTCAGAGCACAAAATGGCTGATATCTCGCGTATTATCGACTCTACAGCTTAGGAATCAATTGTGGACATATAAGAAATGATAAATGCTGAATATTCTGATGACCCTGAATTTGACCTTTGACCCCATTTTCAAGGTCATAGGACAAAATGGCTAATATCTCGCTTGTTATCGACTTTACAGCTTAGGAATCAGTTATGAACATATAGGAAATGATATATGCAGATTATTGTCATGACCTTGAATTTGACCTTTGACCTCATTTTCAAGGTCACAGGACAAAATGGCTAATATCTCACTTATTATCGACTCTACAGCTTAGGAATCAATTGTGGACATATAGGAAATGATATATGCTGAATATTCTGATGACCTTGAATTTGACCTTTGACGACATTTTCAAGGTCATAGGACAAAATGGCTAATATCTCGCTTGTTATCGACTTTACAGCTTAGGAATCAGTTATGAACATTAGGAAATGATATGCAGATTATTGTCATGACCTTGAATTTTGACAAAATGGCTAATATCTCACTTATTATCGATTTTACAGCTTAGGAATCAATTGTGGACATGTAGGAAATGATATATGCTGAATATTCTCGGACCTTGCATTCGACCTCTGACCTCATTTTCAAGGTCCAAGGACAAACTGGCGCATACATTGGTCCTCTATTGACTGTATGGCTTGGGAATCAATTGTGGACATGATATAGAAAATGGTATACACTTAGTATTTTGATGACCTTGAATTCGACCTTTGCTCCTTCATTTAAGGCCACAGCACAAAATTGCTGATATCTCGCTGATTATTGAATTTACAGCTTAGCAATCAACTGTGGACATGATATATGCTTGATGTTATATATGCTGAATATTCTCTTGACCTTGAATTCAACCAGTGACCTGGCTAACATCTAAAATATTAAACATCGTCCGGTAACCTATCTTTGGCCCTTGGCCTAATTTTTATCTTTAAATTTTACAGGCGGATTTTCCTGAAATTTTGCACAAAGTTGCCTAAAAATATTTCAAGAGGGGGTTATTTTTTAGTTTTTTGATTTTCGCATTTTTCTCAAAATGGCGGCCATTTTTGACGAAAAATGGCCAATTTTGGACTTTGGCGGCCATTTTCTTAAAAACTGTCTGATCAGTTTTGAGATTTTTGTTTCAAAAGATTCCCCTTATGTACCTTTATGATGTGTATAAGTTTTGTTGCCCTTGAATCACCAGTCTCCGTGGGCGGCCATTTGGAATTTTTGACGGGTCGGCGAAAAAAAATTTTGTTTGCCCCAAATCGCGTTACTATTCATTTTGGATCATATCTAGACCACAAAAAAATTTTCACCCTTTCAAAAAAATTTTGGACTTTCGGCACTTTTTTCCTTCATAATGGGAGCTGCCAGGGCTGTACTCATAGTTCGCTTGAAGATAGAGCTTAGATATTGGCACTTTCAAATAGGAAGTCATATATAGCGAGTTGGGAGGTGACCTTGAATTTGACCTTTGATGACCTTGAAAGGTCAAAACAGCCATTTTTGGGTGAAAAAATGCCCAAATTTGCCTCTACAGATGAAATGCATGTAGATAGATCTTCAGTTTGCATTATGAACATATAGGAAGTCATGTATGGAACAACTAATGATGACCTTGATTTTGACCTTGAGTGCTAAATGTCTGACTTGAAATCTTGAAAATGGCCTCTGAAGCATAAACTTTTGCACATACAGGTTAGGATTGTGTATGAGCCTGTAAAAAAGTCATGTATACTAGTAAATGGCACATTTTTTGGTGACCTTGAACTTGACCTCAAAGACCTTGAAGGGTGAATCTCAAAATCTGAAATTGGCCTCTACACACGAAATACTTGTTGATAAAACTTCTATGTTTGTGTTATGAACATACGAAGTCGTATGCAGCATACCTGATGGTGACATTGAGATTCACAATGACCTTGACTGGTAAATCTCAAAATCATATGTCACCTACAATGCTTGAAACCAAAATTGTCCGGTAACCTATCTTAGCCATTGGGCTAATTTTTAGGTTACCGGACCTTTGGTCCGCTAACCTATTGGCATGGCGTTGCGTCCGGCGTCGGCGTCGTCCACATTTTTAGCTTTTGTCGTGGTATTTCGTCCGTCGTCCGTCCGGGTCTGTAACTTTTTTTTGACAAGATGAATTTCCCCATAAATTTGTCAGAACATGCCTTGGGCCAGTATCTAAAAACGTTTTTTAAATTTTTTTCATTGAATCGTTTTTGCCTATTTGGCGGCCATTTTTGACGAAAAATTGCCAATTTTGGACTTTGGAGGCCATTTTCTCAAAAACTGTCTGATCAGTTTTGAGATTTTTGTTTCAAAACATTCTTCTCACGTACCTTTATGACGTGTATAAGTTTCGTTGCCCTTGAATCGCCGGCCTGCGTGTGGCGGCCATTTTGATTTTTTGACGGGTCGGCGAAAAAATATTTTTTTGTCCCAAATCAAGTCATTATTCATTTTGAGCCATTTCCAGCCAAAAAAAAAAATTTTTTTTTTGGCCATTGAAAAATTTTTTGGACTTGAAAAAATTCACCCAATTTTCCTTCATAATGGGAGCTGTGCAGAGTAAACTCAGAACACTTGAAGATAGAGCCTAAGTATTGGCACATTCGAATGGGAAATCATATATTGCGGTTTGAGTGATGACCTTGAATTTGACCTTCAATGACCTTGAAAGGTCGGAACGACCTTTTTTGTCGAAAAATGTACTCTCATGTACCTCTATGATGTGTATAAGTTTTGTTGCCCTTGAATCGCCGATCTGCGTGTGGTGGCCATTTTGATTTTTCGACGTATCGGCAAAAAAAAAATTTTTTTTTCAAAAATCAAGTCACTTCGTTTTGAGCTATTTCCAGCAAAAAAAACCAAATTTTTTTTTTGGCCATTGAAAAATTTCACCCAATTTTTCCTTCATAATGGGAGCTGTGCGGAATAAACTCATAGAAGACTTCAAAATAGAGCCTAAGTATTGGCACATTCAAATGGGAAATCATATATTGCGGTTTGAGTGATAACCTTGAATTTGACCTTCAAAGACCTTGGGAGGTCAAAATCGATGAATTTTGTCTTGTGGCCATTTTGTCAAAATCTATTCAGACAGTTTTTCTCAAAATAATGTATAAGATTCTCTTCATGTACCTTTGTGATGTGTAATTTGATTTCGAATTATAGTCCATGCAGAAAATGTGTTTCCAGCAACATTTACGAACATGTTTTGACAATTAGAGTTCAAGATCAGTGTAGCAATTTATATGTTGGAAAATCAATACTCTACATTTCTCATGATTGCCGGTAAGCTACAGCACCCTTGGTGCTATGTTTATCTTTTTTGTTTACGGACCAATCTTTCTGAAATTTTGCACAAAAAGGGCACAAAAATAATTCACGAATGAGGTATTTTTTAGTTTTTTTATTTTCGCAATCTTTTCAAAATGGCGGCCGTTTTTGTCGAAAATCGGCCAATTTTGGACTTTGGCGGCCATTTTCTCAAAATCTGTTCAGTAACTTTTTTTCTTTTTGATACATAACACTCCTCATATGTACTCCTATGATGTCTATAAATTTCGTCACGTTTGAATCGCTCGAAGTGGGCCATTTTGGCCCATACTCGGCCCAAATGGGACTTTCCCATGTTAAATTCTCCTAGGCTTTATAATGGGACACATTAAGCCTAATATCTCACTTAATATTGAGATTAGAGACTAGGAATAAATTGTGGACATATAGGAAATGATATATGCTGAATATTCTCGTGACCTTGAATTTGACCTCTGACCTTGGTTTCAAGGTCATAGCGGCCGTTCTCGTCGAAAATGGCTAATTTTGGACTTTGGATGGTCGTTTTCTCAAAATCTGTTCAGTAACTTTTTTTCTCATTGATGCATAACACTCCTCATATGTACTTCTGTGACATGTATAAATTTCGTTCCGCTTGAATCACTCGAAGAGGGCCATTTTGGGCCCAAACTCGGCCCAGATGTGACTTTCCCATGTTAAATTTTCCTATGCTTTATAATGGGACACATTAAGCCTAATATCTCACTTAATATTGAGATTAGAGACTAGGAATCAATTGTGGACATATAGGAAATGATATATGCCGAATATTCTTGTGACCTTGAATTTGACCTTTGACCTCATTTTCAAGGTCACAGGACAAATGGCTAATATCTCGCTTATTATCGACTTTACAGCTTAGGAATCTATTGTGAACATATAGGAAATGATATATGCTGAATATTCTCGTGACCTTGAATTTGACCTTTGGCCTCATTTTCAAGGTCAGGACAAAATGGCTAATATCTCGCTTATTATCGACTTTACAGCTTAGGAATCAATTGTGAGTATATAGGAAATGATATATGCTGAATATTCTCATGACCTTGAATTTGACCTCATTTCCAAGGTCACAGGACAAAATTGCCAATATCTCGCTTATTATCGACTTTACGGCTTAGGAATCAATTGTGAACATATCGGAAATGATATATGCTGAATATTCTCGTGACCTTGAATTTGACCTTTGGCCTCATTTTCAAGGTCACAGGACAAAATGGCCAATATCTTGCTTAATAGCGACTTTGCAGCTTAGGAATCAATTGTGAACATATAGGAAATGATATATGCTGAATATTCTCGTGACCTTAATTTGACCTTTGACCTCATTTCCAAGGTCACAGGACAAAATTGCTAATATCTCGCTTATTATCGACTTTACGGCTTAGGAATCAATTGTGAACATATAGGAAATTATATATGCTGAATATTCTCGTGACCTTCAATTTGACCTTTCACCTCATTTTCAAGGTCACAGGACAAAATGGCCAATATCTTCCTTATTAGCGACTTTGCAGCTTAGGAATCAATTGTGAACATATAGGAAATGATATATGCTGAATATTCTAGTGACCTTGAATTTGACCCTTGACCTAAATTTCAAGGTTAGTCATTTTTAATTTCAAGGTCAGAATACAAAATGGCTTAAATCTAGCTTATTATCAAATTTACAGCTTAGGGATCCATAGTGAACACATAGGAAATGATGTATGCTGAATATTTTGGTGATCTAGAATTTGACCTTTGATCTCATTTTCAAGGTCAGAGAACAATATGGCTAATATCTCGCTTATCATCTTTACATCTGCCCCTGATGACGCTAGTGTGTCTTTGGATAAACTATTTGGTCGGGCTTTGTTTCTATTGCAAAATGTTGTATTTTACGTTTCTTATTGGCATCATCAAAATTTGATTGTATTGGTGGTAATAGATTGATACTTACATTTTTACCACTGAGTTGGTGTCACTGCTGGCGGACGTTAAATCTGTCCCCGAGGATACCATCAACTCAGTAGCCTTCGGGCTTGTGATTGGGTACTGTCATTGTCATGTATCTATTCCATGGGGTTAGATTCGGATTTCTAAATTATTTTCATAGGTTGTTGGGCAGTTATATACTAATTCCATCTGGTGTACAGTAGAAACAACTACATTTAACACATTGTCTGCCCCTGAAGACGCCAGTGTGTCTTTGGATAAACTATTTGGTCGGGCTTTGTTTGTTTCTATTGCAAAATGTATTTTACGTTTCTTATTGGCATCATCAAAATCTGATTGTATTGGTGGTAATAGATCATGTAGATTGATACTTACATTTACAGCATAGGAAGCAATTGCGAATATAGAGGAATGATATATACTGAATATTTTCATGACCTTGAACTTGAACTTGGATGACCTTGGGTGCTGATTGTCTGTCGAGGAATGTACACCTGTTTTAATCGTGCGTTAGCCGCTACAGTCGAAACGGTTGAGCCAATTGTGACGCTTTCGGTGATCATAACCTCGACTGGTGAATTTTAAGGTCACCCCTACAGTGGTTGCAGCTAAGATTGTGCGTTAGCCACTTCAGTCAAAATGGTTGAGCCAATGGTGACTCTCTTGGCGAGGCTGAACCTGTCCATAACCTTGGCTGGTGAATTTTAAGGTCACCCCTACAGTGGTTGCAGCTAAGATTGTGCGTTAGCCACTTCAGTCAAAATGGTTGAGCTAATGGTGACTCTCTTGGTGAGGCTGAACCTGTCCATAACCTTGACTGGAGAATTTTAAGGTCACCCCTGCAACTAGGATTGTCCGGTAACCTATTTTAATAACATTTGTTCTGATGTTTGTTGTTTTTGTTTTGGAGTTCATACATCAACGGAAAGGGGGGGGGGGGGATATTTGGTATTCCGTGTCAAAGTTCATGTGAAGCCCTTATGTGTTCACGTTCACGGTCTCAAAGATTTATAAAGTTCTTCGTGGTTAATACTGCCAAAGTACTGGGGTTCATTTTCACCATTGATGCTTACGTTCGGGTACGGCTACAATTTTCCGACTTGTATATTCTCAACCGAACGGTAATAACTCGAATTGTACGGTGCCTGTTATAACTGTGACCCTCGAAGATATGGTGGACATGAATATTATATAGATAACACAGTTACTGTTCAAATACACCATGGCATTCTGTTCGGATTCCTATTTTGTTTCATCTTCGTTTTAGATAATATTTGTAACCAGGGGCGTAGCTAGGGCATTGTAAAAGGTACGCACGTGAGGGGCCAAAGAATGCGGTCTGGGGGTTTGGGGGGCGCCGTAAGCCCCCCAAGAAAATTTTGCTACTTCGTGTTTTCTAGGAGTATTTTGGAGCATGCTTATTAGTGCTTTTTGAATATTTCAGGCCTAAATATTTATCTCATGTATTCAAAACGTTTCTTGTAAACATGTGTTACACATGATATTTACAGAAAATATTTCAATTTGTGGCAAAGTGTCAATACAGAGAATGAGCTCGTATTGAAGTGCACAATTACATAAGTTATCTCTCTATATCATGGCAAACAAATTCATGTGATTGTACCAGGACATGATTTGTTAGGGGAAGAAGATTACCCCGAGGGCCAGTGTAAATAGATATAGATAATTTCTGCACTAAATAATTTTAAGGATGTTCGCTCCCATTGGACCCAAGAAGAGGGGCTAAAATTTGAAATTCGTTTGATGATTTTCAAACTTTTAAACTATCATCAGCAGGATATTGTGCACTCGAAAACAATTCTGATGCGTCGAAAACATTTCAGACGTGTCATAAATATTTTCGATGCATCGAAAACATTTCCGACACGTCGACAACATTTTCGATGCGTCTAAAACATACTCGATGCATAGAGAATAATTCAACATGCATATGAAACAGCTCCGATGTTTATGCATTGGAAACTATTAGGTGCATCTTGAACATGAAGTATTTTCGATTTGCATATGTCGGAAATGTTTCAGACGCATCGAAAATGTTTTAGACGCATCGAAAATAATTTTAGACGCATCGAAATATTTTAGACACATCGGAAATGTTTCAGACGCATCGAGAAAAGTTTCAGACGCACTGAAAACATTTTAGATGCATCGAAAAGACGCATCTGAAGTAGTTTCAGACGCATCGAATATGTTTTAGACACATCTAAAATAGTTTTAGACGCATCGACAATATTTTAGTGGTGTTGAAATTGACTCTATTTTTAATTTCTTCTTTGAATCTTTGCTCAGGAGCAAAAATCAAAAGTTCGGCAGATAGAAGCCACCGTACAACGCTCCTTTGGACACATGTTTTTCCCAGAATCCTGCCCTAAGGTTCCCACCAGACCAACTAGAGGTATTCAGCTATCTGGGCCCTTGAGCTGAAAACATTTTAGATGCATCGAAAAGACGCATCTGAAGTAGTTTCAGACGCATCGAATATGTTTTAGACACATCTAAAATAGTTTTAGACGCATCGACAATATTTTAGTGGTGTTGAAATTGACTCTATTTTTAATTTCTTCTTTGAATCTTTGCTCAGGAGCAAAAATCAAAAGTTCGGCAGATAGAAGCCACCGTACAACGCTCCTTTGGACACATGTTTTTCCCAGAATCCTGCCCTAAGGTTCCCACCAGACCAACTAGAGGTATTCAGCTATCTGGGCCCTTGAGCGGGCCCGAGACCCCACGCATTTAGCTGGGAATCTACAAAGAACTTGTAATATGTCTACAAATATGCCATGCTTTTTTTATTATGATGAAGATAGGGTGAACAAAAATCATTCAGCCCCCAGCATTTGAAAAGTCACATGACGTTACCGCATGTCTTACACTTTTTTCATCATATTTTTAGTAGTTTGAAGGCGGAACAACTCTGTTCTAGTTTAAAATTGCACAACATTTTTAGGAAGAGCAGGGCTCTTCCTCTATGATGTTGGTTTTTTTTGGATTTTTGAATTTTTTCTTTTGTTTACATTCTTGAAAGTGCCACTTGGAACCACAACAGGCTATTCAACTGTGGCTAATTGGGAGGGCCCGGGGCCTGTTGGGAGGAAAATGACGCCCGTGTACCTAATCATGGTTAATGTAATAAGTTATTAGCGATAATAATCCCAGGAGACGTGTGTTCCGACCGTTTTTTTTTTTGTATGTCACCGTTTCATACCCATCACCACTCCCGTTTTGATCTCCACTGGAACAGTGCTTTCTTGCAATCATATGCACTCAAAGTTTTGGATATACATTCCGCACAATATATAGATACAGTATGGTATTGCAACAATGAAAGACAAGTTGATACGGCAACATAATAATTATGTGTTAGTGGTGGTATTCCATATTCCAGTGGGCAAATTCAATTCTCGTGTGGCCCCGATAAGCAGTCACGGCAGTCGGCCCGCCAGCCAGAGAGTCACTGAATTGTCCAATCGGGAAGCTGTCTTGGCGGACACACCCACATGTTTATGAAATACACGTGGATATAATGATATGCAAATGATCACGTGAGCGAGTCCCGCCAATTAGCGTACTGCCCCAAAAAATTGCTGCAGAGTCAAGGTCAAAATGCCAGCCGCCAAGAGATCGTCCAACCATAGAACTCCCAACTGAGTGCGGTATTTGTGGAAATACTTGTTACGACCCAAATAAATGGTCTTTTCTATGACTCTTTCCTACTTCACTGGTAATACTTCATAAAAATATCACCACCGAAAGCTTGTTTATGGGGGAATTTAATTAAAAATGCCATTGAAGTGAAGCGAGATTTCAACGAGATTTGACTAAAAGGAACAGTCGGAAACAAACAAACAAAACTTGGCAGATTTGCGGAGCTTTTACACGGGAAAAAACTTAGTTTCCTCCTAAAATAAGCAGAAACAAATGGATACTAGATCTAGCACTTTTATCATGTTTATGATAGTTTCATATTGCCGACGAGAATTGTCAGTGCTGATTTTGATAGCAGTCACACGAGCGGCGATTCGTTTAAGGTGCGCTATGAGCACATTAGTGAGCTATGGTATATTTGAGTTGGTGCTAGGGGCCTATCTAGCCAATGAGGGTTAGATCACCATGGTACCTTACTCGGCGATTCGGGGTGGGGGGTGTGCCTGGCCTACTTCAGTATTTGGCAGCTGACACTACACACTGCACACTGACACAACATCTACGCTGATCTACAAACCAACATTTGGGCAAGGAGAAACATGATCGCATTGATGAAAAATTAGCCCAATGGGCTAGAAAGGTTACCGGAGAAATATACAGAGTTAAGCCGAGAAAGTTGAAGGTCAAATTCAAGGTGACCGCTGAAATCGCCATATCTCTAACCTTGAAAATGAAATCAAAGGTTAAATTCTAGATCACCAAACTATTCAGCATACATCATTTCCTATATGTTCACTATGGACCCCTAAGCTGTAAATTTGATAATAAGCGAGATATAAGCCATTTTGTAATCTGACTTTGAAAATAAAATGACTGACGTTGAAATTTAGGTCAAAGGTCAAATTCAATATCATTAAAATATTCAGAATATATCATTCCCTATATGTTCACAATTGATTCCTAAGCTGTAAAGTCGATAATAAGCGAGATATTAGCCATTTTGTCCTGTTGACCTTGAAAATGAGGTCAAAAGTCAAATTCAGGTCACTAGAATATTCAGCATATATCATTTCCTATATCTTCACAATTGATTTCTAAGCTGTAAAGGCGCTAATAAGCAAGATATTGGCCATTTTGTCCTGTGACCTTGAAAATGAGGTCAAAGGTCAAATTCAGGGTCATGAGAATATTCAGCATATATCATTTCCTATATGTTCACAATTGATTCCTAAGCTGTAAAGTCGATAATAAGCGAGATATTAGCAATTTTGTCATGTGACCTTGGAAATGAGGTCAAAGGTCAAATTCAAGGTCATGAGAATATTCAGCATATATCATTTCCTATATGTTCACAATTAATTCCTAAGCTGTAAAGTCGATAATAAGCGAGATATTAGCCATTTTGTCATGTGACCTTGAAAATGAGGTCAAAGGTCAAATTCAAGGTCACGAGAATATTCAGCATATATTATTAAGGCATGGTTTTAGCAGAATTTTTTTTTTCCTTTTTTTTTTTTTTTTTTTTTTTTTCTTTTTTTTCCGCCGTTTTGGTTTCCGACCGATAACTTTAGTTTGCCTCGATGTATCTTCGCCAAATTTTCAGCATTGGTCAGACATATTATGTGGAAGAACCCTATTGTTTTTCAGCCGGATCCGAGGTCCGTGAGGTCCGTGAGGATGAAATCAATGTTTTTTTTTGGACTTTGTTTCCGCTCGATAACTCAAAAAGTATGTAGGCAATGGCTGCAGAACTTTGCACGGAGGTTCATATATCAATAGGGAAGAACCCTATTGATTTTGAGATCAAACTGTAAAACGACCTTTGACCTAGAGGTCGGAAGAGTTTTCGCCCAGTCATCCTTGAGGTTTCCTGCATATCTTGGAAACGGTGCGTCGTAGAGCGAAACGGACGTTATTTTCGGACTCGTCGCCCTAGACAAACATGTCTAAGGGGTATTAAGGGTGACATTCGACCTTGACCTTAAATTTTTCTGCCGGGTCGTCATTTTTCGTTTTCGTCAATATCTCGGAAACGGTGTGTCGTAGAGCGAAACGGACGTTATTTTCGGACTCGTGGCACTAGATAAACATGTATAAGGGGTATTATGGATGAACTTTGACCTTGACCTAAAATTTTTTTCGCTGAGTCGGCATTTTTCGTTTTCATCGATATCTCGGAAACGGTGCGTCGTAGAGCGAAACGGACGTTATTTTCAGACTCGCGGCACTAGACAAACATGTCTAAGGGGTATTAAGGGTGACCATCGACCTTGACCTTGAATTTTTCTGCCGAGTCGGCGTTTTTCGTTTTCGTCGATATCTCGGAAACGGTGCGTCGTAGAGCGAAACGGACGTTATTTTCGGACTCGTTGCCTTAGACAAACATGTCTAAAGGGTATTGAGGACGACCTTTGACCTTGACCTTGGATTTTTCTGCCGAGTCGGCATTTTTCTATTTCGTCGATATCTCGGAAACGGTGTATAGTAGAGCGAAACGGACGTTATTTTCGGACTCGTTGCCCTAGACAAACATGTCTAAAGATTATTGAGGATGACCTTTGACCTTATCTTGAATTTTTCTGCCGATTCGGCAATTTATGTTTTCGTCGATATCTCGGAAACGGTGCATCGTACAGCGAAACGGATGTTATTTTCGGACTCGTGGCACTAGACAAACATGTCCAAGGGGTATTATGGATGAACTTTGACCTTGACCTGAAATTTTTTCGCCGAGTGGGCATTTTTCGTTTTTGTCGATATCTCGGAAACGGTGCGTCGTAGAGCGAAACGGACATTATTTTTAGACTCGTGGCACCAGACAAACATGTCTAAGGAGTATTATGGATGAACTTTGACCTTGACCTGAATTTTTTTCGCCAAGTCGGCATTTTTCGTTTTCATCGATATCGTGGAAATAGTGTGTCGTAGAGCATTGTAGAGCCCATGGTAAACATGTTATAAATATTACAAATTAGTCTTAACACCGAAATGCCTCCAAGGCATCTTTAGGCCTTGACGTCTAGTTTCCTATATGTCCACAATTGATTCCTTAGCTGTAGAGTCAATAACAAGCCAGATATAAGCCATTTTGTGCTCTGACCTTGAAACTGAGGTCAGAGGTCAAATTCAAGGTCACGAGAATATTCAGCATATATCATTTCCTATATGTCCACAATTGATTCCTAGTCTCTAATCTCAATATTAAGCGAGATATTAGGCATAATGTGTCCCATTATAAAGCATAGGAGAATTTAACATGGGAAAGTCCCATTTGGGCCGAGTTTGGGCCAAAATGGCCCACTTCGAGCAATTCAAGCGCAACAAAATTTATAGACATCATAGGAGTACATATGAAGAGTCTTATGTATCAGAAAGAAAAAAAGTTACTGAACAGATTTTGAGAAAATGGCCGCCAAAGTCCAAAATCAGGCATTTTTCGTCGAAAATGGCCGCCATTTTGAAAAAAATGCGAAAATCAAAAAACTAAAAAATACCTCCTTCTTGAATTATTTTTAAGTATTTTTGTGCAAAATTTCAGAAACATTCGCCTGTAAACAAAAAAGATAAAAATGTGGACGACGACGACGGACGACGACGAGGACGACGACGACGACGACGGACGACGGACGCAACGCCATGCCAATAGGTTATCGGACCATAGGTCCGGTAACCTAAAAAGCTTTCATACATGTCATGAATTATTGGAAATGCAGACAAGTTACTGAAATGTCTCTGCAGTACAAATCAAAACACTGAAAAAAAATCCATAAAGAAATTTAAATCTAAGACTAAAGCTCAAAAAACATTGTGCCTCCTAAATCAGAAAAACATAATCAGAACCTTGAAAATCTTACACATTGGTCCCAAAAATAGTCGGGTGATTTTTAAACGTGTTCAACAAGGTAAAGCTTCTGACTTGTAGAGATTTCATGGCTGTAACGGAATAAGTAACATTAGTTTTATTGATTAAGTCTTATTGGCCACAATAAAAATAATTATTACAAGAAACATTTATTATTGGGTTCAACAATGTAAAGGTTCTGGGGCCCAGACGAGTCGACAGGTACCCAAATTCGGGGCGGGTCATACAATTACCTGGATCGGAATTTTGTTACTCGTATTTGAGAACAAATAAAGATATAGTTTTGAATATTTGTGATAAACACTAGTAAAATCACAAGAATGACAAGGAAATCATCAGGAAAAAAAACGATAGTTTTATGAGGTCATGACATTGTGATCTTTCTCAAACTTGAAAATACTGGTAATTACTGACGAAACAAATAATATGTGTCAAAGATCAATGTCTGGCGTTTACGTGTTACAAATTGCTTCAGTGAGTATCATTCAAATTTTGCTATATATTTGGACGGGTCGGGTCAGACGACACAGGTACCCGGTTCGGAAATTTCCGACTCACTCGGGCCCTAAAAAGTTCTATCCAGTCATGACTAACCGAATAGGTTATCATTAGTTTTACTAGTTAAGTCTATTATTGACCACAATAAAAATAGTTACATGACAAGAAAATAGTTACATGACAAATTTATTGGTCCAACAAGGTATAGATTCTGCCCAGTAGAGTTACAATATGGCCACAACATATATGTACCAAATCAAATACAATATTCAAGGGTTTTTAAGGATTGATTGCATGTGATCGTCATGAACCTGGCAGTGACCAGCTGTCCATTTACTTACAATGTAAATATAAAGGTAACAAATTCATGAACTTACACACTTCCAACTAACGTGAAATTTTGCCTTTCTGATTGTTAGCCATCAAGGATTACTAACCGAGACTCTGTTTCTTACAAGCAATGTTAAATTCGTTAAATTCATCGTTTTCATATGTCATTTTCCGACCTATTTCTCAGTCTACAAAATACACTCACAACAATGCGAGCGAAAGGATTATGCTGTGCAGCAAATAGCTAGTGAGGCCAGTAAAACTCACAAGTGATATGCACTCGGGTGCACCGAGGTGTTTGGGATTATGAATGTTCAGCTCATTGTATTCATCTCACAGAAAGTATAGCCCTAGATATTCTCATTATTTTGACGACAACAAGGAATAAATATATGCAACAGCCAGTGCTCGTCAAGCAGAACACTCGAATCTTCGTTTTGGTGAAACGTATAAAATGATTCATCAAATTGCACAGCTTTGATGATATCATTTATGAAACCATGTCTCGGTTCATCATCCATGCATATTTGTGTGTGTGCTAGCCAAGTTTTAGGTCAGGGGATTGTATTGTTTTGGAGATTTTGTTACCTTTACTTTCACATTATAAGTCAATGGAAAAGTGCCTCAGTGCAGTCACCGGTAAGTTACGTGCAATCACACCTTAAATAGTTCTGTGCAAACATTTTCGAAGCTCTTCCTTTGAGGCCAGTGGCCCTTGTTTGGACACAAGATTGCCCCAGAATGCGCCTAAGACCATCCAGAGGTATTCAGCTTCTGGGGCCCGCCGGTATGGCTGTGTCCCACACCGGTATGGGTCACCCCCCCCCCCCCCCCCTTCCACAAATCCTGGATCCGCCCCTGATTATCCGCGTTCTAACGTGTTTTGTCAGAAAAATTGGGCCATTGGCTTATTTTTTATACCAGGCCTCTGTACCCCGTACATGTACATTACTTGTACATGTACGGGGTATTTATGAATTATGTTTACATGTACATGTACTCTACATGTGGTCGTGAACTGACAGATAAAAGGTCAAGGCGTCAGGTTGGAAATGAAACATATCAGACTGAATTGTTGTAGTTGAGGTGGAAGAAAGTTGCTGAAACCGAAAAATAAGTCTAGTGCATAGCACGTGTGTAATCTTGCAGAGAAGGGCGGGGACTCAGTATTAGGAAGATACAGCATTCCATATAGTTCTAGTCGGGCATTACTGCCACTAGACGTTTGACTAGACGCCACCTGAAGAATATCCAGACGGCGTTGTATTTGTTTATATACAGAGATTTATTTTCAATAGATCTCTAGAGTCGATTTCAAAAGGTACGCACGGTGCGTCTGTGCGTATAGGCAGCTACGCCACTGTTTGTAACTTTTTTTGGTAGTAACATCTTTGTATTGTTTTCGCATGTTTCATTGTGCAATCAAATAGGACGCACGAACTTTTCTGAAAATGAGGCATGTTATATCGTATGTTATCACTGTCTCCACACCTGGGTCCTTTCTAAGCTCTCTCTTACCGATGATGAATATGTGTGTAATATTGTGCTATATGTACTCCGGGACGGCTCATACAAACCTACTTTGTGCAAATGTGAAGCTGTTACACGCGACTAATATAATATACTACGTTCAAATTCAAACTCACCTTGAGGGGGGTGATGGCGACAAGCATGTGCTGTTGACAATCGTCATCTATGATCCACCATGATATGTCTCGGACAATATCGGGCTGCTATAGGTCTCTGGCATTCTTTCTGTTATGGGAGGCCACTGAAGAAAAGGTTTGTAAAGATGTCCACACCTGTTCAGTCGCCTGGGATTTCGTCAGATGGACTATTGATTCTCTTGCTTCCATTGTTGTGTATATCTCTGCTACTGGTGTGTTCCGGGGATATACATATTAACCCCGGACCCAAACAGGAGAAAATGATTCAGATATGTCATATTAATGCTCGTAGTCTTGGAACCTTCAGTCAATCAATGAACACAAATATGAAACTCGACGAAATTTCAAGTTTCGTTCTGAGCAAAGGTATCGATATATTATGCATCTGTGAAACATGGCTCGATGCAAATATTAATAACGACGACATATGCATTGATGGGTATTATATCCACCGCAGGGATCGAAATAGACATGGGGGAGGGGTGTTGATACATGTGTCAGATTATCTTGTTTCAAATAGGCGCCATGATCTAGAGTCTGATGATGTTGAATCCTTATGGATTGAGTTGAGGGTTGGCATTAAATCCATGCTAGTGTCGGTGTTCTATCGCCCACCATCAACATCAGACTTGGCACGTGATGTTAACAATTTCCTTGAAGCTTTCCAACATAGCATGGACGCGGCATTATCTTTTAATTTTGATTGTGTCATAATCACGGGAGATTTCAACGACAGATGCGTTGATTGGAACGATAATCATCCTACGAGTGAACTTGGTTTAAAACTTGTCGATAACGTTAACTCGTTCAACTTATTTCAGATGGTAACGGAACCCACACGACTTACTCATGTTACTGAGGTGTCAGCAAGTCTACTCGATCTATTAATTACGGATTCTCCTGGCTACATGAAAAATATCCAGGTCCATCCTCCCATTGCAAGTTTAGACCATTGTACTATAGTGACATGCACCTGTGCGTTCACATACAACAGAGACAAACCTTTCTCTAGAGAGATATGGGATTACTCCAATGCTAATTTTCCTGGTCTACGCCAAGCAGTACGAGGTTTCATTTTTGACACTGATGATATTGATCTGTGCACGGACAGATTTACTACCTTCATTTCGGAAACGTCTAAACAATTTATTCCATATAAGTGCATCACGATAAGACCACGAGACAAACCGTATATTACTGGTGCGTGTCGCCATGCGGACGCGGTTAGAGATCGTTGGCATAGACGATATGGCCGCTCTGGGAATCCACAGCATTATGAAACTTACAAAGAAAAAAGAAAAAGAGCGAAAACGGTACGCGTGCTCGCGAAACAGGCTTATGATGAAAAAATGATTAATAAACTCAACAATCCCATATCTCAGAAAGAATACTGGAGAATATCTAAACAGCTGCTTGGCAGATAAGCTAAACCAGGAGTTCCCACGCTACACGATAATAACATTGACTACTCCACGAATTTGGAAAAAGCTATTCTCCTGAACGAATATTTCGCTGAACAATGTGCCATTCAAGCACCTCCGTGTGCATTGCCGCCTCTAAGAATTGTGACGCGCTCAAGGTTGCATCATATACATGTCCAAAATGAAGAAGTATTACACATTTTATCCAATCTTGACGTAGGAAAAGCCAACGGTCCGGACGGTATAAGTGCCAGGTTATTGAAAAATTTAGCGGGGCCTGTCAGTTCTTATCTTACCGATTTATTTAACAAGTCATTGAGAATAGGAAAATTCCCTACGTTATGGAAACTTGCAAATATTACACCCATATACAAAAAGGGTGACCATCAGAATAAATGCAATTATAGACCGGTGTCACTTCTCTCAGTTGTCGGGAAAGTTCTAGAAAGAATTATTTTTAATCGTTTATACGATTACTGCTCCAGTTACAATTTGTTGACTTGGAGGAATTCTGGATTCAAACCGCTGGATTCAGCTATGAATCAGTTATTAATGATAACGCATAAAATATATCAGAATCTTGATGACAAGGTGGACGTTTGTATGGTATTTCTGGATGTTTCCAAGGCATTCGACAAAGTATGGCATACAGGACTAATCCACAAACTTCATTCTCTGGGCATAGAAACGTCACTCCTGAATTGGTTAAAAAATTACTTACTTGATAGAAAGCAAAGGGTAGTCATTCAGGGTCAACAGTCTCCGCTATTGGATATAGATGCAGGAGTTTCTCAAGGCTCAATACTTGGACCTTTGCTATTTTTGATATTCATAAATGATATAACAATTGACATAAATAGTGACATATTTTTATATGCAGATGACACATGTCTGATGAAGCCGATTACGGACCCGAACCATAGTATACTAGAACTTAATATTGATCTTGAAACGTTGAATAATTGGGCAAGTCAGTGGGCTGTGTCTTTCAGCGCTGTAAAATCAAAAGCCATTATTTTTTCAAAACATAGACAATCGTTTGTCAACAGCCCGATTATGTTCAATGGACAGGAAATTCAGATAGTACGTGAACATCGCCATCTTGGAGTATTATTCACAGATAATTTGAATTGGGAAAAACACATCCAAGATAGAATATCCAAAGCTGGGCCATCGTTGAACATGTTGAAGAGAATGTCAAATATGTTACCAAGACAATGCAAACAAAATATTTATACGACTTTCATCCGCCCAATTTTAGAATATGGTAACTTGTTATATAATAACTGCCCTGAACATTTGTCGGGTGCCTTGGAAAAAATTCAAAGATCTGCGGCTATCACATGCACAGGTGCATACAACTCCGTCAGTAACGCTGCTCTACTATCAGAGTTGGGTTGGCCCACACTAAAAACACGACGTACTTACTATCAGCTCTCCATGTTTTACAAAATTATGAACAACCTTACTCCGCCTTACCTCCATGAAGCCTGTCCGAACTTGGTTTCTGATAAACACCAATATGAAATGAGGAACTCTCGGAATTTAAGAGTTCCGCGAGCACGAACCGTTTCGTTTAAGAAATCTTTCTTTTTGTCTGCTTCAAATGCTTGGAACAAAATGAATACATCTCTGAAATCTTCTCAAACTTTTCCCATTTTCAAGCGGAGAGTAAAACACTTTTTATTTCCAGATAGCAATCCGTTGTTTTCGTATGGCACTGGTCGTGCTCCAGTACATCAGGCACGTATGCGCATGGGGCTCAGTGGCTTAAACAGTCATAGAAAGAAGTATAATTTCATTAATTCTGCTGAATGTGCCTCATGTGGTTTCCATAATGAAAATATATCACACTACATCCTGGATTGTCCAACCTATCGAGCAGCCCGCCAGAGAATGCTTGTCGCTTCCAGCCCCCTCCTGTCACAAGTTATTACAAATTTCAACCTGCAAAGTTTTTCCATGCAACAAAAGAAGATCATATGTGACAGCTTTATTGAAGGAAATAATCAACTTTCTTTGGGACAAAATTAATTATTATTTGATGCATTCTATCAATACATTTCAGAAACTGAACGCTTTTTAGGTTACCGGACCTTTGGTCCGATAACCTATTGGCATGGCGTTGCGTCCGTCGTCCGTCCGTCCGTCCGTCCGTCCGTCCGTCCGTCCGTCCGTCCGTCCATCCGTCCGTCCGTCCGTCCGGCGTTAACATTTTTATCTTTAAAGTTAACGATCGAATCTTTCTGAAATTTTGCACAAAAATGCCTAAAAATATTTTGAGAAGGAGGTATTTTTTTGTTTTTTGATTTTCGCATTTTTTTCAAAATGGCGGCCGTTTTTGTCGAAAAACGCTCAATTTTGGACTTTGACGGCCATTTTCTCAAAAACTGTCTGATCAGTTTTGAGTTTTTGGTTTCAAAAGATTCCCCTCATATACCTCTGTGATATGTATAAGTTTGGTTGCCCTAAATCTGCCGGTTTCCGTGTGGCGGCCATTTTGAATTTTTGGCTGGTCGGCGAAAAAATTTTTTTTCGCCCCAAATCGCATTACTATCCATTTTGGGCCATTTCTAGGGTAAAAAAAATTTTTCACCCTTTGAAAAAAATTTTAGACGGAAAATTTTCGCCACTTTTTCCCTTCATAATGGGAGCTGTCCGGACTGTACTCATAGAACGCTTGAAGATAGAGCTTAGAAATTGGCACTTTCAAATGGGAAGTCATATATGGCGACTTGTGTGGTGACCTTGAATTTGACCTTGGATGACCTTGAAAGGTCAAAACAGCCATTTTGGGGTCAAAAAATGCCCAGATTTGCCTTTGAAGATGAAATGCTTGCAGATAGAGTTCATGTTTGCATTATGAACATATAGGAAGACATATATGGCACAACTAATGATGACCTTGAACTTGACGTCAGATGACCTTGAGTGCCAAATGTCTGACTTGGAATGTGTAAATTGACCTGAGCGGCCTAAATGATTCCACCCAACATATAGAATATTAAATGCCGCACACATACATGTAATGGTTACATCGAAGTTCATACGGATGACCTTGATTGGTAAATCCCAAGGTCATATGTTTACACTGCGAACCTTGATTGGTAAATCTCAAGGTCTGTTACCTGCCAATGCTGCCATGGCCAAACCAAAATTGTCCGGTAACCTATCTTAGCCTTTGGGCTAATTTTATGAATATAAATATTTGCTAAAATGATTTGTATGATACGTCCTGGATGAGGAGATTAAATATCCTCAATAAATAAATTACGTTTGAAGGAAAAAAAAAAAAAAAAAAACTTGAACTTTGACCTCATTTTCAAGGTCACATCACAGAATGGCTAATGTCTCACTTATTATCGACTTTACAGCTTAGGAATTTATTGTGGACATACTAGAAGTGATATATTTGTTGAAAATTTCATGGCCTTGAATTTATCAGTGACTTTATTTTCAAGGTCACTGGACAAAAGGCTAATATCTAAAATGTATATTGTCCGGTAACCTTTCTTAGCCCTTGGGCTAATTTTATCTTTTTAGGTTACCGGACCTATGGTCCGATAACCTATTGCCGTCACGTTGCGTCCGTCCGTCGTCCGTCCACAGCTGTATCTTTAAAGTTTACAGGCGGATTTTTCTGAAATTTTGCACAAAAATGCCTAAAAATATTTCAAGAGGGCATTTTTTAGTTTTTTGATTTTCGCATTTTTCTCAAAATGGCGGCCATTTTTGACGAAAAATGGCCAATTTTGGACTTTGGCGGCCATTTTCTCAAAAACTGTCTGATCAGTTTTGAGATTTTTGTTTCAAAAGATTCCCCTTATGTACCTTTATGATGTGTATAAGTTTTGTTGCCCTTGAATCGCCGGTCTCCGTGTGGCGGCCATTTTGAATTTTTGACGGGTCGGCGAAAAAAATTTTTTTTGCCCCAAATCGCGTTACTATCCATTTCGGGCCATTTCTAGGCCAAAAAAAATTTTTCACCCTTTGAAAAAAATTTTGGACTTAAAAAATTTTCCGCACCTTTTTCCTTCATAATGGGAGCTGCCAGGACTGTACTCATAGAACGCTTAAAGATAGAGCTTAGATATTGGCACTTTCAAATGGGAAGTCATATATGGCGACTTGTGTGGTGACCTTGAATTTGACCTTGGATGACTTTGAAAGGTCAAAATAGCCATTTTTGGGTCGAAAAATGCCCAAATTTGCAGCTTTTCTGTCTTTTCTCGAAAACTGTCTGATCAGTTTTGAGATTTTCGTTTTCAGAAGATTCCCCTTATGTACCTTTATGATGTGTATAAGTTTTGTTGCCCTTGAATCGCCGGTCTCCGTGTGGCGGCCATTTTGAATTTTTGACGGGTCGGCGAAAACAATTTTTTTTGCCCCAAATCGCGTTACTATCCATTTCGGGCCATTTCTAGGCAAAAAAAAATTTTTCACCCTTTGAAAAAAATTTTGGCACTTTTTTCCTTCATAATGGGAGCTGCCTAGACTGTACTCATAGAATGCTTGAAGATAGAGCTGAGAAATTAGCACTTTAAAATGGGATGTCATATATGAAGACTTGTGTGGTGACCTTGAATTTGACCTTGGATGACCTTGAAATGTCAAAACAGCTATTTTTGAGTCGAAAAATGCCCAAATTTGCACCTTGTTTGTCTTTAATCGAAAACTGTCTGATCACTTTTGAGATTTTTATTTCAAAACATAGTAATTGGGGTTTTTGACATGATGTGTATAAATATGTATATAGTGTATAAAGTGCCTTGAATTGCTCAAAAGGCTAGAAATTTAGGCTGAATAGGCCCCAAATTTAATTTTTGGTCGTTTTCCTTCAAATTTATCTGATCAGTTTTGAGATTTTTGTTATAAAACATGCTAATTGGGGTCCCTGACATTGTGTATAAAGATGGAGTGCTTTGAATTGCTTAAAAGGCCCCTTGAGTGTGTAAATTGGCCTCTACAGCCAAAAAATGTTTGTAGGTATAGCTGGAATTGGAAGTCATATACATGTATACCACATATATATGTGGCTTTTTTGGGTGACGTTGAACTTGACGTCAGATGACATTGAGTGCTATATCTCACGTCCAACAAGAAATGTGTAAATTTTGTTTATAGACAAAAGACTTGTAGATAGACCTAGGCTTGTATTTGTATTTTGAACATACATGAATACAAGGTTATATGCTGCACACTTAATCATGACATTGAAGTTCACGAAGATGATTGGTTTATCTTAACGTCATATCTCACCTGTCCTGTTTCAACTAAAGTTGTCCGGTAACCTATCTTAGCCCTTGGGCTAATTTTTGTTTATGGGCGAATTTTTCTGAAATTTTGCACAAAAATACTTTAAAATAATTCAAGAAGGAGGTATTTTTTAGTTTTTTGATTTTCGCATTTTTTTCAAAATGGCGGCTGTTTTCGACGAAAAATGCCTGATTTTGGACTTTGGCGGCCATTTTCTCAAAGTCTGTTCAGTAACTTTTTTTCTTTTTGATACATAACACTCCTCATATGTACTTCTATGATGTCTATAAATTTTGTTGCGCTTGAATCGCTCGAAGTGGGCCAGTTTGGCCCAAACTCGGCCCAAATGGTACTTTCCCATGTTAAATTCTCCTATGCCTCATAATGGGACACATTATGCCTAATATCTCACTTAATATTGAGATTAGAGACTAGGAATCAATTGTGGACATATAGGAAATGATATATCCTGAATATTCTCGTGACCTTGAATTTGACCTCTGACCTCAGTTTCAAGGTCAGAGGACAAAATGGCTTATATCTTGCTTATTATTGACTCTACAGCTTAGGAATCAATTGTGGAAATGATATATGCTGAATATTCTGATGACCAAGAATTTGACCTTTGACCCCATTTTCAAGGTCATAGGACAAAATGGCTTATATCTCGCTTAATATCAACTCTACATCTTAGGAATCATTTGTGGACATATATGAAATGATATATGCTGATTATTCTGATGACCTTAAATTGACCTTTGACCCCATTTTCAAGGTCATAGGACAAAATAGCTAATATCTCGCTTGTCATCGACTTTACGGCTTACGAATCAGTTTTGAACTTATAGGAAATGATATATGCAAATTATTGTCGTGACCTTGAATTTGACCTTTGACCTCATTTTCAAGGTCACAGGACAAAGTGGCTAATATCTCACTTATTGTCGATTTTACAGCTTAGGAATCAATTGTTGACATATAGGAAATGATATATGCTGAATATTCTCGTGACCTTGAATTTGACCTCTGACCTCATTTTCAAGGTCCAAGTACAAACTGGCTCATATCTTGCTCCTCTATTGACTGTATGGCTTGGGAATCAATTGTGGACATATAGAAAATGATATACACTGAATATTTTGATAACCTTGAATTTGACCTTTTGCCTTCATTTTCAAGGCCACAGCACAAAATTGCTAATATCTCTCTGTTTTGAATTTACAGCTTAGCAATCAACTGTGGACGTGATATATGCTTAATATTCTATATGCTGAATATTCTTTTGACCTTGACTTTAACCAGTGACCTGGCTAACATCTAAAATATTAAACATTGTCCGGTAACCTGTCTTTGGCCCTTGGCCTAATTTTTAATTTTTTGATTTTTTTTCAAAATGGCGGCCGTTTTCGACGAAAAATGCCTGATTTAGATTTTGGCGGCCATTTTCTAAAAAATCTGTTCAGTAACTTTTTTTTTTTGATACATAACACTCCTCATATGTACTCCTATGATGTCCATAAATTTCGTTGCGCTTGAATCGCTCGAAGTGGACCATTTTGGCCCAAACTCAGCCGAAATGGGACTTTCCTATGTCAAATTCTCCTATGCTTTATCATGGGACACATTATGCTTAATATCTCACTTAATATTGAGATTAGAGACTAGGAATCAATTGTGGACATATAGGAAATGATATATGCTGAATGTTCTCGTGACCTTGAATTTGACCTCTGACCTCAGTTTCAAGGTCAGAGCACAAAATGGCTTATATCTTGCTTATTATCGACTCTACAGCTTATGAATCAATTGTGGACATATAGGAAATGATATATGCTGAATATACTGATGACCTTGAATTTGACGTTTGACTCCATTTTCAAGGTCACAGGACAAAATGCCCCATATTTCGCTTTTAATCGACTCTACAGCTTAGGAATCAATTGTGGACATATAGGAAATGATATATGCTGAATATTCTGATGACCTTAAATTTGACCTTATTTTCAAGGTCATAGGACAAAATGGCTAATATCTCGCTTGTTATCGACTTTACAGCTTAGGAATCAGTTATGAACTTATAGGAAATGATATATGCAAACAATTGTCATGACCTTGAATTTGACCTTTGACCTCATTTTCAAGGTCACAGGACAAAATGGTTAATATCTCACTTATTATCGATTTTACAGCTTAGGAATCAATTGTGGACATATAGGAAATGATATATGCTGAATATTCTCGTGACCTTGAATTTGACCTCTGACCTCATTTTCAAGGTTCGAGGACAAACTGGCTCATATCTTGCACCTCTATTGACTGTAGGGCTTGGGAATCAATTGTGGACATATAGAAAATGATATACACTGAATATTTTGATGATCTTGATTTTGACCTTTGCCTTCATTTTCAAGGCCACAGCACAAAATTGCTAATATCTCTCTGATTATTGAAATTACAGGTTAGCAATCAACTGTGGACATGACATATGCTTAATATTATATATGCTGAGTATTCTCTTGACCTTGAATTTAACCAGTGACCTGGCTAACATCTAAAATATTAAACATTGTCCGGTAACCTATCTTTGGCCCTTGGCCTAATTTTTTTAATCTACGGTCTGTGAAAATATGTCATTAATGAAAAAAATCTTTCAAGATGTAACTTGATTTCGTATTACAGTCCGTACAGAATTTCTAGCAACATTTACGAACATGTTTTGACAATAGATTTTAGCATCAGTGTAACAATTTATATGTTGGAAAATCAGTATTCTATGCAATTCTCATGATTGCCGTTAAGCTACAGCACCCTTGGTGCTATGTTTTGGACGTTGTTTCCTCGCGATAACTCAGAAACTATTCAGGCAATGGCTGTAGAACTTTGCATGGAGGTTCATATACCAACAGGGAAGAACCCTATTGATTTTGGGATCAAGACTTCGCCGATTCATCCTTGAGGTTTCATCCATCCAGGCAATGGCTGTAGAACTTTGCATGGAGGTTCATATACCAACAGGGAAGAACTCTATTGATTTGGGGATCAAGACTTCACCGATTCATCCTTGAGGTTTCCTGCATATCTTGGAAACGGTTCGTCATAGAGCGAAACAGACGATATTTTCAGAATATGTCTAATGGGTATTATGGATGACCTTTGACCTCGACCTTAATTTTTATCGCCGAGTCGGCATTTTTAGGAAGAGCAGAGCTCTTCCTCTATGATGTTGTTTTTTTTTTGATTTTGGAGAATTTTCCTTTGTTTACATTTCTGAAAGTTCGAATTGGAGCCAGAGCAGACCATTCAATTGTGGCTAATTAGGAGGGCCCGGGGCCAGTTGGAAAGAATATGACACCCGTGTACCCAAGTATGGTTACTGTAATAAGTTATAAGCAATAATAGCCACAGGAGACGTGTGTTCCGACCGTTTATTTTTTTTGTGTGTCACCGTTTCATCACCCATCGCCACTCCCGTTTTGATCTTCTCTGAAACAGGGCTTTCTTGTATCAGATGCACTCAAAATTTTGCATAAACATTCCACACTACATAGATAGTACATAAGCTATTGCAAAAATGGAAAAACGCTTGATACGGCGACATAATAATTGAAAACTTGTGGCAAGTGCTGGTATGTCCAGTAGGCCAAATGCAAATGAGTGTGGCCCCCTCCTAGTGGTTCGCGAGGCAGCCAGCCACACTCGACCCGCTTCATCCCCATTCTGCACCACCTCACTCTCCCCCCCCCCCCCCTCCCATCCGACTACGACCCAATCGTGATAAATGAAAGCTGGCCCGCACCCGGGTAAAAATCAGGTCTGCTGAATGGTCCGATGAGTTTTCTGACTTTTCTCCGCATGAATATATCGCTAAACTATCTGCAAGATCGCAATCGGCGATTACTGATGGATTTCAGAAATAAGATCCACCTCGAGAGATCATAATATGCCGATGACAACACGTTCACTTTCTTCACTATGCCTCCCCCCTCCTCTTCCACCTAAACATCGCGGTGAGCGTGCCTCATAGCCTAATGAATAATTAATGAGAAGACATCACGAGATACTGTTAATACAAAAATAAATCAATTGATCATAGCTTATCAATCATCTTTTAAAATCAATGATTTGTTGGTTGAGTCATGTTTCAATTGCTCGATTATTTTGTGCATGATAGGTTACTAGTAATTGGAATCGTACACAAATGATCAAAGCAAAACTCGCCAGTCGAGTTCGTAATGCACCAATCTGAATCACATCATCACGTTTGTCACAAAATGACAGTTCTCATCATAATGGACGGCACATCTTTCCTGTAGGGGCCTACTGCATGCTTCAAGAGCGCCATCTGTTGAATGTCACTTTGATCAGATAGGCCTGTTGTTGCTACACCACTATTATTGGTTGCATGGGAATCGTGATGTGGCATTCTGAGCTGTGACATTGTTTTGACAATTGTTTAGACAATTAACAAGACATATAACATGTCTACTGATGGAGATCAAAAATAAACCGATGGGTAAATACTAATTAGGTCTATTATTGACCACAGTAAATTTAATTAAGACACAAAACATTTATTATTGGACACAATAAGGTAAAAGTTCTGTCCACTACATATTTCATGACTGTAACCGAATAGGTTAACATTAACTTTACTAGTTGTGTCTACTAGGGCCTATTGACCACAATAAAAAATAGTTAGGACATGAAACATTGACTATTAGGTTCAAGATAAAGGTTCTGGTAAATATTAATTTGATGCTTGTAGTAGTTATGGTCAAATATATGAAAATAAGTTAACATCGATTTTTGCTAGTTGAATCTATTCTGAAGTTATTTTTGGACTCTTGGTCTTAGATAAACATATCTAAGGGGTATTAGGGATAAACTTTGACCTTGACCTTTTTCGTTGATACCTCGGTGATGGTGCAACCTAGAGTTTGTCCTTCACATTCACGTCATGTTTTCCCTGAGTCAGCCTTTAGGCTTTGACGTCTAGTTTATTAATGGAATCGTTAGTCGCTTAAATTCGCATCACCTTCATTAGTGTTCGGTCGAGCGCTCAGAAGCTCGAGTGCTCGCTCATGAATTCCGAAATTCCGAGCACTCGAGCCTTAATTTCAATGATCGATTATTTCAACTTATTCATTGTGCTTGAAATTTGACAACTATTACTAAATTCAGGCCGTATTTCACATCAAAAAGATACAAACACACTTTATTTTTGTTTCCAACTTTGCAGCATCTCACTTCCAGTTAGAATCGTGGATGGCATGGTGAGAACCAGCAGGCTAAAATCATTTAGGGATCATTTATTTTGACACTGGCATTTGTAGTTGTAAAGCTCGAGCGCGCTCGATCATCGCTCGTTTTTTACAACAATTATTCGAGCTTGAAATTTCAACACGAGTCCGAACACTAACCTTCATAGATATATGCAGAATATATATTTGAAATTTCATGTAAGTTTGTTGAGAAATGACCGAGATATGAACTAAAATTGCACATGGTATTAAACCATTGAAATCACCAGAACGTAACTGTTGCGCAATCTTAAGCTTAGTTTAAGAATATAGGCAATCACATCAGGTGGTTCTTTTGGTGACCGTTGAATTGGATAGGCCTAGACTCAAAGCAGCAATTTTACTGTGAGAGTGTTTTGTCTAACACTGTACATTTCTGCAGTAACTTTTCAAGCCCTTGGGCTGATACCGTATTGGCCCTAATAGTGGCACGCGCCCTGATAGTAGAGCGCCCCCCTCTTTTCCCCAAACATGTCCGATTTTTGAAACCTTGTAATTCACTTCATATCTTTCTAATAAACTCTTGGAGAGTTCCAATCCACATATTCATGTTATTTGAATCATAATAAAGAGGAATAAAGGCTATAGGTATATTATTTAGTGATTTCCTTAAATTTGACCTCAAGTTTGTCCTCATTTTTGCGCTACTATTAGGAGACCAATACGGTATTGCAGTATTGGTGTCACGGATAGTTATGGATGCATGATACAGAACTCGCTATGAATGCATTTATTTTCCACCAACAGTCCTGACTCGAGCTGGCCGATATATATTCTGTATATAACAGCAAATTACACACAACATTAGACAAATTCCAATAAAAATGACCCAAGGCCTTGATGTCCAGTTGTGTAGAACACAGTTTGTAACAGCCTGATATTGTGTGGCATTGCAGACACTTTGAGGATGAGAAGAAGGCTAAGATGGGTGTGTTGGAGTGTTTCAAACACGACCTAGTTGAGTCATTCAGTGTTTTCTGATTCCAATCTGTTTGTTCGTTATGTTGCAGAGGCTTTGAGGATGAGAAGAAGGCTAAGATGGGTGTGTTGGAGTGTGTCAAACACGACCTAGTTGAGTCATTCAATGTTCTCTGGGAGCGAGAGGGTGAAGTCGTGGCACAGTTCAAATTCACACTTTTGCTGATGCCTAATGGCCCAATGAAGATCACAGGACTAGAATTTGATCCAGAACTGTATGAAACAGAGCACTCTATTGAGGATGAGGATATTAAGGTAAATTAACCCTATACCACCTAGATAAACAGACACACATTCCCTACTCCAATATACAGACATACCTGTACCACACCTCAATATACAGACACGCCTGTACCACACCCCAATATACAGACAGGCCTGTACCACACCTCACTATACAGACAGGCCTGTACCACACTTCAATATACAGACAGGCCTGTACCACACCTCAATATACAGACACGCCTCTACCACACCCCAATATACAGACACGCCTGTACCACATCTCACTATACAGACAGGCCTGTACCACACTCCAATATACACACAGGCCTGTACCACAGCTCAATATACAGACACGCCTGTACCACACCCCAATATACAGACACGCCTGTATCACGCCTCAATATACAGACACGCCTGTACCACGCCTCAATATACAGACACGCCTGTACCACACCCCAATATACAGACAGGCCTGTACCACACCTCAATATACAGACAGGCCTGTACCTCACCCCAATATACAGACACGCCTGTACCACACCCCAATATACAGACAGGCCTGTACCACACCCCAATATACAGACACGCCTGTACCACACCTCAATATACAGACAGGCCTGTACCACACCCCAATATACAGACAGGCCTGTACCACACCCCAATATACACACACGCCTGTACCACACCCCAATATACAGACACGCCTGTACCACACCCCAATATACAGACACGCCTGTACCACACCTCAATATACAGACATGCCTGTACCACACCTCAATATACAGACATGCCTGTACCACACCTCAATATACAAACAGACCTGTACCACACCCCAATATACAGACACGCCTGTACCACACCTCAATATACAGACAGGCCTGTACCACACCCCAATATACAGACACGCCTGTACCACACCCCAATATACAGACAGGCCTGTACCACACCTCAATATACAGACACGCCTGTACCACACGTCAATATACAGACACGCCTGTACCACACCCCAATATACAGACACGCCTGTACCACACCTCAATATACAGACAGGCCTGTACCACACCTCAATATACAGACACGAGTGTACCACACCTCAATATACAGACACGCCTGTACCACACCTCAATATACAGACAGACCTGTACCACACCTCAATATACAGACACGCCTGTACCACACCTCAATATACAGACAGGCCTGTACCACACCCCAATATACAGACAGGCCTGTACCACACCTCAATATACAGACAGGCCTGTACCACACCCCAATATACAGACAGGCCTGTACCACACCTCAATATACAGACAGGCCTGTGCCACACCCCAATATACAGACAGGCCTGTACCACACCCCAATATACAGACACGCCTGTACCACACCTCAATATACAGACAGGCCTGTAGCACACCTCAATATACAGACAGGCCTGTACCACACCCCAATATACAGACACGCCTGTACCACACCTCAATATACAGACACGCCTGTACCACACCTCAATATACAGACACGCCTGTACCACACCCCAATATACAGACACGCCTGTACCACACCCCAATATACAGACAGGCCTGTACCACACCCCAATATACAGACACGCCTGTACCACACCTCAATATACAGACACGCCTGTACCACACCCCAATATACAGACACGCCTGTACCACACCTCAATATACAGACACGCCTGTACCACACCCCAATATACAGACACGCCTGTACCACACCCCAATATACACACAGGCCTGTACCACACCTCAATATACAGACACGCCTGTACCACACCCCAATATACAGACACGCCTGTACCACACCTCAATATACAGACACGCCTGTACCACACCCCAATATACAGACACGCCTGTACCACACCCCAATATACACACAGGCCTGTACCACACCTCAATATACAGACACGCCTGTACCACACCCCAATATACAGACACGCCTGTAGCACACCTCAATATACAGACACGCCTGTACCACACCTCAATATACAGACACGCCTGTAGCACACCTCAATATACAGACACGCCTGTACCACACCCCAATATACAGACAGGCCTGTACCACACCTCAATATACAGACACGCCTGTACCACACCTCAATATACAGACACGCCTGTACCACACCTCAATATACAGACACGCCTGTACCACACCCCAATATACAGACACGCCTGTACCACGCCTCAATATACAGACACGCCTGTACCACACCTCAATATACAGACACGCCTGTAGCACACCCCAATATACAGACACGCCTGTACCACACCCCAATATACAGACAGGCCTGTACCACACCTCAATATACAGACACACGTGTACCACACCTCAATATACAGACACGCCTGTACCACACCCCAATATACAGACACGCGTGTACCACACCTCAATATACAGACAGGCCTGTACCACACCTCAATATACAGACACGCCTGTACAACACCTCAATATACAGACACGCCTGTACCACACCTCAATATACAGACACGCCTGTACCACACCTCAATATACAGACAGGCCTGTACCACACCTCAATATACAGACAGGCCTGTACCACACCTCAATATACAGACAGGCCTGTACCACACCTCAATATACAGACACGCCTGTACCACACCCCAATGTACAGACACGCCTGTACCACACCCCAATATACAGACACGCGTGTACCACACCTCAATATACAGACACGCCTGTACCACACCTCAATATACAGACACGCCTGTACCACACCTCAATATACAGACACGCCTGTACCACACCTCAATATACAGACAGGCTTGTACCACACGTCAATATACAGACACGCCTGTACCACACCTCAATATACAGACAGGCCTGTACCACACCTCAATATACAGACAGGCTTGTACCACACGTCAATATACAGACACGCCTGTACCACACCCCAATATACACACACGCCTGTACCACACCTCAATATACAGACACGCCTGTACCACACCCCAATATACAGACACGCCTGTACCACACCCCAATATACAGACACGCCTGTACCACACCCCAATATACAGACACGCCTGTACCACACCCCAATATACAGACACGCCTGTACCACACCTCAATATACAGACACGCCTGTACCACACCTCAATATACAGACAGGCCTGTACCACACCTCAATATACAGACACGCCTGTACCACACCCCAATATACAGACAGGCCTGTACCACACCCCAATATACAGACAGGCCTGTACCACACCTCAATATACAGACAGGCCTGTACCACACCCCAATATACAGACACGCCTGTACCACACCTCAATATACAGACACGCCTGTACCTCACCCCAATATACAGACACGCCTGTACCACACCCCAATATACAGACACGCCTGTACCACACCCCAATATACAGACACGCCTGTACCACACCTCAATATACAGACACGCCTGTACCACACCCCAATATACACACACGCCTGTACCACACCTCAATATACAGACACGCCTGTACCACACCTCAATATACAGACACGCCTGTACCACACCTCAATATACAGACACGCCTGTACCACACCCCAATATACAGACAGGCCTGTACCACACCTCAATATACAGACACGCCTGTACCACACCTCAATATACAGACACGCCTGTACCACACCTCAATATACAGACACGCCTGTACCACGCCTCAATATACAGACACGCCTGTACCACACCTCAATATACAGACAGGCCTGTACCTCACCCCAATATACAGACACGCCTGTACCACACCTCAATATACAGACACGCCTGTACCACACCTCAATATACAGACACGCCTGTACCACACCTCAATATACAGACACGCCTGTACCACACCCCAATATACAGACACGCCTGTACCACACCCCAATATACAGACACGCCTGTACCACACCCCAATATACAGACACGCCTGTACCACACCTCAATATACAGACACGCCTGTACCACACCTCAATATACAGACACGCCTGTACCACACCTCAATATACAGACAGGCCTGTACCACACCTCAATATACAGACACGCCTGTACCACACCTCAATATACAGACACGCCTGTACCACACCTCAATATACAGACACGCCTGTACCACACCTCAATATACAGACACGCCTGTACCACACCTCAATATACAGACACGCCTGTACCACACCTCAATATACAGACAGGCCTGTACCACACCTCAATATACAGACACGCCTGTACCACACCTCAATATACAGACAGGCCTGTACCACACCTCAATATACAGACACGCCTGTACCACACCTCAATATACAGACACGCCTGTACCACACCTCAATATACAGACACGCCTGTACCACACCTCAATATACAGACACGCCTGTACCACACCTCAATATACAGACACGCCTGTACCACACCCCAATATACAGACACGCCTGTACCACACCCCAATATACAGACAGGCCTGCACCACACCTCAATATACAGACACGCCTGTACCACACCCCAATATACAGACACGCCTGTACCACACCCCAATATACAGACAGGCCTGCACCACACCTCAATATACAGACACGCCTGTACCACAGCTCAATATACAGACACGCCTGTACCACACCCCAATATACAGACACGCCTGTACCACACCTCAATATACAGACAGACCTGTACCACACCTCAATATACAGACACGCCTGTACCACACCTCAATATACAGACACGCCTGTACCACACCTCAATATACAGACACGCCTGTACCACACCCCAATGTACAGACACGCCTGTACCACACCCCAATGTACAGACACGCCTGTACCACACCTCAATATACAGACAGGCCTGTACCACACCCCAATATACAGACAGGCCTGTACCACACCCCAATATACAGACACGCCTGTACCACACCTCAATATACGGACAGGCCTGTACCACACCTCAATATACAGACAGGCCTGTACCACACCTCAATATACAGACACGCCTGTACCACAGCTCAATATACAGACACGCCTGTACCACACCCCAATATACAGACACGCCTGTACCACACCTCAATATACAGACAGGCCTGTACCACACCTCAATATACAGACACGCCTGTACCACAGCTCAATATACAGACACGCCTGTACCACACCCCAATATACAGACACGCCTGTACCACACCTCAATATACGGACAGGCCTGTACCACACCCCAATATACAGACATGCCTGTACCACACCTCAATATACAGACACGCCTGTACCACACCTCAATATACAGACACGCCTGTACCACACCCCAATATACAGACACGCCTGCACCACACCCCAATATACAGACACGCCTGCACCACACCTCAATATACAGACACGCCTGTACCACACCTCAATATACAGACAGACCTGTACCACACCTCAATATACAGACACGCCTGTACCACACCTCAATATACAGACACGCCTGCACCACACCCCAATATACAGACACGCCTGTACCACACCTCAATATACAGACACGCCTGTACCACACCTCAATATACAGACAGACCTGTACCACACCTCAATATACAGACACGCCTGTACCACACCTCAATATACAGACACGCCTGTACCACACCTCAATATACAGACACGCCTGCACCACACCCCAATATACAGACACGCCTGTACCACACCTCAATATACAGACACGCCTGCACCACACCTCAATATACAGACACGCCTGTACCACACCTCAATATACAGACACGCCTGTACCACACCTCAATATACAGACACGCCTGTACCACACCTCAATATACAGACAGGCCTGTACCACACCTCAATATACAGACAGACCTGTACCACACCTCAATATACAGACACGCCTGTACCACAGCTCAATATACAGACAGGCCTGTACCACAGCTCAATATACAGACAGGCTTGTACCACACCTCAATATACAGACACGCCTGTACCACAGCTCAATATACAGACAGGCCTGTACCACAGCTCAATATACAGACACGCCTGTACCACACCCCAATATACAGACACGCCTGTACCACACCCCAATATACAGACACGCCTGTACCACACCTCAATATACAGACAGGCCTGTACCACAGCTCAATATACAGACAGGCCTGTACCACAGCTCAATATACAGACAGGCTTGTACCACACCTCAATATACAGACACGCCTGTACCACAGCTCAATATACAGACAGGCCTGTACCACAGCTCAATATACAGACACGCCTGTACCACACCCCAATATACAGACACGCCTGTACCACACCTCAATATACAGACAGGCCTGTACCACACCTCAATATACAGACACGCCTGTACCACACCCCAATATACAGACACGCCTGTACCACACCCCAATATACAGACACGCCTGTACCACACCTCAATATACAGACACGCCTGTACCACACCCCAATATACAGACACGCCTGTACCACACCCCAATATACAGACACGCCTGTACCACACCCCAATATACAGACACGCCTGTACCACACCTCAATATACAGACAGGCCTGTACCACACCTCAATATACAGACAGGCCTGTACCACACCTCAATATACAGACACGCCTGTACCACAGCTCAATATACAGACACGCCTGTACCACACCTCAATATACACACACGCCTGTACCACACCTCAATATACAGACACGCCTGTACCACACCCCAATATACAGACACGCCTGTACCACACCTCAATATACAGACAGGCCTGTACCACACCCCAATATAC
This sequence comes from Terebella lapidaria, assembly GCA_949152475.1. Classification (NCBI taxonomy): domain Eukaryota; kingdom Metazoa; phylum Annelida; class Polychaeta; order Terebellida; family Terebellidae; genus Terebella; species Terebella lapidaria. The sequence continues at coordinate 35,834,571 of OX424567.1, read as the reverse complement.
AGACACGCCTGTACCACACCCCAATATACAGACACGCCTGTACCACACCCCAATATACAGACACGCCTGTACCACACCCCAATATACAGACACGCCTGTACCACACCCCAATATACAGACACGCCTGTACCACACCCCAATATACAGACACGCCTGTACCACACCCCAATATACAGACACGCCTGTACCACTCCTCAATATACAGACAGGCCTGTACCACACCTCAATATACAGACACGCCTGTACCACACCTCAATATACAGACACTCCTGTACCACACCTCAATATACAGACACGCCTGTACCACACCTCAATATACAGACACTCCTGTACCACACCTCAATATACAGACACGCCTGTACCACACCTCAATATACAGACACGCCTGTACCACACCTCAATATACAGACACGCCTGTACCACACCTCAATATACAGACAGGCCTGTACCACACCTCAATATACAGACAGGCCTGTACCACACCCCAATATACAGACACGCCTGTACCACACCTCAATATACAGACACGCCTGTACCACACCCCAATATACAGACACGCCTGTACCACACCTCAATATACAGACACTCCTGTACCACACCTCAATATACAGACACGCCTGTACCACACCCCAATATACAGACACGCCTGTACCACACCTCAATATACAGACAGGCCTGTACCACACCTCAATATACAGACAGACCTGTACCACACCCCAATATACAGACACGCCTGTACCACACCCCAATATAAAGACAGGCCTGTACCACACCCCAATATACAGACACGCCTGTACCACACCTCAATATACAGACACGCCTGTACCACACCTCAATATACAGACAGGCCTGTACCACGCCTCAATATACAGACACGCCTGTACCACAACGCAATATACAGACACGCCTGTACCACACCCCAATATACAGACACGCCTGTACCACACCTCAATATACAGACACGCCTGTACCACACCTCAATATACAGACAGGCCTGTACCACACCTCAATATACAGACACGCCTGTACCACACCCCAATATACAGACACGCCTGTACCACACCCCAATATACAGACACGCCTGTACCACACCCCAATATACAGACACGCCTGTACCACACCCCAATATACAGACAGGCCTGTACCACACCTCAATATACAGACAGGCCTGTACCACACCTCAATATACAGACACGCCTGTACCACGCCTCACTATACAGACAGGCCTGTACCACACCTCAATATACAGACACGCCTGTACCACACCTCAATATACAGACACGCATGTACCACACCTCAATATACAGATACGCCTGTACCACACCTCACTATACAGACAGGCCTGTACCACACCTCAATATACAGACACGCCTGTACCACACCTCAATATACAGACAGGCCTGTACCACACCTCAATATACAGACACGCCTGTACCACACCTCAATATACAGACACGCCTGTACCACACCTCAATATACAGACACGCCTGTACCACACCCCAATATACAGACACGCCTGTACCACACCCCAATATACAGACACGCGTGTACCACACCTCAATATACAGACACGCCTGCACCACACCTCAATATACAGACACGCCTGTACCACACCTCAATATACAGACACGCCTGTACCACACCTCAATATACAGACACGCCTGTACCACACCCCAATATACAGACACGCCTGTACCACACCTCAATATACAGACAGGCCTGTACCACACCTCAATATACAGACACGCCTGTACCACACCCCAATATACAGACACGCCTGTACCACACCCCAATATACAGACACGCCTGTACCACACCCCAATATACAGACAGGCCTGTACCACACCCCAATATACAGACAGGCCTGTACCACACCTCAATATACAGACACGCCTGTACCACACCCCAATATACAGACACGCCTGTACCACACCCCAATATACAGACACGCCTGTACCACACCCCAATATACAGACAGGCCTGTACCACACCCCAATATACAGACAGGCCTGTACCACACCTCAATATACAGACACGCCTGTACCACGCCTCAATATACACACAGGCCTGTACCACACCTCAATATACAGACACGCCTGTACCACGCCTCAATATACACACAGGCCTGTACCACACCTCAATATACAGACACGCCTGTACCACACCCCAATATACAGACACGCCTGTACCACACCTCAATATACAGACAGGCCTGTACCACACCTCAATATACAGACACGCCTGTACCACACCCCAATATACAGACAGGCCTGTACCACACCCCAATATACAGACACGCCTGTACCACACCTCAATATACAGACACGCCTGTACCACACCTCAATATACAGACAGGCCTGTACCAATCCTCAATATACAGACACGCCTGTACCACACCTCAATATACAGACAGGCCTGTACCAATCCTCAATATACAGACACGCCTGTACCACACCTCAATATACAGACAGGCCTGTACCACACCTCAATATACAGACACGCCTGTACCACACCCCAATATACAGACAGGCCTGTACCACACCCCAATATACAGACACGCCTGTACCACACCTCAATATACAGACAGACCTGTACCACACCTCAATATACAGACAGGCTTGTACCACACCTCAATATACAGACACGCCTGTACCACACCTCAATATACAGACACGCCTGTACCACACCCCAATATACAGACACGCCTGTACCACACCTCAATATACAGACAGACCTGTACCACACCCCAATATACAGACACGCCTGTACCACACCTCAATATACAGACACGCCTGTACCACACTCCAATATACAGACACGCCTGTACCACACCCCAATATACAGACACGCCTGTACCACACCCCAATATACAGACACGCCTGTACCACACCTCAATATACAGACACGCCTCTACCACACCCCAATATACAGACACGCCTGTACCACACCTCAATATACAGACACGCCTGTACCACACCTCAATATACAGACACGCCTGTACCACACCTCAATATACAGACACGCCTGTACCACACCTCAATATACAGACAGACCTGTACCACACCCCAATATACAGACACGCCTGTACCACACCTCAATATACAGACACGCCTGTACCACACCCCAATATACAGACAGACCTGTACCACACCTCAATATACAGACACGCCTGTACCACACCTCAATATACAGACACGCCTGTACCACACCTCAATATACAGACACGCCTGTACCACACTCCAATATACAGACACGCCTGTACCACACCTCAATATACAGACAGACCTGTACCACACCCCAATATACAGACACGCCTGTACCACACCTCAATATACAGACACGCCTGTACCACACTCCAATATACAGACACGCCTGTACCACACCCCAATATACAGACACGCCTGTACCACACCCCAATATACAGACACGCCCTTACCACACCTCAATATACAGACACGCCTCTACCACACCCCAATATACAGACACGCCTGTACCACACCCCAATATACAGGCAGACCTGTACCACACCTCAATATACAGACATGCCTGTACCACACCTCAATATACAGACACGCCTGTACCACACCCCAATATACAGACAGACCTGTACCACACCTCAATATACAGACAGGCCTGTACCACACCTCAATATACAGACAGGCCTGTACCACACCTCAATATACAGACAGGCCTGTACCACACCTCAATATACAGACACGCCTGTACCACACCTCAATATACAGACAGGCCTGTACCACGCCTCAATATACAGACACGCCTGTACCACACCTCAATATACAGACAGGCCTGTACCACACCTCAATATACAGACACGCCTGTACCACACCTCAATATACAGACACGCCTGTACCACACCTCAATATACAGACGCCTGTACCACACCCCAATATACAGACAGGCCTGTACCACACCTCAATATACAGACAGGCCTGTACCACACCTCAATATACAGACACGCCTGTAGCACACCTCAATATACAGACAGGCCTGTACCACACCTCAATATACAGACATGCCTGTACCACACCTCAATATACAGACACGCCTGTACCACACCTCAATATACAGACACGCCTGTACCACACCTCAATATACAGACACGCCTGTACCACACCTCAATATACAGACACGCCTGTACCACACCTCAATATACAGACACGCCTGTACCACACCTCAATATACAGACACGCCTGTACCACACCTCAATATACAGACACGCCTGTACCACACCTCAATATACAGACACGCCTGTACCACACCTCAATATACAGACACGCCTGTACCACACCCCAATATACAGACACGCCTGTACCACACCTCAATATACATACAGGCCTGTACCACACTCCAATATACAGACACGCCTGTACCACACCCCAATATACAGACACGCCTGTACCACACCTCAATATACAGACAGGCCTGTACCACACCTCAATATACAGACACGCCTGTACCACACCTCAATATACAGACACGCCTGTACCACACCTCAATATACAGACACGCCTGTACCACACCTCAATATACAGACAGGCCTGTACCACACCTCAATATACAGACACGCGTGTACCACACCTCAATATACAGACACGCCTGTACCACACCTCAATATACAGACACGCCTGTACCACACCTCAATATACAGACACGCCTGTACCACACCTCAATATACAGACACGCCTGTACCACACCTCAATATACAGACACGCCTGTACCACACCTCAATATACAGACACGCCTGTACCACACCTCAATATACAGACACGCGTGTACCACACCTCAATATACAGACACGCCTGTACCACACCTCAATATACAGACACGCCTGTACCACACCTCAATATACAGACACGCCTGTACCACACCTCAATATACAGACAGGCCTGTACCACACCTCAATATACAGACACGCCTGTACCACACCTCAATATACAGACACGCGTGTACCACACCTCAATATACAGACACGCGTGTACCACACCTCAATTTACAGACACGCCTGTACCACACCTCAATATACAGACACGCGTGTACCACACCTCAATATACAGACACGCGTGTACCACACCTCAATATACAGACAGGCCTGTACCACACCTCAATATACAGACACGCGTGTACCACACCTCAATATACAGACACGCCTGTACCACACCTCAATATACAGACACGCCTGTACCACACCTCAATATACAGACACGCCTGTACCACACCTCAATATACAGACACGCCTGTACCACACCCCAATATACAGACAGGCCTGTACCACACCTCAATATACAGACACGCCTGTACCACACCTCAATATACAGACACGCCTGTACCACACCTCAATATACAGACACGCCTGTACCACACCCCAATATACAGACACGCCTGTACCACACCCCAATATACAGACACGCCTGTACCACACCCCAATATACAGACACGCCTGTACCACACCCCAATATACAGACACGCCTGTACCACACCTCAATATACAGACACGCCTGTACCACACCTCAATATACAGACACGCCTGTACCACACCTCAATATACAGACACGCCTGTACCACACCTCAATATACAGACAGGCCTGTACCACACCCCAATATACAGACACGCCTGTACCACACCTCAATATACAGACACGCCTGTACCACACCTCAATATACAGACACGCCTGTACCACACCTCAATATACAGACACGCCTGTACCACACCTCAATATACAGACACGCCTGTACCACACCTCAATATACAGACACGCCTGTACCACACCTCAATATACAGACACGCCTGTACCACACCTCAATATACAGACACGCCTGTACCACACCCCAATATACAGACACGCCTGTACCACACCCCAATATACAGACACGCCTGTACCACACCTCAATATACAGACACTCCTGTACCACACCTCAATATACAGACACGCCTGTACCACACCCCAATATACAGACACGCCTGTACCACACCCCAATATACAGACACGCCTGTACCACACCTCAATATACAGACACGCCTGTACCACACCTCAATATACAGACACGCCTGTACCACACCTCAATATACAGACACGCCTGTACCACACCTCAATATACAGACAGGCCTGTACCACACCTCAATATACAGACAGGCCTGTACCACACCTCAATATACAGACACGCCTGTACCACACCCCAATATACAGACAGGCCTGTACCACACCTCAATATACAGACAGGCCTGTAGCACACCTCAATATACAGACAGGCCTGTACCACACCTCAATATACAGACAGGCCTGTACCACACCCCAATATACAGACACGCCTGTACCACACCTCAATATACAGACAGGCCTGTAGCACACCTCAATATACAGACAGGCCTGTACCACACCTCAATATACAGACAGGCCTGTACCACACCCCAATATACAGACACGCCTGTACCACACCTCAATATACAGACACGCCTGTACCACACCCCAATATACAGACACGCCTGTACCACACCTCAATATACAGACAGACCTGTACCTCACCTCAATATACAGACACGCCTGTACCACACCCCAATATACAGACACGCCTGTACCACACCTCAATATACAGACACGCCTGTACCACACCTCAATATACAGACACGCCTGTACCACACCCCAATATACAGACACGCCTGTACCACACCCCAATATACAGACAGGCCTGTACCACACCTCAATATACAGACAGGCCTGTACCACACCTCAATATACAGACAGGCCTGTACCACACCTCAATATACAGACACGCCTGTACCACACCCCAATATACAGACACGCCTGTACCACACCCCAATATACAGACACGCCTGTACCACACCTCAATATACAGACACGCCTGTACCACACCTCAATATACAGACACGCCTGTACCACACCTCAATATACAGACACGCCTGCACCACACCTCAATATACAGACAGGCCTGTACCACACCTCAATATACAGACACGCCTGTACCACACCTCAATATACAGACACGCCTGTACCACACCTCAATATACAGACACGCCTGTACCACACCCCAATATACAGACACGCCTGTACCACACCTCAATATACAGACACGCCTGTACCACACCTCAATATACAGACACGCCTGTAGCACACCTCAATATACAGACAGGCCTGTACCACACCTCAATATACAGACACGCCTGTACCACACCTCAATATACAGACACGCCTGTACCACACCCCAATATACAGACACGCCTGTACCACACCCCAATATACAGACACGCCTGTACCACACCTCAATATACAGACACGCCTGTACCACACCTCAATATACAGACACGCCTGTACCACACCTCAATATACAGACACGCCTGTACCACACCTCAATATACAGACACGCCTGTACCACACCCCAATATACAGACAGGCCTGTACCACACCCCAATATACAGACACGCCTGTACCACACCTCAATATACAGACACGCCTGTACCACACCTCAATATACAGACACGCCTGCACCACACCTCAATATACAGACACGCCTGTACCACACCTCAATATACAGACACGCCTGTACCACACCTCAATATACAGACACGCCTGTACCACACCTCAATATACAGACACGCCTGTAGCACACCTCAATATACAGACAGGCCTGTACCACACCTCAATATACAGACACGCCTGTACCACACCTCACTATACAGACACGCCTGTACCACACCTCAATATACAGACACGCCTGTACCACACCCCAATATACAGACATGCCTGTACCACACCTCAATATACAGACACGCCTGTACCACACCTCAATATACAGACAGGCCTGTACCACACCCCAATATACAGACAGGCCTGTACCACACCTCAATATACAGACACGCCTGTACCACACCTCAATATACAGACAGGCCTGTACCACACCTCAATATACAGACAGGCCTGTACCACACCCCAATATACAGACACGCCTGTACCACACCTCAATATACAGACACGCCTGTACCACACCTCAATATACAGACAGGCCTGTACCACACCTCAATATACAGACACGCCTGTACCACACCTCAATATACAGACACGCCTGTACCACACCTCAATATACAGACACGCCTGTACCACACCTCAATATACAGACAGACCTGTACCACACCTCAATATACAGACAGGCCTGTACCACACCTCAATATACAGACACGCCTGTACCACACCTCAATATACAGACACGCCTGTACCACACCCCAATATACAGACAGGCCTGTACCACACCTCAATATACAGACACGCCTGTACCACACCTCAATATACAGACAGGCCTGTACCTCACCCCAATATACAGACACGCCTGTACCACACCTCAATATACAGACACGCCTGTACCACACCCCAATATACAGACAGGCCTGTACCACACCTCAATATACAGACAGGCCTGTACCACACCCCAATATACAGACAGGCCTGTACCACACCTCAATATACAGACACGCCTGTACCACACCTCAATATACAGACAGGCCTGTACCTCACCCCAATATACAGACACGCCTGTACCTCACCCCAATATACAGACACGCCTGTACCACACCTCAATATACAGACACGCCTGTACCACACCTCAATATACAGACACGCCTGTACCACACCCCAATATACAGACAGGCCTGTACCACACCTCAATATACAGACACGCCTGTACCACACCTCAATATACAGACAGGCCTGTACCTCACCCCAATATACAGACACGCCTGTACCTCACCCCAATATACAGACACGCCTGTACCACACCCCAATATACAGACAGGCCTGTACCACACCTCAATATACAGACACGCCTGTACCACACCTCAATATACAGACAGGCCTGTAGCACACCTCAATATACAGACACGCCTGTACCACACCCCAATATACAGACACGCCTGTACCTCACCCCAATATACAGACACGCCTGTACCTCACCCCAATATACAGACACGCCTGTACCACACCTCAATATACAGACACGCCTGTACCACACCTCAATATACAGACAGGCCTGTACCTCACCCCAATATACAGACACGCCTGTACCACACCTCAATATACAGACAGGCCTGTAGCACACCTCAATATACAGACACGCCTGTACCACACCTCAATATACAGACACGCCTGTACCACACCTCAATATACACACACGCCTGTACCACACCCCAATATACAGACACGCCTGTACCTCACCCCAATATACAGACACGCCTGTACCTCACCCCATTATACAGACACGCCTGTAGCACACCTCAATATACAGACACGCCTGTACCACACCTCAATATACAGACACGCCTGTACCACACCCCAATATACAGACACGCCTGTACCACACCTCAATATACAGACACGCCTGTACCACACCCCAATATACAGACACGCCTGTACCACACCCCAATATACAGACACGCCTGTACCACACCTCAATATACAGACACGCCTGTACCTCACCCCAATATACAGACAGGCCTGTACCACACCTCAATATACAGACATGCCTGTACCACACCTCAATATACAGACACGCCTGTACCACACCCCAATATACAGACATGCCTGTACCTCACCCCAATATACAGACACGCCTGTACCTCACCCCAATATACAGACACGCCTGTACCACACCTCAATATACAGACACGCCTGTACCACACCTCAATATACAGACACGCCTGTACCACACCTCAATATACAGACACGCCTGTACCACACCTCAATATACATACAGGCCTGTACCTCACCCCAATATACAGACACGCCTGTACCACACCTCAATATACAGACACGCCTGTACCACACCTCAATATACAGACACGCCTGTACCACACCTCAATATACAGACAGACCTGTACCACACCTCAATATACAGACAGGCCTGTACCACACCCCAATATACAGACACGCCTGTACCACACCTCAATATACAGACACGCCTGTACCACACCTCAATATACAGACACGCCTGTACCACACCTCAATATACAGACAGACCTGTACCACACCTCAATATACAGACAGGCCTGTACCACACCTCAATATACAGACAGACCTGTACCACACCTCAATATACAGACAGGCCTGTACCACACCTCAATATACAGACAGACCTGTACCACACCTCAATATACAGACACGCCTGTACCACACCTCAATATACAGACACGCCTGTACCACACCCCAATATACAGACAGACCTGTACCACACCTCAATATACAGACACGCCTGTACCACACCCCAATATACAGACACGCCTGTACCACACCCCAATATACAGACAGGCCTGCACCACACCTCAATATACAGACACGCCTGTACCACACCTCAATATACAGACACGCCTGTACCACACCTCAATATACAGACACGCCTGTACCTCACCCCAATATACAGACACGCCTGTACCACACCTCAATATACAGACACGCCTGTACCACACCCCAATATACAGACAGACCTGTACCACACCTCAATATACAGACAGACCTGTACCACACCTCAATATACAGACACGCCTGTACCACACCCCAATATACAGACACGCCTGTACCACACCCCAATATACAGACACGCCTGTACCACACCTCAATATACAGACAGACCTGTACCACACCTCAATATACAGACAGGCCTGTACCACACCTCAATATACAGACAGGCCTGTACCACACCTCAATATACAGACATGCCTGTACCACACCTCAATATACAGACACGCCTGTACCACACCTCAATATACAGACACGCCTGTACCACACCCCAATATACAGACATGCCTGTACCACACCTCAATATACAGACACGCCTGTACCACACCTCAATATACAGACACGCCTGTACCACACCCCAATATACAGACAGGCCTGTACCACACCTCAATATACAGACAGGCCTGTACCACACCTCAATATACAGACAGGCCTGTACCACACCTCAATATACAGACAGACCTGTACCACACCTCAATATACAGACAGGCCTGTACCACACCTCAATATACAGACAGGCCTGTGCCACACCCCAATATACAGACAGGCCTGTACCACACCTCAATATACAGACAGGCCTGTACCACACCTCAATATACAGACACGCCTGTACCACACCTCAATATACAGACAGGCCTGTACCACACCCCAATATACAGACAGGCCTGTACCACACCTCAATATACAGACAGGCCTGTACCACACCTCAATATACAGACAGGCCTGTACCACACCTCAATATACAGACAGGCCTGTACCACACCTCAGAGAGTCTGAATAAATTTTATTAGTTTACAGGTCGGCAAGTAGATGTCGGCCACCCGGTCTCCTGAGCCTGGTGTTCCTATTTCTCGGGATAGTTAACTTTATTCAATGTGGAACGATTGATCAGTTTAACGTTGCAACGCAACTGAAACGTCATTTATCTTGTCATGATACCATGGAAACTGATTTGTCCACCTAGGTGGCCGACATCCTATCTGGTCGACATCTACTTGCCGACCCGTACAGGATTGATGTACTGAAACAATTATCAAACCCCTCGAGTGACATTTTAATTAATACTGAGTGATGTGATGTGTCTTTAACAGGTGTTACTGGCGACTTCAGCTTCTCGTAAGGCTGCTAAGAAGAAGAAAAAGAAGGCTGAGAAGGCAGCAATAGAAGCAACAGTAGAGGTTGCCACAGCTCCAGAAGTGTGACCACTGCAGTGACTAAACACCATCATGATGGATTCATCTCATGTTCCTCTCATGTCATAGTTAACAAATACTGCATCATTAGTAAATTATTTGTTTCTTCCCACAAAGATTGTGAGCAAATATTGTGAAGTGTCAATTTTGTATTTATTTGATAAGTACATCGGCTGACTCCAGATGTGATGAGAATTAATGGTTGTTTTAACCTCTGTTTATTCCACCTGTCCTGGTCTTCTGTTAAACACTACTGCTTCTTGATTGGTTACTGTTTAGATGTGGGTGTTTCATTCATTTCTGTATCTTGTGTCAATCAAATCTCAAAAGATTAAAACTCATTTATTGTTATATGTCACATAAAGTGCTCAAAAAATGTCTTGCTGAATGTTTATTGTATCCCCCGAACGAAAGTGGGCAGATACTATGGGTTTGTGATCGACGCGCCGCATCCGCCGCAGACACTCTCTTGTGAGCGCTCTACAGGTTGCAAATCTTAACCGATTCTACTAATTAAGGCATTTCGGGAGAAATGCCTTTATGGTTTTAGCAGATTTTTTTAGGAAGAGCAGGGCTCTTCCTATATGATGTTGGATTTTGGGGGATTTTTGAAAATTTTCTTTTGTTTACATTCTTGAAAGTGCCACTTGGAGAAGAAGAAGAAGAATTTATTTCACACATGCTAATAGACATAAAAGACATATATGACAACTTATACAAACAGCACATGAAGGACACCAGAAAGAGCAAGGCTCATCTAGCTGGTGACCTTACGGAAATAATGAGTTGAACACTGAACACAACAACACAATAGGAATGAAGACATATAGACAAATTAGTAATGAACTAAAAATAAAAAAAATAACAGAAATGAAATCAAAAAAGGAAGCTAAGAAGAATAGAGAACAGAAGTTCAACTATGTACATTATAATACAAACAGTGGGATGCATAGTAATAGAAAGGTATACAGCTTACTAATGGGAGGCTGAACAAACAAACAAAGGAGATACACAGGGTTATGCGATGATAGGCTTAGGCTTAAGTAACATACAATTTCAAAGATTACAAGTATCTACTTATGAGGTGACTTCACATTATTTTTAAACATTTGCAGTGTAGTCGATTTTTAGGTTACCGGACCTTTGGTCCGATAACCTATTGGCATGGCGTTGCGTCCGCCGTCCGTCCGTCCGTCCGTCCGTCCGGCGTTAACATTTTTATCTTTAAAGTTAACGATCGAATCTTTCTGAAATTTTGCACAAAAATGCCTAAAAATATTTTGAGAAGGAGGTATTTTTTTGTTTTTTGATTTTCGCATTTTTTTCAAAATGGCGACCGTTTTTGTCGAAAAACGCTCAATTTTGGACTTTGACGGCCATTTTCTCAAAAACTGTCTGATCAGTTTTGAGTTTTTGGTTTCAAAAGATTCCCCTCATATACCTCTGTGATATGTATAAGTTTGGTTGCCCTAAATCTGCCGGTTTTCGTGTGGCGGCAATTTTTAATTTTTGGCGGGTCGGCGAAAAAAATTTTTTTCGCCCCAGATCGCATTACTATCCATTTTGGGCCATTTCTAGAGCAAAAAAAAATTTTCACCCTTTGAAAAAAATTTTGGACTTGGAAAATTTTCGGCACTTTTTCCCTTCATAATGGGAGCTGTCCGGACTGTACTCATAGAACGCTTGAAGATAGAGCTTAGAAATTGGCACTTTCAAATGGGAAGTCATATATGGCGACTTGTGTGGTGACCTTGAATTTGACCTTGGATGACCTTGAAAGGTCAAAACAGCCATTTTTGGGTCGAAAAACGCTCAAATTTGCACCTGGTCTGTATTTTCTCAAAAACTCTCTGATCAGTTTTGAGATTTTTGCTTAAAAAGATTCCTCTTATATACCTCTGCGACGTGTATAAGTTTTGTTGCCCTTGAATCGCCGATCTCAGTGTGGCGGCCATTTTGAATTTTTGACGAGTCGGCGAAAAAAAATTTTTTCGCCCCAAATAACATTACTATCCATTTTGGGCCATTTCTAAGCAAAAAAAAATTTTCACCCTTTGAAAAAAATTTTGGACTTAGAAAATTTTCGGCACTTTTTTCCTTCATAATGGGAGCTGTCAGGACTGTACTCATAGAACGCTTGAAGATAGAGCTTAGAAATTGGCACTTTCAAATCGGAAGTCATATATGGCGACTTGTGTGGTGACCTTGAATTTGACCTTGGATGACCTTGAAAGGTCAAAACAGCCATTTTGGGGTCAAAAAATGCCCAGATTTGCCTTTGTAGATGAAATGCTTGCAGATAGAGCTCCTGTTTGCATTATGAACATATAGGAAGACATATATGGCACAACTAATGATGACCTTGAACTTGACGTCAGATGACCTTGAGTGCCAAATGTCTGATTTGGAATGTGTAAATTGACCTGAGCGGCCTAAGTGATTCCACCCAACATATAGAATATCAAATGCCGCACACGTACATGTAATAGTAACATCGAAGTTCATACGGATGACCTTGATTGGTAAATCCCAAGGTCATATGTTTACAATGCGAACCTTGATTGGTAAAAGGTCTGTCCAAAAATTTTTGGACTTAGAAAATTTTCGGCACTTTTTTCCTCCATAATGGGAGCTGTCCGGACTGTACTCATAGAACGCTTGAAGATAGAGCTTAGAAATTGGCACTTTCGAATGGGAAGTCATATATGGCGACTTGTGTGGTGACCTTGAAATTGACCTTGGATGACCTTGAAAGGTCAAAACAGCCATTTTTGGGTCGAAAAATGCTCAAATTTGCACCTGGTCTGTATTTTCTCAAAAACTGTCTGATCAGTTTTGAGATTTTTGCTTAAAGACGGAGATTTGAAACCGGGTGGTTTTGTGGGAGGGGCCTAATTGCATGTTGCTGGCCAGAGATTTGAGTGACTGGAGCAGGATTTAAAAATAACCCAACAGCCAGGCTGATAGTGGACAAGGCAGCTCTGCCCGCGGCTGGATCTGCTAACTGCCTGACAGCGTACAGTGTGTACTCTCCCTCTCACATGCTAGTACAGTCAGCAGCAATAGCATTCATAGCATGTGGTTCTGTTTATAAACAAGTTTCTACTGGACTGGCTCGTGCCTTGTAGGAATCTGATTGGCTGAGCGTTTAGAAACATCATCAGGTACCGGGTTTGAATTATCTGCAGCTTCAAAATTTTATGGTCTATTTTCAACACAAATAGAGAGTGGATGTTCTGAACAAAAACAAATTTCAAATTGTTGACCTAAAATGAGATACCTTGCAAAAATGTGATTATGAATATGACCTATTGAAAGAGTTATTTGCCAAACATTGTTCTGCATGTTCACTGCATCTCTGAGCCACAGATTATGGACGGTGCACAGTGCAGCTCTCTGCCTTTTATACCGGAACTCCCCCTTTAAAAAGATTCCTGTTATATACCTCTGTGACATGTATAAGTTTTGTTGCCCTTGAATCACCGGTTTGCGTGTGGCGGCCATTTTGAATTTTTGAAAAAAAAAATTTTCGCCCCAAATCGCATTACTATCCATTTTGGGCCATTTCTAGGCAAAAAAATTTTTTCACCCTTTGAAAAAAATTTTGGACTTAAAAAATTTTCGACACTTTTTTCCTTCATAATGGGAGCTGTCAGGACTGTACTCATAGAACGCTTGAAGATAGAGCTTAGAAATTGGCATTTTCAAATGGGAAGTCATATATGGCGACTTGTGTGGTGACCTTGAATTTGACCTTCGATGACCTTGAAAGGTCAAAACAGCCATTTTGGGGTCAAAAAATGCCCAGATTTGCCTCTATAGATGAAATGCTTGCAGATAGAGCTCATGTTTGCATTATGAACATATAGGGAGACATTGTGGCACGACTAATGATGACCTTGAACTTGACGTCAGATGACCTTGAGTGCCAAATGTCTGACTTGGAATGTGTAAATTGACCTGAGCGGCCTAAACGATTCCACCCAACATATAGAATATCAAATTTCGGCACACATACTTGTAATGGTAACATCGAAGTTCATACGGATGACCTTGATTGGTAAATCCCAAGGTCATATGTTTACACTGCGGACCTTGATTGGTAAAAGGTCTGTTACCTGCCAATGCTGCCATGGCCAAACCAAAATTGTCTGGTAACCTATCTTAGCCTTTGGGCTAATTTTTTAGCTTACCGGCCCTTTGGGCCGATAAGCTATTATCGTGGTTTTTCGTCCGTCGTCCGTCCGGGTCTGTAACTTTTTTTTGGCATGATGAATTTCCCCGTAAATTTGTCAAAATGTACCTTAGGCCAATATCTAAAAATGTTTTTCAAATTTTTTTGATTGAATCGTTTTTGCCGATTTGGCGGCCATTTTTGACGAAAAATTGCCAATTTTGGACTTTGGTGGCCATTTTCTCAAAAACTGTCTTATCAGTTTTGAGATTTTTGTTTCAAAACATTCCTCTCATTTACCTCTATGACATGTATAAGTTTCGTTGCCCTTGAATCGCCGGTCTGCGTGTGGCGGCCATTTTGATTTTTTGACGGGTTGGCGAAAAAAAAATTTTTTGTCCCAAATCAAGTCACTATTCTACGGAGCCCCTGACCTGACATACCAGATATATTTATTAATCCGTGCGCACGAATTAGTAAACCGTGGCCATGAATTAGTAAACCGCGCGCACGAATTAGTAAATCGTGGCCACGAATTGGTAAACTGTGGCCACGAATTAGTAAACCGTGCGCACGAATTAGTAAACTGTGGCCACGAATTAGTAAACCATGGCCACGAATTGGTAAACCGTGCGCATGGATTACCTTAACTAATCTGTGGGCATGATTTAACAATCCGTGGGCACAATTTAATAATTCGTGGGCACGATTTAACAATTCGTGCGCACGAATTAGTATTTCGTGCCCACGAATTAGTGAATTGTGCCCACGGATTGTTAATTCGTGCCCACGAATTGTTAAATTGTGCGCACGGTTTGGTAATTCGTGCGCACGGATTAATAAATATTTTCGGTATGTCACCTCAGGGGCTCCATACTATTCGTTTTGAGCCATTTCCAGCAAAAATAAAAATAAAATTTTTTTTTGACCATTGAAAATTTTTTTGGACTCGGAAAATTTCACCCAATTTTTCCTTCATAATGAGAGATATGCAGAGTAATCTCATAGAACACTTCAAGATAGAGCCTAAGTATTGGCACATTCAAATGGGAAATCATATATTGCGGTTTGAGTGGTGACATTGAATTTGACCTTCAATGACCTTGAAAGGTCAAAACAACATTTTTTGTCGAAAAAACAATGAATTTAGCCTTTGGTGGTCATTTTCTCGAAATTCCTCAAAATCATGTATAAGATTATCCTTATGTACGTTTGTGATGTGTATAAGTTTTGTTGCCTTTGAATCGACTATCTGTGAAAATTTGTCATTAACAAAAAAAATCTTTCAAGATGTAACTTGATTTCGTATTATAGTCCATACAGAAAATGTGTTTCTATCAACATTTACAAAGATGTTTAACATATTGATTTTAACATCAGTGTAACAATTTATATGTATTCAGTATTCTATGCAATTCACATGATTGCCGGTAAGCTACAGCACCCTTGGTGCTATGTTTCCTTCATAATGGGAGCTATGCAGAGTAATATCATAGAACACTTCAAGATAGAGCCTAAGTATTGGCACATTCGAATGGGAAATCATATAATGCGGTTTGAGTGGTGACCTTGAATTTGACCTTCAATGACTTTGAAAGGTCAAAACGACTTTTTTTGTCGAAAAAACGATTAATTTTGCCTTTGGTGGTCATTTTCTCGAAATCTATTCAGACAGTTTTCCTCAAAATCATGTATAAGATTCTCCTTATGTACCTTTGTGATGTGTATGAATTTCGTTGCCTTTGAAATGACGGTCTGCGTGGGGCGGCCATTTTGATTTTTTGACGAGTCGGCAAAACAAATTTTTTTTGTCCCAAATCAAGTCACTATTCGTTATGGGCCATTTCCAGCAAAAAAAAAAAAATTGTTGTTTTGACCATTGAAAATTTTTTTGGACTTATAAAATTTCACCCAATTTTTAGCTTACCGGCCCTTTGGGCCGATAAGCTATTGTCGTGGTATCTCGTCCGTCCGTCGTCCGTCCGGGTCTGTAACTTTTTTTTGACATGATGAATTTCCCCATAAATTTGTCAGAACATACCTTGGGCCAGTATCTAAAGATGTTTTTTTAATTTTTTTGATTGAATCGTTTTTGCCTATTTGGCGGCCATTTTTGACGAAAAATTGCCAATTTTGGACTTTGGAGGCCATTTTCTCAAAAACTGTCTGATCAGTTTTGAGATTTTTGTTTCAAAACACTCCTCTCATGTACCTTTATGACGTGTATAAGTTTCGTTGCCCTTGAATCGCCGGTCTGCTTGTGGCGGCCATTTTGATTTTTTGACGGGTCGGCGAAAAAAAATTTTTTTGTCCCAAATCAAGTCACTATTCGTTTTGAGCCATTTCCAGCAAAAAAAAAAAAAAAATTTTTTTTGGGCCATTGAAAAATTTTTTGGACTTAGAAAATTTCACCCAATTTTCCTTCATAATGGGAGCTGTGCAGAGTAAACTCATAGAACACTTGAAGATAGAGCCTAAGTATTGGCACATTCAAATGGGAAATCATATATTGCGGTTTGAGTGATGACCTTGAATTTGACCTTCAATGACCTTGGAAGGTCAAAACGACGTTTTTTGTCGAAAAATGGCTAATTTTGGATTTTTTATGGCCATTTTCTCAAAAAACTGATCAGTTTTGAGATTTTAGGTTACCGGACCTTTGGTCCGATAACCTATTGGCGTGGCGTTGCGTCCGTCGTCCGTCCGTCCGTCCGTCCGTCCGGCGTTAACATTTTTATCTTTAAAGTTAGCGATCGAATCTTTCTGAAATTTTGCACAAAAATGCCTAAAAATATTTTGAGAAGGAGGTATTTTTTTGTTTTTTGATTTTCGCATTTTTTTCAAAATGGCGGCTGTTTTTGTCGAAAAACGCTCAAATTTGGACTTTGACGGCCATTTTCTCAAAAACTGTCTGATCAGTTTTGAGTTTTTGGTTTCAAAAGATTCCCCTCATATACCTCTGTGATATGTATAAGTTTGGTTGCCCTAAATTCGCCGGTTTCCGTGTGGCGGCCATTTTGAATTTTTGTCGGGTCGGCGAAAAAAATTTGTTTCGCCCCAAATCGCATTACTATCCATTTTGGGCCATTTCTAGGGCAAAAAATTTTTTTCACCCTTTGAAAAAAATTTGGGACTTAGAAAATTTTCGGTACTTTTTTCCTTCATAATGGGAGCTGTCCGGACTGTACTCATAGAACGCTTGAAGATAGAGCTTAGAAATTGGCACTTTCAAATGGGAAGTCATATATGGCGACTTGTGTGGTGACCTTGAATTTGACCTTGGATGACCTTGAAAGGTCAAAACAGCCATTTTTGGGTCGAAAAATGCTCAAATTTGCACCTGGTCTGTATTTTCTCAAAAACTATCTGATCAGTTTTGAGATTTTTGCTTAAAAAGATTCCTCTTATATACCTCTGTGACACGTATAAGTTTTGTTCCCTTGAAAAGCCGATCTCCGTGTGGCGGCCATTTTGAATTTTTGACGAGTCGACGAAAAAAAAAATTTTCGCCCCAAATCGCATTACTATCCATTTTGGGCCATTTCTAGGCAAAAAAAAATTTTCACCCTTTGAAAAAAATTTTGGACTTGAAAAATTTTCGGCACTTTTTTCCTTCATAATAGGAGCTGTCAGGACTGTACTCATAGAACGCTTGAAGATAGAGCTTAGAAATTGGCACTTTCAAATGGAAAGTCATATATGGCGACTTGTGTGGTGACCTTGAATTTGACCTTGGATGACCTTGAAAGGTCAAAACAGCCATTTTTGGGTCGAAAAATGCTCAAATTTGCACCTGGTCTGTATTTTCTCAAAAACTGTCTGATCAGTTTTGAGATTTTTGCTTAAAAAGATTCCTCTTATATACCTCTGTGACACGTATAAGTTTTGTTGCCCTTGAAACGCCGATCTCCGTGTGGCGGCCATTTTGAATTTTTGACGAGTCGGCGAAAACAAATTTTTTCGCCCCAAATAGCATTACTATCCATTTTGGGCCATTTCTAGGCAAAAAAAATTTTTCACCCTTTGAAAAAAATTTTGGACTTAGAACATTTTCGGCACTTTTTTCCTTCATAATGGGAGCTGTCAGGACTGTACTCATAGAACGCTTGAAGATAGAGCTCAGAAATTGGCATTTTCAAGTGGGAAGTCATATATGGCGACTTGCGTGGTGACCTTGAATTTGACCTTTGATGACCTTGAAAGGTCAAAACAGCCATTTTGGGGTAAAAAAAATGCCCAGATTGGCCTCTATAGATGAAATGCTTGCAGATAGAGCTCATGTTTGCATTATGAACATATAGGAAGACATATATGGCACAACTAATGATGACCTTGAACTTGACGTCAGATGACCTCGAGTGCCAAATGTCTGACTTGAAATGTGTAAATTGACCTGAGCGGCCTAAACGATTCCACCCAACATATAGAATATCAAATCCCGCACACATACATGTTATGGTAACATCGAAGTTCATACGGATGACCTTGATTGGTAAATCCCAAGGTCATACGTTTACACTGCGAACCTTGATTGGTAAAAGCTCTGTTACCTACCAATGCTGCCATGGCCAAACCAAAATTGTCCGGTAACCTATCTTAGCCTTTGGGCTAATTTTTGTTTTAAAACATTCCCTTCATGTACCTCTATGATGTGTATGAGTTTCGTTGCCCTTGAATTGCCTGTCTGCGTGTGGCGGACATTTTGATTTTTTGACGGGTCGGCAAAAAAAATTTTTTTTGGTCCAAAATCAAGTCACTATTTGTTTTGAGCCATTTCCAGCAAAAAAAAACGAATTTTTTTTTTTTGGCCATTGAAAAATTTTTTGGACTTAGAAAATTTCGCCCAATTTTTCCTTCATAATGGGAGCTGTGCGGAGTAAACTCATAGAAGACTTCAAAATAGAGCCTCAGTATTGGCACATTCAAATGGGAAATCATATATTGCAGTTTGAGTGATGACCTTGAATTTGACCTTCAATGACCTTGAAAGGTCAAAAACGATGAATTTTGTCTTTGGTGGCCATTTTGTCAAAGTCTATTCAGACAGTTTTTCTCAAAATAATGTATATGATTCTCTTTATCTACCTTTGTGATGTGTTATTTGATTTCGTATTATAGTCCATGCAGAAAATGTGTTTCCAGCAACATTTACGAACATGTTTTGACATTTAGAGTTCAAGATCAGTGTAACAATTTATATGTTGGAAAATCAATACTCTGCGTTTCTCATGATTGCCGGTAAGCTACAGCACCCTTGGTGCTATGTTTCCTTCATAATGGGAGATATGCAGAGTAATCTCATAGAACACTTCAAGATAGAGCCTAAGTATTGGCACATTCAAATGGGAAATCATATATTGCGGTTTGAGTGGTGACCTTGAATTTGACCTTCAATGACCTTGAAAGGTCAAAACGACCTTTTTTGTCGAAAAAAACGACGAATTTTGCCTTTGGTGGTCATTTTCTCGAAATCTATTCAGACAGTTTTCCTCAAAATCATGTATCAGATTCTCCTTATGTACGTACCGGAAATGATATACATGTTTGCTGCATATTCTCATGACGTTGCATTTGACCAGTTGACCTTATTTTCAAAGTCACAGGAATATAAAACATATTTGTCCGGTAACCTGTCTTAGCCCTTGGGCTAATTTTTTAAATCTTTTGATTGAATCGTTTTTGACGAAAAATTGCCAATTTTGGACTTTGGTGGCCATTTTCTCAAAAACTGTCTGATCAGTTTTGAGATTTTTGTTTCACTATTCGTTTTGAGCCATTTTCAGCAAATAAAAATATTTATTTTTTTTTTGGCCATTGAAAATTTTTTTGGACTTAGAAAATTTCACCCAATTCTTTCTTCATAATGGGAGCTGTGCGGAGTAAACTCATAGAACACTTCATGATAGAGCCTAAGTATTGGCACATTCTAATGGGAAATCATATATTGCGGTTTGAGTGGTGACCTTGAAGTTGACCTTCAATGACCTTGAAAGGCCAAAACGACCTTTTTTGTCGAAAAAGCGATGAATTTTGTCTTTGGTGGCCATTTTCTCATAATCTATTCAGACATCTCATAATCTATTCCTCAAAATTCTCCTTAAGTACCTTTGTGATGTGTATAAGTTTTATTGCCTTTGAATCGACGTCTCTGTGAAAATATGTCATTAACGAAAAAAATCTTTTAAGATGTAACTTGATTTCGTGTTATAGTCCATACAGAAATTTTTTTTAGCAACATTTACGAACATGTTTTAACAATAGATTTTAACATCATTGTAACAATTTATATGTTGGAAAATCATTATTCTATGCAATTCTCACGATTGCCGGTAAGCTACAGCACACTTGGTGCTATGTTTTTAGGTTACCGGACCTATGGTCCGATAACCTATTGGCATGGCGTTGCGTCCCTCCGTCGTCCGTTCACATTTTTATCTTTAAAGTATATGATCGAATCTTTCTGAAATTTTGCACAAAAATACCTGAAAATATTTCGAGGAAAGGTTTTTTTTAGTTTTTCGATTATCGCATTTTTAGGTTACCGGACCTTTGGTCCGATTACCTATTGGCATGGCGTTGCGTCCGTCGTCCGTAAACAATTTTATCTTTAAAGTTTACGGTTGAATGTTTCTGAAATTTTGCACAAAAATGCCTAAAAATATTTCCAGAGGGAGGTATTTTTTAGGTTACCGGACCTTTGGTCCGATAACCTATTGCCGTGGCGTTGCGTCCGTCGTCCGTCCGTTCACATTTTTATCTTTAAAGTATATGATCGAATCTTTCTGACATTTTGCACAAAAATACCTAAGAATATTTCAAGGAAAGGTTTTTTTTAGTTTTTCGATTTTCACATTTTTTTCAAAATGGCGGCCGTTTTCAACGAAAAATGCCTGATTTTGGACTTTGGCGGCCATTTTCTCAACAACTGTTCAGTAACTTTTTTTCTTTTTGATACACAACACTCCTCATATGTACTCCTGTGATGTGCATAAGTTTCATTGCGCTTGAATCGCTCGAAGTGGGCCATTTTGGGCCAAACTTGGCCCAAATGGGACTTTCCCATGTTAAATTTTCCTATGCTTTATAATGGGACACATTATGCCTTATATCTCACTTAATATTGAGAATAGAGACTAGGAATCAATTGTGGACATATAGGAAATGATATATGTTGAATATTCTCGTGACCTTGAATTTGACCTCTGACCTCAGTTTCAAGGTCAAAGAACAAAATGGCTAATATCTCACTTATTATCGACTTTACAGCTTAGAAATCAATTGTGGACATATAGGAAATGATATCTACCGAATATTCTGATGACCTTGAATTTGAAAATAAAATCTCACTTATTATAGACTTTACAGCTTAGGGATCAATTGTGGACATGTAGGAAATGATATATGCTGAATATGCACGTGACCTTGAATTTGACCTTTGACCTCATTTTCAAGGTCACGAGACAAAATGGCTAATATCTCGCTTATTATCGACTTTACAGCTTAGGAATCAAATGTCGACATATAGGATGACCTTAAATTTGACCTTTGACCTTATTTTCAAGGTCATAGCACAAAATGGCTAATATCTCGCTATTAGGCCAAAAAAAAAATGTTTTGGTTTGCGTCCCGGTGATGCTCCGAAATCGGTGCTATGGCGCTGAGGTTTTTTTTTTTTTTTTTTTTGAGTACCGGTTTATGTATTTTTTTGGCGTAAAATGTGTTTCTTCGAGATGATTATGTTGTAACATTGAGATACCGTATTGGTCCTAATAGTAGCGCGGCAAGCCAAAGCAAGACCTCATGCAGCAGCGCGCACAAAAATGAGGTCAAACTTGAGGTCAAATTTAAGAAAATCACTGAATAATATACCCATAGCTTTCAATCCCGTTTATTATGATTCAAATAACATGAATGTGCGGATTGGTACATTCCAAGATCATATTAGAAAAATATGAAGTGAATTATAAGGTTACCGAAATCGAACAATTTTGGGCAAAAGAGGGGGGCGCTCTAGTATTAGGACGCGTGACACTATTAGGACCAATACGGTAGTAGTTAAGGCATTTCGGAAGAAATGCCTTTATGGTTTTAGCAGAAATTTTTTTTTTTTTTTTTTTTTTTTCTTCTTCTTCTTCTTCTTCTTCCGCCACTTTTGGTTTCCGGACGATAACTTTAGATTGCCTTGACGGATCCTCGTCAAATTTTCACCACAAGTCAGAAATGATATGTGGAAGAACCCTATTCTTTTTGAGCCGGATCCGAGGTCCGTGAGGATGAAATCAAGGCTAATTTTGAGACTTGGTTTCCGGACGATAAGTGGAAAAATATTTACGCAATAGTTGCAGAACTCTGCATGG
This sequence comes from Terebella lapidaria, assembly GCA_949152475.1. NCBI lineage: Eukaryota > Metazoa > Annelida > Polychaeta > Terebellida > Terebellidae > Terebella > Terebella lapidaria. Next base: position 35,810,312 of record OX424567.1, on the reverse strand, counting down.
AGGTTCATATGCCACCAGGGAAGAACCCTATTGATTTTGGGATCGATCCGTCAAACGACCTTTGACCTAGAGGTCGAAATAATTTTTTGCTGATTCATTCATTTTTCGTTTTCGTCGATATCTCGGGAACGGTGTGTCGTAGAGCGAAACGGACGTTATTTTCGGACTCGTCGCCCTGGACAAACATGTCTAAAGGGTATTATGGATGAACTTTGACCTTGACCCGAAATTTTTTTGCCGAGTCGGCATTTTTCGTTTTCGTCGATATCTCGGGAACGGTGTGTCGTAGAGCGAAACGGATGTTATTTTCGGACTCGTCGCCATAGACAAACATGTCTAAGGGGTATTATGGATGAACTTTGACCTTGACCCGAAATTCTTTTGCCGAGTCGGCATTTTTCGTTTTCGTCGATATCTCGGAAACAGTGCGTCGTAGAGCGAAACGGACGTTATTTTCGGACTCGTCGGCCTAGACAAACATGTCTTAAGGGGTATTATTGATGAACTTTGACCTTGACACGGAATTTTTTTGCCGAGTCGGCATTTTCCGTTTTCGTCGATATCTCGGAAACGGTGCTTCGTAGAGCGAAACGGACGTTATTTTCGGTCTCGTCGCCCTAGACAAACATGTCTTGAGGGTATTATGGATGAACTTTGACCTTGACCCGAAATTTTTTTGCCGAGCCGGCATTTTTCGTTTTCGTCGATATCTCGGAAACAGTGCGTCGTAGAGCGAAACGGACGTTATTTTCGGACTCGTTGTCCTAGACAAACATGTCTAAGGGGTATTATTGATGAACTTTGAGGGTATTATGGATGAACTTTGACCTTGACCCGAAATTTTTTTGCCGAGCCGGCATTTTTCGTTTTCGTCGATATCTCGGAAACAGTGCGTCGTAGAGCGAAACGGACGTTATTTTCGGACTCGTCGTCCTAGACAAACATGTCTAAGGGGTATTATTGATGAACTTTGACCTTGACCCAAAATTTTTTTGCCGAGTCGGCATTTTTCGTTTTCGTCGATATTTCGGAAACGGTGCTTCGTAGAGCGAAACGGACGTTATTTTCGGACTCGTCGGCCTAGACAAACATGTCTTAAGGGGTATTATGGATGAACTTTCACCTTGACACGAAATTTTTTTGCCGAGTCGGCATTTTTCGTTTTCGTCGATATCTCGGAAACGGTGCTTCGTAGAGCGAAACGGACGTTATTTTCGGACTCGTCGCCCTAGACAAACATGTCTAATTTTAATGGTAAATTTTTTTGCGGAGTCGACATTTTTCATTTTCGTCGATATCTAGTATATATTATAAATTAATCATCACACCGAAATGCCTCCAAGGCATCTTTAGGCCTTGACGTCTAGTTATATAAGACTCCAAAAAATACTGCTTTTTTATTTCGTCATTTTGAGATAGTTACCTCGTTATCTCGAAATAACGAGATTACTCTCGAAATAACGAGATAAAAAAACTGTATTTTTTTGGTTTCCTATATAATAACAAGATAAAACAATTTTTTGCACGTCCTAAATCAGCCACAGTATGGATCAAATAACGAGTTGAAAATAGTAATTGATAACAGAATCAATAGAAATAGTCATGTAATAAAAAAAAAAATCATAAAACAACTAAAAAAATACAAAAGTAAATGTTTACTTTGAAAACTTTGGCAGATTCTCGCTACAAAATATATTACCGATATAAACTCGTATTGTTTCTAAGCAAGAGTGTCTAGATTGCCACGCATGCAACTACCAATGTCTGTATGAAACAAGTTTCTCACGAACCGGTTCACTGGGGTGATCTGCTCTTTTAATCAATGTCAAGTGGAAGGGGCTCGTATGGAAAATTAGGTGTCATTACTTCCGCGGCAAGGGATTATGCTGGTGTCGGAATTTGAAAAATCATTTACCGGACGACTCTCCTTCTCTCCTTGTTATCAGCCAGTGTTAATATAACGACCAACAAATATCTTAAAAACGAATCTGTAAAGTATTGGGTTGCTAATTGTTTGATTTGTAGCTTTCACAGTTAAACGCCTGATTGGTTCCTGCAAGATTGCAATCTTCGACAGTCACTAATACAGCCACTTTGGGGAAGCTCATCGACTTGCACAGAATTGAAATGTGGCCGCTGCTTGTGAAATACCATCCTGACAATGTTTTTGTGATGTTTTTGGCCTTATCGATTTTACAGCTTAGGAATCAATCGTGGACATATAGGAAATGATATATCCATAATATTTTTGTGACTTTGAATTTGACTTCTGGCCTCATTTTCAAGTTCCTTTTTAATACATAACACTCCTCATATGTACTCCTGTGATGTGTATAAGTTTCGTTGCGCTTGAATCGCTGGAAGTAGGCCTTTCTGGCCCAAACTCGGCCCAAATGAGACTTTTCCATGTTAAACTCTCCTATGCTTTATAATGGGACACATTATGTCTAATATCTCACTCAATATTGAGATTAGACACTAGAAATCAATTGTGGACATATAGGAAATGATATATGCTGAATATTCTCGTGACCTTGAATTTGACCTCTGACCTCAGTTTCAAGGTCAGACCACAAAATAGCTAATATCTCGCTTATTATCGACTTTACAGATTAGAAATCAATTGTGGACATATAGGAAATAATATATGCCGAATATTCTCATGACCTTGAATTTGACATTTGACCTCATTTTCAAGGTCACAGGACAAAATGGCTAATATCTCGCTTCTTATCGACTTTACAGCTTAGGAATCAATTATGAACATATAGGAAATGATATATGCAGATTATTGTCATGACCTTGAATTTGATCTTTGACCTCATTTTCATGGTCACAGAACAAACTGGCTAATATCTCACTTACTATCGATTTCACAGCTTAGGGATCAATTGTGGACATAGGAAATTATATATGCCGAATATTCCCGTGACCTTGAATTTGACCTTTGACCTAATTTTCAAAGTCAAGAGCACAAAATGGCTAATATCTCGCTTATTATCGACTTCACAGGTTAGAAAATCAGTTGTGGATGTATAGGAAATGATATACGCTGAATATTCTGATGACTTTGAATTTGACCTTGTTCTCCATCTTCAAGGTCATAGGAAAAAATGGCTAAAATCTCACTTATCGACTTTACAGCTTACAAATCAATTAGGGCCATGTAGGAAGTGATATATGCTGAAGATTTCATGACCTTGATCTTGACCTTTGATCTCATTTTCAAGGTCAGATCATTAAATGGCTAATATCTCGCTTATTATCGACTTTGCAGCTTAGAATCAATTGTGCACATGTAGGAAATGATATATATACTGAATCTTGTCATGACCTTGAACTTGACCTTCGACCTCATTTTCAAGGTCAGAGCATGAAATGGCTAATATCTCGCTTATTATAATTTTTACAGTTAAGGGAGCAATTGTGAACAAATAGTAAACGATAAATGCTGAATATTGTCATGACCTTGAATTTGACATTTGACCTCATTTTCAAGGTCAAAATCACAAAATGGTTAATATCTCGTTCATTATCAAACTTACAGCTTTGCAATCAATTGAGCACATATAGGAAATGATATATGCTGAATATTCTCATGACCTTGAATTTGATCTCATCTCCAAGGTCAGAACACAAAATGGTTAATATCTTGCTCATTGTCAATTTTGCTGCTTAGGAAAATCAATTGTGGACATGAAATGATATATGCTGAATATTCTTGTGACCTCGAATTTGACCTTGTTGTCAAGGTCTCGGGACAAAATGGCTAATATATAAAATGTAAAACATTGTCCGGTAACCTTTCTTAGCCCTTGGGCTAACTTTTGATTTTCACATTTTTTCAAAATGGCGGCCGTTTTCGTCGAAAAATGGCCAATTTTGGACTTTGATGGTCGTTTTCTCAAAATCTGTTCAGTAACTTTTTTAGGTTACCGGACCTTTGGTCCGATAAGCTATTGGCGTGGCGTTGCGTCCGTCGTCGTCTGTCAACATTCATATCTTTAAAGTTTACGATCGAATCTTCCCGAAATTTTGCACAAAAATGCCTAAAAATATTTCGAGAGGGAGGTATTTTTTAGTTTTTTGATTTTCGAATTATTTTCAAAATGGCGGCCATTTTTGACGAAAAACAGCTAATTTTGGACTTTGACGGTCGTTTTCTCAAAAACTGTCTGATCAGATTTGAGATTTTTGTTTCAAAAGATTCCTCTAATGTACCTCTGTGATGTGTATAAGTTTGGTTGCCCTTGAATCGCCGGTCTGCGTATGGCGGCCATTTTGAATTTTCTGACGGGTCAACGAAAAAAAAAATTTTCCGCCCAAATCGCTTTCCAAAGGGTGAAACAAAATTTTCAGCCTTTGGAAAAAGTTTTGGACTTAAAAAATTTTTGGCACTTTTTTCCTTCATAATGGGAGCTGCCAGGACTGTACTCCTAGAACGCCTGAAGATAGAGCTTAGAAATTGGCACTTTTAAATGGAAAGTCATATATGGCGACTTGTGTGGTGACCTTGAATTTGACCTTGGATGACCTTGAAAGGTCAAAACAGCCATTTTGGGGTCAAAAAATGCCCAGATTTGCCTCTATAGATGAAATGCTTGCAGATAGAGCTCATGTTTGCATTATGAACATAGAGCAAGACATATATGGCACAACTCATGATGACCTTGAATAGGGATGAAACGATATGCCTATGCCACGATACGATACGTATCGCGATCTGGTACTCACGATACATATCATACATATCACGATACATATTTAAACGTAAAATGATAATATCATTGGAAGTTTGTGACTGATCGGAAGTGGTAATAAAAAGAGAAGAACTGTAACCTCCAATGCTGCTGTGAATGCCTGGCTGTGATTCGTCAGAATCTAAATGCTTGACCAATCAGTGTCGTACTCGTCAATGCAACCACGCACGTGCTCTTATTTCGATTCGCTCAGATACTCAGAGTGTGATCTTTGCACGTTGTGACAAGGATCTGAGCGTCCTCGAGGCTATTTTATACCGAATCGTGCGTATATCTCTATTGGCTGGAAATGCCAGACAAAATTACTGATCGTTTGTTGTCAAATCAACGGTGAATTTTGACATAATTTAGTAAGGCGATGTATTGCGATATTAGTATTGTGCATCGCCGAGTGTATCGTGGTTTAAAATACATCGATGCATCGATGAATCGTTTCATGACCAACCTTGAACTTGACGTCAGATGACCTTGAGTGCCAAATGTCTGACTCGTAATGTGTAAATTGAACTGAGCGGCCTAATTGATTCCACCCAGATATATCTTTGTATTATGAACATATAGAATATCAAATGCCGCACACATACATGTAATGGTGACATCGAAGTTCACACGGATGACCTTGATTGGCAAATCTCAAGGTCATTTGTTCACACTGCCAACCTTGATTGGTAAATCTCAAGGTCTGTTACCTGCCAATGCTGCCATGGCCAAACCAAAATTGTCCGGTAACCTGTCTTAGCCTTTGGGCTAATTTTCCCTATGGATGCATAACACTCCTCATATGTACCCCTGTGACATGTATAAATTTCGTTGCCCTTGAATCGCTCGAAGTGGGCCATTTTGGGCCCAAACACCTCCCAAGTGGGACTTTCCCATGTTAATTCTCCTATGCTTTATAATGGAACACATTCAGCCTAATATCTCACTTAATATTGAGATTAGAGACTAGAAATCAATTGTGGACATATAGGAAATGATATATGCTTAATATTCTCGTGACCTTGAATTTGACCTCTGACCTCGGTTTCAAGGTCAGAGCACAAAATGTCTATTATCTCACTTATTATTGACTTTACAGCTTAGGAATCAATTGTGGACATATAGGAAATGATATACGCCGAATATTATGATGACCTTGAATTTGACCTTTGATCTCATGGACACAGGACAAAATGTCTAACATCTCACTTGACCTTTGACCTCATTTTGATTTTACAGCTCAGGAATCAATTGTGGACATATGGGAAATGATATACGCCGAATACTCTGATGCCTTGAATTTGACCTTATTTTCAAGGTCATAGTACAAAATGGCCAATATCTCACTTATTATCGACTTTACAGCTTAGGAATCAATTGTGGACATATGGGAAATGATTTACGCCGAATATTTTGATGACCTTGATATTGACCTTTGACCTTATTTTAAAGGTCATAGTACAAAATGGCCAATATCTCGCTTATTATCGACTATACAGCTTAGCAATCAATTGTGAGCATATAGGAAATGATATAATGTTGAATATTCTGGTGACCTTGAATTTGACCTCTGACCTTATTTTCAAGGTCAGAGAACAAAATGAGTAATATCTTGCTCATTTTCGACTCTAGAGCTTAGGAATCCATAGTGGACATATAGGGAATGATATATGCTGAATATTTTGGTGACCTCGAATTTGACCTTGACCTCATTTTCAAGGGCAGAGAACAAAAAAAGTTAATATCTCACTTGTTAGGGACTTTACAGCTTAGGAGTCAATGGCGAACATATTGGAAATGATATATGCTGAATATTCTCATGATTTTGAACTTGACCTTTGACCTCATTTTCATATGTGTGAGATAGATAGATAGATATATGTGTAACACTTTGTTTTGTCTGTTCAGCACATTCATTGTAATGCACATAGGCTTGAAGCCTTTTGTGAAATAAACATTACACATAAAAAATAGGCATCATCTTACATTAGACCCCCACCAAAAACATGGTGGTATATTCCACGACTATTATATAACGACTATTATGGGGGCATGAAACACGACTATATATAGACACCCCACTACTAAGGCACGACACGCATTTGTGTGTGGGATATTTTCACACTAGAGCCAGGTCTGTGGAACAGTCATTATTTTAATTGGGAGTTCTAAAACAAATAAACGTCGGTTGTTTTGGGAGGCATGGTCCACGAGTATTATATAATAGTCGTCTGTCTATATATAGTCGTGTTTCATACCCCCATTCGTATGCTGGCCTATGTTATGTTGGCATGAAACACGACTATATATTAGACACCCCACTACTAAGGCACGGCATCCAGTAGTGTAACCTATAATTTGGCGCTACAAGCAGGTGTCTAAAAGAGGGAATACTTTGATGGGGAGTTATAAAAAAAATGGGGCTTGGTTTTTTTGAGGGGGCAAAGAAAACAAAAAAAGGAGAAATGAGTATGTGGTGGTTCCAAATGGGTAAATTACTGCAGGTTTGCATGTCATATACTGGGATCCCCCATAACACATACTTTCCCATGGGTGCCCCTCCCCCATAACGCATGCTTTCACAGGGATGGGCCCCCCATAACACGTGGTATCCCATGGATGGGGGCCCCCATAACACGTGGTCCCTAACACGTGGTATCCCATGGATGGGGCCCCATAACACGTGTTTTCCCATGGATGGAGGCCCCCATAACACGTGGTATCGCATGGGTGGGGACCCCCATAACACGAGGTTTCCGATGGGTGGGGGTCCCACTTAATACCTGGTTGCATAGCTGCTTCGACGTGGATGGGGACCCCATATGGTTTTATACGGAAAAGCCACTATTTCATATGAATTACAGTTCGGTATGCGATGGAAGACGGGCTTTTAGCTATAAATGCATACTTATTACTAATATTGCGGTGCTAACTATGGTCTTTTCACCACAGCCTTTATCGGGTAAAATACTAAGTCTTTGTGGTCACCTGGGATGTGTCAAACCAAATTCTATTTCTATCATTGTATTTGTATGTATTGTAACTAATATTTTGCACATCTCAGAATAAAACTACCTACCTTATACGGGAAACTAACTAATTCATATGCATAACAGTGGGGTTTGGCATGGAACACAGACATTTAAGTTTAAATCCATATGTATGACCAATATTGCCGTGTTAACTATGGTTTGATACGGGAAAGCGATTATTTGATATGGATTACAGTGGGGTTTGACATAGAACACGGGCTTGTACGTGTAAAACCATAGTTGATATAAAAATTCTACTGTTGACTATGGTTTGATACGGGAACGCCAGTATTCACTATGAATTACAGTGGGGTTTTGGAAGGACCACGGCTTGCAAGTATAAAAAGCATATATGATACAAACATTCCCGTCATAAACTAACGTTTATTACGGAAAAGTCAGTATTTACTATGCATCACAGTGGGGCTTGGCATGGAACACCGGCTTTAACGTATCAAGCATACTTAATAGTAGTCATTTCTGCATATCTCAAAGTGCATGTAGCCCCTATGTTTCCCGAGCAGGTGCCCACAGTTATGTACAACTCCGTATCCATGTGCAAATCATGCATCACGAAAGTGGCAATGATTACAAATAGTGGTTGTTTATATGGTATGTCGTTGCCTATTTAGTCGTGTTTCATACCCCCATTACCATCTCTCACAATGACATGGGGGTATGAAACACGACTATAATAAGACACACAGCGTAGTTAATCGACCAGTATGTACGCTCGCGTGCCTGTTTTATTTTCCTGAACAAGATCATTGAATATACACAGATATTAGGCCAAAAAAAAAATGTTTTGGTTTGCGTCCCAGTGATGCTCCGAAATCGGTGCTATGGCGCTGACGTTTTTTTTTCTTTTCTTTTTTTGAGTACCGGTTTATGTATTTTTTTTTTTGCATAAAGTGTGCTTGTACCATATTTTTTTCTCTGGACCAGTAAAATTATAAATTTATTCAAAGTCTATTAGATCTACAATGGCTGATTTAGGCCACCCCGAAAAAAAAAATTGCTGTCATTTCAAGAAAATTGTTTACAACAGCAAAAAAAAAATTTATCTCGTCATTTGGAGTTAGATATCTCGTTATTTCAAGATGATTATGTCGTTATTTCAAGATAATTATGTCGTTATTTCAATATAATTGAGTCATCTCGTTAATTCGAGATAGCATCTCATTATTTCGAGATGATTATGTCGTTACATTGTCTAACATTGACATAGTATGGTTATATAGGACTCCAAAAGATACTGTTTTTATCTCATTATTTTGAGATAGTTACCTAGATAATGATTTCGAAATAACGAAACACTATCTCGAAATAACGAGATAACTCGAAATAATGAGATAACTATCTCGACATAACGAGATTAAACAACATTTTTTTTGGTTTCCTATATAATTATTTCAAAATACACCATAAAACAAATTTTTTGCACGTCTTAAATCAGCCACAGTATGGATCAAATAACGCGTGAAAAATAGTAATCGATAACAGAATCAATAAAAATAGTCATGTAATAAAAAAAAAATCATAGAACAACTAAATAAATACAAACAAAAAAATGTTTACTTCGAAAACTTTAGCAGATTCTCGCTACATCATATATCAACGATATAAACTCGTATTGTTTCTAAGCAAGAGTGTCTATTGCCACGCATGCAACTCCCTATGTCTGTATGAAACAAGTTTCTCACGAAGCGGTTCACTGGGGGTGATGTTTTAATCAATGACAAGTGGAAGGGGCTCGTATGGAAAATGAGGTGTCATTACTTCCGCGTCAAGGGACTATGCTAGTGTCGGAATTTGAAAAATCATTTACAGGACGACTCTCCTCCTCTCTTTGTTATCAGCCAGTATTAATATAACGACCAACAATTATCTTAAAAACGAATCTGTAAAGTACTAGTATTAGGTTGCTAATTAATTGGTTTGTAGCTTTCACAGTTAAACGCCCGATTGGTTCCTGCAAGATTGCAATCCTCGACTGTCACAAATACAGCCACTTTGGGGACGCTCATCGACTTGCACAGAATTGAAATGTGGCCGCTGCTTGTAAAATACCATCATGGCAAACAAACAAACAAAATTCTGACGCGGGAGGTTTTAGACGACGCGCGCGGGGACGCAAACCAAAACACTCATTTTTTTTGGCCTTATGTGGGAAAGGCCCACAATCTTTCATACCCCCTATGATTTGGTGGGGGGCTAATGTAATATCTTGCCAGAAAATATGCCAGAAAATTTTGCCAGAAAATATGCTGAATATTCTCATGACTTTATATTTGACCTTTGACCTGAATGTCAAGGTCAGAGCACAAAATGGTCAATATCTCACTTATTATTGACTTTACAGCTTAGGAATGAATTATGGATACAGGAAATGATGTATGCCGAATATTTTGATGACCTTGAATTGACATTTGACCTCATTTCCAAGGTCAAGGCACAAAATGGCTAATATCTCGCTTATTATCGACTTTACAGCTTAGGAATCAATTGTGAACATATAGGAAATGATATGCTGAATATTCTCATGACCTTGAATTCGACCTTTGACCTAATTTTCAAGGTCACAAGACAAAATGGCTAATATCTCGCTTATTTTCGACTTTAGAGCCTAGGAATCCATAGTGAACATATGGGAAATGATATATGCTGAATATTCTGGTAACCTTGAATTTTACCTTTGACCTCATTTTCAAGGTCAGAGAACAAAATGGCAATATCTGGCTTATTATCGACTTTACAGCTTAGTAATCCATAGTGAACATATAGGGAATGATATATGCTGAATATTCTGATGATTTTGAATTTTACATTTGAACCTATTTTCCAGGTCAGATCACAATATCTGGCTTATTACCAACTTTACAGCTTAGGAATCAGTTGTGGACATACTATAAATGATATATGCTGGATATTCCTGTGACCTTGAATTAATCAATGACCTTATTTTTGAGGTCATGGGACAAAAGGCTAATACCTGAAATATATATTCTCCGGTAACCTTCTTAGCCCTTAGGCTAATTTCTAAATAAGGTGGTGATCTCCTGGGTAGCCTGTTTGTCCAGGTGGCTGATACCTGGGATGATGTTGTTCTCTAAGGTCCAGACAGGGATGACGTCTGATAGGCGAGTGGCCGGGCCCCCCATAAGGCCTTATTTAACGAGTTTAATCAACCAGCATAACATCAGGTTGATTTAAGTATCAAATCAAAGCATACACCCTCTGTATTGTTTCAAGCCCTGTTGTACTTGAAATATCATGTGCCGTTTCCATGGTAACCCTTGCTAAGTGTGATATGTCGAAAATCGCCTTGCAAAATGGAAATAAATTGAAAATAATAGTTTGAATTAATATGCAGTTTTCCACAATGAATTTAGGTATTTCAAAAAGTTAATCATTGTTCTTATGTATTCATGAGAGACGGATGTTCCACAGCATGAAATTCATCCGCCATGTTTCTAGCAACAGGCCCATAGCAACGCATGAACTAATACTGTATATAACTGATTTTTCCCTCAATTTATGAGAAATGATACCTGAATCTTTCATAATTAATGCAATAATAATATTTATTTTCGATAAATTTATTACCCATGCACATTTGGAAGTTTCTGAGATGGTATATCAAACATGTCTGTAATGTGTTACCATGGCAACGCATCATAAATTGAACTGGTCTCATGTAGCTACAATTACTGAAACGTTTAACTTTTTCATAAACAGTGACATACGATGTACTTCTTGTTCGGACTCGATATTATACAATAATATGTGATAAAAATGTGCGGCAGGATCCGATACAGACACGAATATTAAATTGGATCGCCATGGTAACCACACACAATATTACGGATAAAACAACAGCAGTAAGCTATAGTGTAGCGTGCAACTATTTTCGGGCCATGGAGGTACAAATTGCATGGTGAATCCATTTACCATGTACATTTAGAAGCTGTTGAGATAGAATATTACACATGTCTGTAATGTATTACCATGGCAACAGAGCATACATTGGAGGGGGACATATGTTTCTATAATTACTGAAAATTGACAAACTTTCATAAAGTTTCAGGGAAAATGTAATATTCACACCCATACACACAACGAAAATGTATAAATCATATGCCCCCACCCCCCACAAACACCCACACACACACATACACACCACAAAGAGTATATTTCTGAAGACAGGTCTTACCTAACTACTGTACATATCTCTGCTTTGTCATAGATCTCAGGGATCAGTTACTTCCCCAGACTCATCAAATGGATTGTGACATTTGTCATCTCCGCCACACGAACATTGTTCGGTACAGGATAGATTACTGAGGTAGCAGCTAAAGTTTTCCTTGCAACGCTCTCGGCCTTTGCATGCACATAGAAGACCATCCAGCATCTCAGATGTTGTTTGACCTTCAAACAGTAAGGGTACCAGCTTATTGTCAACGACTTGCCACCCCTGACCATCTGGCGGTGGGATGTTAGGGAAAGCGATGAAGGATGAAGTCCATGTTCTTGTTTGGAATGTGGCGCGGCGGACATGTTGGATGAAACTTGCCTCTGGATGAAATAACAACCAAGACATGCTTTGGATAATGTATCATTTCAAAATCAGTACAAACATCACAAGCGATGTTAAATTAGTCATTTAATGTGGTTTTTAATCTTAATTACCTGAACGAGGTAACTTCTGTAGATTTACATCTTTCTCCTTCGCCATTTTTGTTCTCAAGATATTCAGGTCCTTGTGTGCCTCCATGAACTCCTTGCTTGGGTCGTACAGTCTGGCTGTGAACAATCTTGCTGCTTTCAAACCGTCTTCTTATTCCTGCTTGCTCAGATCCAGAACGGATAGTGTGCCCTCATCGGCCAGCTTTTCTGCCACACTGAAAGCGTTTGTTTTCCCTATGCCAAAGAACGATGAAGTGCTATCGCATCCTGTCAGGGCATGGACTGATGGCAAAACATTTCTCAACTCAGGACTCAGTTGTTCGCAAATTTGATGGACTGGTATCTGTGTATTACACATTCCTGTCTTGTTTCCCAATTCCACCCACAATTTCACAGCATCCACAATTTCACACACTTCACAGCATGTCGGTCAGAAAATGCTCCAGCAAGGTAGAGTTTTGCATCTGGATTTCGTGACAACTCATCTGATGCAGATGCATTTGCGACTACATACTCGCATAAGTAAGTGACGAGTGCCACTTTGTTGGAGGATACTGCTATGAACTTCTGCCATACGGGAATACGATGTCCTGGCACGACTCTGAACTGCAAACTGTTTGATTTCTGACGTCGTTGTCGCTCTTGCCCCTTGATGGAATGCTCCACATCATAGCGATCAAACACATCTATCACCACTTTAGCCTGATTTGTACATTTCAAAAGCCCACGCAAGTATGCCTCAGCCAATTCCTCAAATGTTGCAAAACAGGCACCAATGGCTTCTATTTCAGCCATCGCATCGCGTATGTACACGTCAGTTTTTCCAGCAAAGATTTCCTTCTCCTCGGGCAGTTGGCGTTCCAAAATGTGTATCAGATCAGCTTTTGTGGTTTTCCGTAGAGATCCATCATCATGAAACATTGATGAGGGAACAGAAGTGATTGGATGTTTCATCAGGTTTTCCATCGTGACCTCGGATCTGGATTGGGATATTTTGACAGCATGCCGGAATACCATCTCTGGGCTCACTGTTGCTTTTTTCGGATCATTACCAACTCGTACCACAGACGTAAAAATCAAATTAGTGAACGTCACTAATTTGGTCTTTTTGATCGGACTGTAGACGCTCCCAGACCCATCAGTAGACAGAACATTCTCTACGAACTTGGTCATTTGTTCTCTGCCATTGTCGATACTGCATATCAGGCACTGCTGGACCTCCTTCGAAGCTACCATGGCAGTGGCTATGTTCACCAACGCCCCCTCGTTAACTCCAGGTTTGAAAGGATTCATCATGTTGTTGGTAACATGATCTGTCATCTGGCGGCAATGTTTGTCATCTCTTGCCATGAATGAAGGCAGCATTTGCTCATGGACATTGTCTTGTGTGCTTTTTCGCCCATTCCTCTCGGCCATCACTGCCTCGTACTCTCCAATGAAGTGCCGAACCAATAACCAACACAGCAATGCAGGTTCCTTCCTTGTCATCTCCCACACACCTTTGGCATCTTTGATGACGGTGCTCTCGGTGCCCATATCACTCCACATCCCATTGAAGGAACCTTCTGTTCTACGTATCACGAAATCACCTTCTTTGAATGCGTCATCAACCTCCTTTGGCAGCTTCAACATGTCGGTTAGGTAGATTGGCATTCATCTCGCATAATTTGTTCTGTTCGTTGCAAAGAAGTATGGCAACATGGCAGCTTGGGAAGACAAATGTAAGCTCCAGTTGCCAATGCGATCTGCACGCACATTCTGCAAAAGGATCTGCATGTTCGTCATATCTCGACATCGCAACATCGATGTATACACAGTGGAGTGATCAGCCGGTTTTGCGTTTATGACTGGTGCATACATTGCGTTTGTTACCTTGGTGGTTTTCTCATGCAGTTGTGCGTTGGAGCCTGTCCAGAAAGTGGGCAAGTTGCCACTATGTTCGAACATATCAGGTTTTGCTGGTAAGATCTGACGATGTGCAGCCCTAAGAAGAACCCACGCCACATCACAAGGGTCGACTTCAAGCACTGCTAATTCCTGCAACAGCTTGGAGGCATCTTTCACACGAGGGGGCTCGTGTACTTGGCTCCTGGAAGATGCTGACGTCTGTCATGGATTTCCCGCAGAGTTTACTATCAGAACCGATGCTCTTTTCGCGGCTTACGGGTATTCTGGAGACGTCATTGCTCTTTGCCATATCAATGCAGTTTCTGCCCTGAAAAACCACCCTTGCCATGGCATGGAAAGTGTTCTTTCCGTCTACTGTTTGACAATTTACGTCAATGTTGTCCGCACCTACTTGAATCAAACAACCTCCTTCATTGCGGGCTACCAATCCACCAGGAATGTACACTGACCATTCCAGGTGCCTCGCGATTTCGTCTTTGGCAATAGCTGTGGTGAAACGTCGTAAGTCATCATAGCTCATGGTGAATCCATGAGAGTTCAGTATGTCAATCAGTTCGCGTTTACCGTACATATGATGGAGTTCAGCTGTAAGTCCGACGTGCAGTGGGGGGATGACATCTGATCTGGCACAGTAAATGATGCTTTCGCAGATTGAGGTAACTCTGCGCATTACAGTCTCTGAAGGCTGGTATGAGTCATTTGCGGATTTGTAAGCCTTGTTATCCAGAAGCCACAGAACAGCGTTGAAAAGGCAGCTTGGTATGAACTTCCTTGAGGCTTCCAGGGATACTTCATCGGGACGTGGGTACTCCACTGTTCGTGGTAGAGAATGGATCTCTTTAATGAGTCCGCCAACAATGTTGTGTAAATCGCCGTTTTCACTGACTCGCTCACTCTGTTGTGATGGTGAAATTTCAGCCAAATTGTGAACATCAAATTTCTCGTTGAATCTTGCAACAGCATTGGCAGCATCCCTGACTGTAACAGAGCTACTCATCACCAAATTTGACCTGGATTTTCCTTGTTGGGTGTAAATTGTGATTTTGTCTCCATAATGTCTTTGTAACCTGCGCTGTAAGTTCTGCGTGCTGTATTCGGATTCACAATGGTCAGGTAGTATTGACTTGAATTTGTCGACTTCATAGTGAACACTCGTCCATTTCTTAGTTTTTCATCAACATCTTTTATGAATTGGTTGAATGTTGTTTGGTGGATGTCTGTAATCACCAACACAAATGAAATATGGCAAGCGCGGCCAGATTATTTGCTTATGTATTAATTAACTCACCTATCTATATAGTGGTGAATTTCTGAACTGAAATTTCTGAAGAAAATACCGTTCAAAGGATTAAACAGCACTTCAAAATAATTGTATAGATGTGTGTTGTATAGACGTGTGTGAATATTTATTTACCTTCTCCACTAACTGGCTTCCCATTGCTGCACTTGGTTGTTTTACACATGTATTTGAGCATACAGCTATTGTGATATACCGCCCCGACTGCTACGAGATCTTCACCAGCGATTCGTCCAATCATATCGAAATCTTCTTGGTCTCGAGCCGATTGAAGTAGACTGTTTTGTCGACTGCTACGACTAAACACACGGAGACACTCACGCTTGCGAACATGGCAAATGATGCATTTAGACCAGTCCGACAATTTCACATCTGCGTTGGCCCGAATGGTTGGGATCCGAGTATCTTCCTCTGGTCTTGGTGTTTCACTGTGGTTTGGGAGAGCACGATTACAATTTTATCGTTGAATTTCCCGGAAAATTATGTATTGATTTTTGTAAATTGAGTGTGTCGGAAAGTCATGGTATCGATTCAAACTTCCGTAATACCTGGCTTTGTCATGAAAAGACAGATTTCTTTCACTGGTATATTTCATATAACATCTTCTGTGATAGAGAACTTGGTCTGCTGCGCCATTTCCTGAGTTGATGATCCGCAGATGAACATCATCCTGACGCCTTGCGGCTGCGCTCAGGAGGGTTTTGGTACCTTTAGAATGGGCACAACTCAAGATTTCGGAGGTGTTTGTGTTGCAAATCAAGCGTCTGTGGCTGTCGGAGGACAGTTTGCGCCGTTTGATTGGCGGTTGTCTCAACTTCAAAGGGCTCACAGCCAGGTACATGTTTATGCCCTCACATCACGCGCCAGGTGCTGTAAATATATATCGTAGGAAGATAAATTAATTCCTATTGATAATAGTATTGAAATCAGTAACTTTGGCGGTGGAGTGGCGAGTAAGTGAGCTAGCGTAATGACATTGGGCTGGACTATTGGTAGAAGAAGCAAGCGTGGCCGACAATGGGGCGGCCTAGGTTTTTACCTCAGAGAGTACCTAGGATATCTCACCCAAGAAAAAAGGCAGGACAAAACACGAACTTACCTCTTCATTGAATTGAGCAGACCACACAAGACTTGTATGTAGGCTAAAAGCACGTTGGATTACCTTGTATTGGTCTGTAGGTGATAGATGGGTGATACATTAACTGTGAGGTTTGTGGGTAATATTATTATTTGTCAGGCTAACCTAAATTTACTATCGCTTCCTATGCACTGTGGTGAGACTGGATGCACTAACGATCGTTAGTGCATCCCGCAATGATGAACGCACTCGCGGTTCGTTTGCATTTTCTTCATTTTCCCGATAATTACGATTGTGATCGATACACACATACATCTGCTGATTCTTAGGCGCACGAAACAACCGTTCGTTGCAAATACATGGCGATTTATGTTGGTTTGAGCATGAACAACTCGTCTGAAAAAAGCCGAAAGATTCCCTAACGATTGTTTTTGTAAAAATCGAATATTCACTAACGAACATGTGAAGATTCCGTAACGATCTTTTCTTTATTAATTCAAATCTACGTTATTTAAATGTTGAACGTGAAATAAGGTACCAATTGACATGTATTGATGTGTACAGATGATCTTCTAGTACAGATTTCCTATTTTTAATGTGACATTCGCTAATTTATGTCGCATAAATCAACGAATTCACAATGGTGTATGATATGGATCTATTACAATATACACGTATTAGGCCTATATCGTTAGGGAATCTCACTTTGGTCGTTGGTGAATCTTATCGCTAATTCTTTTCCTCAACATATCTAAACAAAAAAAGATAAAAAACCAAACTGACCGTGTTTACTGTCCACCATTGCGGGATGCACTAACGATCGTTAGTGCATCCAGTATCACCACAGTGCTATGGCCCTAATACCGTATTTAGTGACTTGAGGCATTTTGCAAATCTGATTTTGAATTGAAATTTGTAATCAATGATGAATGTTAAAAGCAAATTATTGTGCACAGCGCATGGTTTTATCATATTGCATTGTGGTCTACGTATGTTTTTTTTTCAAAACTGAACGTGTAGACAGGCTATTATAAAATAGTTGTGATCATACCGTTCATTCGTTACATTACATGTAAAAGATTCAATGATATATATTTAAAACGATAATACGTACTCACGCGGACACAGTTTTGAAATGTGATATGTTGTGCAGCATTATCCTGTGTACGTTTTTTCACACATCGTAGGTCCCTACCACTGAGAAATATAGGATAAGGTACGAGGCGTAGGTCTTTGGCAATAATAATGCCCGACGCGCGTAGCGCGGAGGGTGTTATTATTGCCAAAGACCGTACGCCAAGCACCTTATCCTATTTAATGCATCGCCCCATTATCGAATAAGACCGCGCACAAACATAAGGATCTCCACATAGGTCCTTATTGAAAATAGGGACCCAGCGCGAACAAAGCAAAGATGCATTAAGAAATGATCAGGATTTCACTTAATAATTAGTCAATCAATTCACATTTGTGATGATTAGAGCATGAATATTTGGTCTTTTGTTTTGGAATATCTTGCTGAATGTTCTGGGCGATAAAATAGATTATTGTACATCATATTAGAATCCCCGCCGCTGATTGGTTGATCAGGATAAAACATTCTGCAATGTTTCCCAACCATGTGGCAGCTGGCAACATACTTGACCGCTCCGGTGCATTTGAGTGGTCACATTCGGTATAATGAAATACATGGCGACTGCTTTTGTCGGGGGCAACATTGTCTCCTCGGGAGTCACCAATTATATATTGATCAATTGTATTTTGTCACGTTTGTCTAGGGGTGGAATGGCAAGTACTCAGAATCGCAGCAACAAACCACAAATTTAATAATATGACATTTATTAGATAGAACACGAGATATTAATGTATGTACAATCCTGAATCACTCACACATTCACGCACACATTCATACAGTTTCTGGTGGGTGGTTTCACAAGGTAAGTTAACGGGTTCCACGACACGACGACAGGGGAGAATCCCACGACGAAACGACGACGAGGACTACACAGTCCACAGCCGAGGCGGTGACGACGACGACACAGCGAGGTGGCAACGACGTAGATACAGCTCACGGCTAGGTGGTAACGGCGGTGACACAGCACACAGCAAGGGTGGTGGCGAAGATACAGCACACAGCGAGGTGGCGACAGCACACACTGACACAGCGAGGTGGCAACAGCACGTGGCGAGGTCAGCTAAACAACACGTAGCTTAGCCGCGGCAACAACTCGGCACACAGCGAGGTCGCAACGTTCTACAGGGCTGGGCAACTCATGACAGCACACGGTGGTCAAACAGGCAGACGCACACACATACAGGCGGACCGGCACGGTCAACTCTAACAGTGAAAGGTCACTACAATAAAAGGAAAAACATTTGTAGTAAACGATTATACTGGGCAATAACCTAACCCTAGCACATACACATGCACACTACTTACTTGTCTCCCGACAGTTTCCAAACAGCGATATACGTAGCTACATTTCAGCAATACAATGAATCTACTTCTGCATGCAAAGCAGGTTAGCTGGCGTACGTCCCGGCTGTCAAGCCCGCTCCTGGGGGCCGTTTCTCGAAGCTGACGCATATTTTGAATCTGCGCTGGGTTCTGCGACCGGTCGCAGATAGAATCTGCGTGCGTTTCCCGTCGGCCACGCAAACCCCACGCTGAGCCAGTGCATACTGGCAAAATTTGCGAGGGGTCGCAGGTCATTCCTCACTTGCAAACGAACATGTTTACCATAGAAACTTAAAATATGGTAGGGGAGGGCTATGCAGACCTACTCCTCAGGCATTCTATATGTGTAGGCCGACCAGTCTTCTGAAACAAACACAGGGTAGATATAGGCCTAATCAGTACATTTTTCGACTCCTGTGGCAGAAAGTGATTTCACATTTTTATACGAGAGTAAAAATGTTATGACTAATCACTATCATTAGGCCTACTGGTCAGTCAATCACCCTTGACAATTTCCTATTTCATGTAAAATGACAGCCCTTGTACACCATACGATCACTCAATTGTGCAGATCCAACAAACGCGCCTATAGATATAATGACACAGTAACTAGGCCCATACAATCTAAGTTACATCGATTGACTTTGTGAAAATAAACCAGGTCAATATAGATCTAATATATATGAATATATATAAAATAGCCAATAATACCTTTGTGTCCTAGTTTATTTTGAGCAAATGGATGTATCTAAGCTATAGTCCCTTACACGTCAAAGGCGTTTGATGGAAAATTTTGATGTCAATATTGACAAGTCTGTAGATAGTGTTATGAAAATTTCATTGTACCATAAACATACATCATACCAGTTGGTTATTTTTGGGTGCTATGTACCACCTAGCAATTCTACAAGAGGTAGAAATTCTCACGATATATTTTCTTACTTGTCCTATTGTCATATTTATGTTGATATAACTGAAGCTGATGCTATATTTGTATGTGGAGACTTCAATGGAAGGATTGGTAATTTGTCGGAAGCGATATTTGATGTAGATAACAGTATACCCGACAGAGTAGTTGTTGATGAAACTAAAAATGCACAGGGAGAAGAATTTATTGATTTTTTGCAAGAAATGAACATGTGTGTTTTGAATGGTCGGTTTGTAAATGACAATTTCACATACATATCCAAAAAGGGCAGATCTGTCGTAGACTACATATGTGTACCTCATGATCAAGTGATTCACTGTAAAAATTTCAACGTGTGTACCGTTACTGATTTAATTAGCAAATTTAATATGCAACAAATGGTCTCAGATGTGTGTAGACCTCCAGATCATTCTGTGATTGTTGTGGATGTTGAGATTGACAGGAGTGGCCACCTAGGAGTACCTCGCCCAGTTTTTAGTAAACAATGTAATACATGTAGTAAACATGATAATAGAGAACATATCAGTGTGAGTGACAAGCGTAGAAAGTATGATGTAAGAAATATACCAGAAAATTTCATGGCTAATATAAACTGGCGTGACGAGGTTAATAAAGGTATTGACAGATTAGAAAGGGAAACATTACATCAAGGTGACATAGATATTTTGTATAAATCACTCTGTACCTGTGTATTTGTAGAAATGGACAATTTTTTAAACTATAAGGATGTTGGTGTCCATTGTCGAAAGCAATTCAAATCATACAAACCATACTGGAATCAGCAATTAACAATATACTGGAAGGATATGTCAGGTAAAGAGAAATTGTATCTTACCGCGAAGAAAAATGGTACTGTGAAAATGTGGTTGAACAGAAAAAGGAAATAATTTATATCTGCTAGGAATACTTTTGATAAATACATGAGAAAATGTCAAAGAGATTACAGAAAAGAACAAATCACCAATATTGAAGCTGTATGTACGGATGACCCTAAGAAATTTTGGAATTATATTAAAAATCTTGGCCCATCCAAAGATGGAAAAATTCCTGACTCAGTTAGATGTGGTGATAGAGTATTTAGTGATCCAAATATTGTACACAGGGAGTGGTCCAAGGCCTTTGAAGAATTATATAATCCTATTCCTTGTAACCATGATGCATCCTTCGTAAAAAATGCCACAAGCTATGTAAATGATTATGAAATATCAATGACAGGTAGCAATGAAATAATCAATTCAGAGATCACATTCAATGAAGTTGTTAGTGCAATTAAAAAACTCAAATGTAAAAAAGCTGTTGGTATTGATTGTATTCCTAATGAGGTAATAAAATGTCCAGGTATATACTTTGCAATGTATAAATTGTTTAAAACAGTATTTGAAACTGGTGTGGTGCCTTCAGTGTGGCAACGTGCTATTGTAAATCCTATTCCAAAGGGGTCTAGTAAAGATCCACAATCATGTACCATTAAATTATAGGGGAATATCTTTGCTGTCGTGTGTATCTAAAGTTTATACATCTATCCTTAATAACAGAATTGTGCAGTTCTGTGATGAAACAAATATATTGGTGGAGGAGCAAAATGGTTTTCGAAAGGGAAGATCATGTTTGGATCATGTGTTTACCTTATCTAGTGTTATACGAAATCGACAGAAAAGTAATCTAAATACCTTTTGTGCTTTTATCGATATGGAAAAGGCATTCGATTGTATTGATCGGACTTTGTTATTCTATAGGTTATTGTTATATAATATTGATGGGAAGTGTTACAAATCTGTTAAATCATTATACAATAACACAACAGCATGTGTGAGGATAAATAATAATTGTGGTACCTGGTTCAACACCACTTCTGGTGTGCGTCAAGGTGATTGTTTGTCGCCGACCTTATTTAGTTTGTATATTAACAGTTTAGCACAAGAAGTTCTGCGATCAAGATTTATCAATTTTATTGTATGCAGACGATATTGTACTGCTTGCTGAAAATGAAGAATATTTACAAAATATGTTGAGCTGTATGTACAGGTGGTGCTTTAAATGGAAACTGAAGGTAAATATTGGAAAATCTAATGTTGTACATTTCAGGCCGAAACGAAAAGCTCGAACAGAGATTGAATTTCATTATGGTAGTACTACTATAGATATATCTGACAGATATAAATATCTTGGTATATTTTTTGATGAATTTCTTACTTTTGAATATTGTGCGAAAATTTTATCTGATTCGGCGGGTAGAGCCTTAGGTGGTGTGATTTATAAACATCGTGATTTGAAGGATATCGGTTTCAAAACATACCAGAAAATGTACTTTACAGCAGTGTGTTCAATTAGTGACTATGGTGCTGAAATATGGGGTTTTAGAAAATTCAAATTTGATGATAATGTTCAGAATCGAGCAATGCGTTACCTTTTAGGTGTTCATAAGTTTGCTCCCATAGCAGGTTTGGCTGGTGATGTTGGTTGGCTCACATCCAAGTACAGAAATTATATATGTATGTTGCGTTTTTGGAATAGAATGGTGACTATGAATGAAGATAGGTTGGTCAAAAAAAATATTTAATATTGACTATACATTGTGTAGCAAAAATTGGTGCAATGACGTTAAAACTGTTTTTAACTTACTTGGTATGGATGTTGTATTTGAGGAGAAGCGTATTTGTCGTATTGATGAAGTTAGGGAAATATTAATGCAAATAAATGAAGAAGAATGGCTAGGTGACGTGTCAAATAAACCAAAGTTACGTACCTATAAATTATTTAAATCTACACTATCTTCTGAAGACTATTTAAATTATCAAATGCAGAAACGTAACCGTTCTTTGTTAGCCCAGTTCAGATTAGGTATATTGCCAATAGAAATAGAAACAGGAAGGTTTAAAAATGTCCCCCTAAATGAAAGATTATGTAAAATTTGTGATATGGCAGAAGTGGAAGATGAGTATCATTTAGTAATGTCTTGCCCAGCCTATTGTAAATTCAGAAAAAAACTTTTTTCTAATGCAGTGAATCTTATGTCCCACTTTGAACAGTACAACGACCAAGACAAATTTGTAAAACTTGCTTCATCATGTCAGAAATATTTATCTATATACCTGTGTGAATGTATGAAACATAGAAATGATTTAATATGTAATGCATCGTAATGTTATTTGTAAAAAAAATACCCTGTCACATTTGCAATATATATAATTTTGTAGTGACTGGTAAGCCCTGTGAGGCTGGGAGTACTATGTTTTTTTTTTTTTTTGTATTTTGTACTGTGATGATGTTTACGTTATGATGTGCTCTGGTCACTCTAATAAACGATAGAAATCTAATCTAAATCTTTGATGGATATGCCCTATTGGCCGACCATATGGTGTACCAGGGCAGTCATTCTTGCATCACGTGTTTCAGCGGGATAAAATTTTGAGATTTGGGAAAATGATATTCATTACAAACTTGGAACCGATTATTGAAACCGAATAAACATTATTCAAACTTGGAATATTGAATCTATGTATATATTATTTCAACTGGGAAGAAATTATTACAACCGGTATAGAAAGTATAAAATTATAGGAATCAGAAATGAATATTTTTTTTATTTAACTAATTCATTCTTGGGAATCCCAATTCGTTTCAAAATAAATGAATACTTCAGATAATAACTTATTGAAACGGGGTAAAACATTAACACCATAACAGAAAGATAGACAATAATTTATTTCTTATTTGAATATTTTTCTCAGTCTAACTTATTAGCGGTTTAAAAAATATTTCAGGTTTGAATAATGTTTTCCCGGTTTATACTGTAACTTATTGTTTCCCGATTGTTATTATATGTGTACAGCTTTACTAAGCTAGGTATTTAAAACTGAATAGGCCTAACAGCATGAACCGTAAGAAAGTGCCATATATGCCTAACATGACCCCAGGTCTTTTAATTCTTGCTTGACGGAGTGTTGTGCCCCATACTCCCCTACATATACTCACAAACGCTTAAAGCTCAGTGGCAGACGTCAAAACTATTTAGTGTGATTCAGATCACTGTTCAGAGATAGATGTTCAGCTGTGACCCTTTCAAAATGTCTCTTTAAACAAGGTATATGTTAAGCAGCATGGTGCTGCAAAAAATAATAGAATATCTGACTGTATGGTATAAATTATTAAATACACATATTTAACGTTGAGTACACATATTTAAAATTGAGTACGTGTATTTAGCATTGAGTACGTGTATTTAATATACAAATATGTATACGATGATGGTGAGCGGTTTGGTGTTGTTCATTTCTCACATACATTCTACCCATCTATAACGGGCTCACGTCGTGTAAAATGATGTCATCTATAAAGTGATATTGGCAGAAAAACTTTTTCTTTTTCTAAGTCAATTACACATATGCCTGTGGTCTCATAAAAATAGGTTAAAAGACAAACTATGCTTGATCAGATGGGTAAATCAAGCATATGACAGTACCAGCAGCCGCTAGTAGCAGCCGAAATAACAAAAATGCCAGTACGATTCAAATCTGCGCTGGGTTCGATAGCTCTGCGTGCAGTCCTTTCCACACGCAAGAAATTCTGCGCCTGCGAGGCCTCGCATATCGAGCGTGCGTGTCGAGAAACGGATTTTTCCCTCTGCGTCGGGTCAGCGACCGCTCGCAATGATCTGCGACCGCTCGCAAGGGTTGCGTGTGCTTCGAGAAACGGGCCCCAGCTGGTGTACAGATTTGCATTTGCGCTACGATTTATAGACGAGAATAATACATACAGAATCCCCGAACACTGCTCACTCGGCATACAACGAAGGGCCCAAGTATCATACACTGCGCCTTCCTCTATATTCAATAAGGATTAAAAAGGTGACAGATGGATTAAATGGCATTCATTTAGTGGACGAGTAGTATTAAGGCGCAGTGTATGATACTTGGGCCCAACGAAGGATAGGCCTGTCACAAGACCTACGAGACAAAACCTACGTGAACAACTGTACAATAGGCGCGGTTCACTCAACCGTGAAGGGCATAAGACACAATTTCGAGTTACATTCACTCCCGATGTTAAACCTACCGTACGATGAACGATGTACAGCATTCCCTGCGATACTTGGGGCTTAGCGATAAAATCCCACAAATGCCCCACCAATGTGCCTAACAAAAAATGTACATTTCAATATGGATCGACAGATTCAGTTTTTGGCTACAGTTTGTTGGAAATTGGTCAACCACTACCTCGTGTGCCAGTTCTCACAGGACATTTTTCCAAGTGCAGTACGAATATATCACTTACATTTCAGTTTCACATCGTCCATTCACACATATACTATACATTACTCACTGATATTGGCGAAGCGTATCCTCACCGTGATCGTGCGGAAGCCACGTGTTTTCGTTTATTTACAAAATCGGATGTGACCCATTTGCGCATGTGTGGTCTGAACTCAAATCGAATCTGTGAGGTGGCGAGAAAAACATTGCAAAAGTACATAAACATATACAGTATATCCGGTTTCAAGTGCGACAAGAAAAATATTAAGGTCGACATGTAATATATATAACCAACTGATAAACGAACGAAATTGTAACATATTTTTTATATGTGACATCACATTAAATTTTATTCAGGGGTAACCACCTACGAGATTGGTTTTCTATTCAATAGATATGAACTAAAAGGTATATAAATATTTCACATCATTGTTTGGTATTTATAAATATTATCTCAATGCTACTTACCTAATGATCAGCAGATTTCTGTGCCACTGTTTCGAATATTGTAGGCCTATGCATGTCCGATACGTGATTTACTGATGGATGTGAGGGATGATGCATGATGATGTGTGTTTATTCAAGTGTGAACAGAGCCAACAGTCCACATCAATAACGTAATTTTCTTTTATAAGCACTTTCCGTCATGGAAACTATTATAGTGAAAGCCACATTCCCAAAATCAGCATAACAATGTCAACACTTCCATCACAGAGTGCCTGAAAGCCACGACGGCACCACTGAGCACACCAAAGGCCACACTGCCGCCATAGAACACGTAAGCCACCATTCCACCGTGAACGCATAAGACCGCAAACAAGGAAATGCAGCAAACTGCGGAAGACGACATTAGAGCTTGAGCACATCATCAGCACCACGACAGCTGAATGTATCTTACACAACGTTACCCCTCCCCCCTCCCCCCCCCCCCCAAGAAAACCACCTACGAGATTGGTTTTCTATTCAATAGATATGAACTAAAAGGTATATAAATATTTCACATCATTGTTTGGTATTTATAAATATTATCTCAATGCTACTTACCTAATGATCAGCAGATTTCTGTGCCACTGTTTCGAATATTGTAGGCCTATGCATGTCCGATACGTGATTTACTGATGGATGTGAGGGATGATGCATGATGATGTGTGTTTATTCAAGTGTGAACAGAGCCAACAGTCCACATCAATAACGTAATTTTCTTTTATAAGCACTTTCCGTCATGGAAACTATTATAGTGAAAGCCACATTCCCAAAATCAGCATAACAATGTCAACACTTCCATCACAGAGTGCCTGAAAGCCACGACGGCACCACTGAGCACACCAAAGGCCACACTGCCGCCATAGAACACGTAAGCCACCATTCCACCGTGAACGCATAAGACCGCAAACAAGGAAATGCAGCAAACTGCGGAAGACGACATTAGAGCTTGAGCACATCATCAGCACCACGACAGCTGAATGTATCTTACACAACGTTACCCCTCCCCCCTCCCCCCCCCCCCAAGAAAAGAAGAAGCCATAATCACAGTGCCGAAACCGACTATGGTAGCGCGCATTAC
The DNA here is from genome assembly GCA_949152475.1 of Terebella lapidaria. Classification (NCBI taxonomy): domain Eukaryota; kingdom Metazoa; phylum Annelida; class Polychaeta; order Terebellida; family Terebellidae; genus Terebella; species Terebella lapidaria. The sequence goes on along the minus strand of OX424567.1, from coordinate 35,783,370 downwards.
CATAGTCAAAAATGGCGACCGGTATTTGTGGTTCGAATTTGATCGAGCTTAACAACTTAATTGAGAGGCTATTTTGAAGCATTCAGAAGTCTGTGATATGAAGTTGATTGTGCTACACATAATTAATCAGAAGAGTTATAAAAAATAGGCTTTTTCTACGAGATATCAGCAATTGAAAATCGTGGCTGACTATGGTAACGCCCGAGTCCATGGCTACATTGACTATGGTAACGCACAGTGTCGACTATGGTAATGCATTCACCACTTCACTGCAAATAATATATATAACACAATATTTGAACAGTAATTTATACGATATTCGCATATATACTACAGGGTATATATGTCTTTTTCGTGTTACAGTGCAATTTTGTTTTTAAAACTGCACATACTGGATGTAGTACCGTGCTGAAACCCATCCTGACACCGTGAGATATAGAGCCACTGGGTCGCATGTAATTATAGCCAATTGCAATGATGAGAATAAGCCTAAGATCCCGGGTACAAACACTCGGTAATTTGTTGAGCTTTTTCTACGAGATATCAGCAATTAAAAATCGTGGCTGACTATGGTAACGCCCGAGTCCATGGCTACATTGACTATGGTAACGCACAGTGTCGACTATGGTAATGCATTCACCACTTCACTGCAAATAATATATATAACACAATATTTGAACAGTAATTTATACGATATTCGCATATATACTACAGGGTATATATGTCTTTTTCGTGTTACAGTGCAATTTTGTTTTTAAAACTGCACATACTGGATGTAGTACCGTGCTGAAACCCATCCTGACACCGTGAGATATAGAGCCACTGGGTCGCATGTAATTATAGCCAATTGCAATGATGAGAATAAGCCTAAGATCCCGGGTACAAACACTCGGTAATTTGTTGAGCTTTTTCTACGAGATATCAGCAATTAAAAATCGTGGCTGACTATGGTAACGCCCGAGTCCATGGCTACATTGACTATGGTAACGCACAGTGTCGACTATGGTAATGCATTCACCACTTCACTGCAAATAATATATATAACACAATATTTGAACAGTAATTTATACGATATTCGCATATATACTACAGGGTATATATGTCTTTTTCGTGTTACAGTGCAATTTTGTTTTTAAAACTGCACATACTGGATGTAGTACCGTGCTGAAACCCATCCTGACACCGTGAGATATAGAGCCACTGGGTCGCATGTAATTATAGCCAATTGCAATGATGAGAATAAGCCTAAGATCCCGGGTACAAACACTCGGTAATTTGATGAAAACAAGATCGAGATGGAGCAAAGACAGTTTGCGGACAATGTTCCAATACATGTAAATATGAAAACACTGTCACTTTCCGACGTCACTGCAGCCCTGAATACAGAAACAATTCAGGACAATTAGGGAGCCTCGGACAATAGGGAGAAAACATATACATGTACCAGTAAATATTGACATATTTTAATAAAATGGGACACTTCTTGCCCCTCGCACATCATTTGAAAGAAAGTTGCCTCAAACTAAGTTCCCTACTCCTCGTACTGCTCAGTATATTGATCAGAGATTATAAAAATGTGCTAGACGGATAAAATGACATTCACATGCAGTGTGTAAAAAGTAGATCATGGAGTAACATAATCAGATATTTGCAGTATAATTGTAAAGTCTCAAAGGCCCAAAGAGTTTGGTCCCACAGTGAGTGTCGACATACCGGTTTTGGTATTTTATACCCAGACAAAAAAATCCATCACAACACATTTATTTCCCTTTTTTCACACGGTTTGTTCTTGATAAGATAAAATGCCTAGATAGAAAACAAGATGAACGGTGCCACAGGAATGACCCACACGCTCCTTCTGTAACTTCTGTTGTATGAATACCCTCGCCCCGTAGGGGGGCGAGGGTATTGCAATTGGGTCTGTCCGTTTGTATGTCTGTTTTTACCCTCGCCCCGATAGGGGCAGAGGGTATTGCAATTGGGTCTGTCCGTTTGTATGTCTGTTTGTTTGTTTGTTTGTCTGTCTGTCTGTCCGCGCGCATATCTCAAAGGAGAATGGTCCGATCAACATGAAACTTATAGGGATGAAGCGGTATCTTAGTGGCTCGGTCCTCCTCAAGTCTGGTCAGAATCGGACAAAAACTGTTGCCATGGCAACGGAAAATGTAAAAATCAATAATTGACCATAACTTCGGTTCTATTCAAGATAATTTTTTCAAACTAATTTTGTATTTTTTTATGGCCAATTCCTGATCATCTGATATATGGACCGTGGTCGTACGACCAAAACTTTCCATTATCGCCCGATGTCGAAAAATTGGGGGTCACGGTTTCGAATTTTTTTTGGCCAGCAACGTTTCAGTGCAAATGTCTGCGCTCATAACTCAAAGGCAAACGGCCCGATCGATTTGAAATTTATAGGGCAAGAGTGCTATGTTGGTGGCTCAGTCCCTTCAAAATTTTGCCAAAATAGGATGAAAATGGTTGCCATGGCAACGGAAAAAAGAAAATCACATAATTGGCTCTAACTCCGGTTCTACTTGATATTAATTTTTCCAACTATTTTTGTATTTTTCTTTGGCCAATTCCCAATTCCCAATCGTATGGTGTACGACCGATGGTCGTACGACGAAAACTCTCCATTATCGCCCGATGTCGAAAAATTGGGGGTCACGATTTCGGTTATTTTTGGCCAGCGACGTTTCAGTGAAAGTGTCTGCGCTCATAACTCAGAGGCAAACGGTCCGATCGATTTGAAATTTATAGGACAAGAGTGCTATGATAGTGGCTCAGTCCCTTTAAAATTTTGCCAAAATCGGATGAAAACGGTTGCCATGGCAACGGAAAAAAAAGAAAATCACATAATTGGCTCTAACTCCGGTTCTAATTGATATTAACTTTTTCAACTATTTTTGTATTTTTGTTTGGCCAATTCCCGATCGTTTGGTTTACGACCGATGGTCGTACGACGAAAACTCTCCATTATCGTCCGATGTCGAAAAATTGGGGGTCACGATTTCGGTTATTTTTGGCCAGCGACGTTTCAGTGCAAGTGTCTGCGCTCATAACTCAAAGGCAAACGGTCCGATCGATTTGAAATTTATAGGGCTGGAGTGCTATGGTAGTGGCTCAGTCCCTTTCAAATTTTGCCAAAATCGGGTGAAAACGGTTGCCATGGCAACGGAAAAAAGAAAATCACATAATTGGCTATAACTCAGGTTCTAATCAATATTAAATTTTCAACCTATTTTTGTATTTTTCTTTGGCCAATTCCCAATCGTATGGCGTAAAACCGATGGTCTTAAGACCAAAGCTCTCAATTATCGCCTAATTTTAGTGACTAAATCTGAAGGGCGAGGGTCTGCAATCTCTGATTGTCTCGTTTAGCCTACATTAATTGTGATCCATGTTTACACGCCAAAAACACCTGTCGGCCTACGGGCTCTCAAATATCGTCAATTTACATGTGCATGCGACTCCAACCCAGTCGGACCAGTGACGATGATTGTTAGCCATCAAGGATCACTAACCGAGACTCTGTTTCTTACTAAGCAATGTTAAATTTGTTAAATTCATCGTTTTCATGTGTCATTTTCCGACCTATTTCCCTATTTCTCAGTCTACAAAATACACTCACAACAATGCGAGCGAAAGGATTATGCTGTGCAGCAAATAGCTAGTCAGGCCAGTAAAACTCACAGGTGATATGCACTCGGATGCACCGAGGTGTTTGGGATTATGAATGTTCAGCTCATTGTATTCATCTCACAGAAAGTATAGCCCTAGATATTCTCATTAATTTGGCGACAACAAGGAATAAATATATGCAATAGCCAGTGTTTGTCAAGCAAAACACTCGGATCTTCGTTTTGGTGAAACGTATAAAATGATTTATCTAATCATCAAATTGCACAGCTTTCGTGATATCATTTATGAAACCATGTCTCGGTTCATCATCCATGCGTATTTGTGTGTGTGCTAGCCAAGTTTTAGGTCAGGGAATTGTATTGTTTTGGTGATTTTGTTACCTTTACTTTCACATTATAAGTCAATGGAAAAGTGCCTCAGTGCAGTCACCAGTAAGTTACGTGCAATCACACCTTAATTCAAACATTCATTATCTCCCGTTTTTGAAATTCCTCAATATTTCTGACAATTTGATGGGGAAGTGCACAGATTTGTAAAAATTAGCCCAAAGGCTAAGATAGGTTACCGGACAATTTTGGTTTGGATAATGGAATGTAACAGACCTTGAGATTTATCAATCAAGATTATCAGTGTGAACATTATGACCATGAGATTTACCAATCAAGGTCATCCATGTGAACTTCAATGTCACCATTACATGTACGGGTGCGGTATTTGATTGTCCGGGCCCCGGGCCCGGATATACTAAAAACGCACTAATTTCAACTGGTTCCGTTTTGCGAGGTCTCCCGCAGTGACGGGCAGGGAGTGATTCCACGGTGGACATACGTTGCGCGCTATTGTGCGGGCTTCGCCCGTTTACTATGCTGTGAACTGTAGTTCACAATGTCTCATGTCAGATGTCAGGGATGTTTGTGTGGTGCAGCGGGGATTGCAAATAATGTCACTCTGTTTGCATGCCCAGGCAGTGATTTTTTTGCACGCGCTGATATAATGCTGATGCAATAGAATCATATTAGAAGCGCACTTAGAATAGGATATAGGCATATATATGCGCATAAAAAAACCTGGAGTGAAGACTCGAGCACTGGGGAATAATAGGCGAGATATTAATTTAATTAATAAATGAAAAAAAACAGCAAAACATTTCTTCCAGACATATTCTTAACACTTTCCATTCCTACTATTCTGTGGCTTGTTTACTATATGCTCATAATACAAAGATACGTCTGGGTGCAAGTGTATAGGCCGCTCAAGCCAATGTACACATTCTCAGTCAGACGTTTGTCACTCAAGGTCATCTGAGGTCAAGTTCAAGGTCATCATTAGTTGTGCCATATATGTCTTCCTATATGTTCATAATGCAAACATAAGCCTTATCTGCAAGCATTTCATCTATAGAGGCAAATCTGGGCATTTTTTGACACAGAAATGGCTGTTTTGACCTTTTAAGGTCATCCAAGGTCAAATTCAAGGTCACCACACAAGTCGCCATATATGACTTTCCGATTGAAAGTGCCAATTTCTAAGCTCTATCTTCAGGCGTTCTATGAGTACAGTTCTGGCAGCTCTCAATATGAAGGAAAAAATTGCCTTCATATTGAGAGCTTATACACATCACAGAGGTCCATAAGGGGAATCTTTTGAAACAAAAATCTCAAAACTGTCTGAACAGTTTTCGAGAAAAGACAGACAATGTGCAAATTTGGGCATTTTTCGACCCAAAAATGGCTGTTTTGATCTTTCAAGGTCATCCAAGGTCAAATTCAAGGTCACCACATAAGTCGCCATATATGACTTCCCATTTGAAAATGCCAATTTCTAAGCTCTATCTCCAGGCGTTCTATGAGTACAGTTATAGCAGCTCCCATTATGAAGGAAAAAATTGCCAAAAATTTTCTAAGTCCAAATATTTTTTCAAAGGGTGAAAATTTTTTTTTGCCTAGAAATGGCCCAAAATGGATAGTAATGCGATTTGGGGCGAAAAATTTTTTTTTTTGCTGACTCGTCAAAAATTCAAAATGGCCGCCCCACGGAGACCGGCGATTCAAGGGCAACCAAACTTATACACATCACAGAGGTCCATATGGGGAATCTTTTGAAATAAAAATCTCAAAACTGTCTGAACAGTTTTGGAGAAAATGGCCGTCAAATTCCAAAATTGGGCACTTTTCAACAAAAATGGCCGCCATTTTGAGGAAAATGCGAAAAACCAAAAACCGAAAAAAAACCTTTCCTGGGACTATTTTTAGCTATTTTTGTGCAAAATTTCAGAAAGATTCGACCGTAAACTTTAAAGATAAAAATGTGGACGGACGACAGACGACGGAATGACGGACGCCGGACGCAACGCCATGCCAATAGGTTATCGGACCATAGGTCCGGTAACCTAAAAAAAATACAAATTTGGCTTCGTGCCAGACCCTGCTTTTAATCGCAAACTTGTCGTTTCTCATCATGTGTATCATAGTTATGAAATAATAACTTTGATGGAGTTGCTGACCTGTGTACAGTAATAACATCGCAGATGTTTTTTGACATGGATATGCGATAAAATAACAGATGATTCGAGAGTTTTCAACACATACTCTACCCCTCAAATCATTGTTATGTTGACAATATAATTGTTTTTGTGTACGAAAGACCCATCGCATTACCATAGTCATTAAATTTCCTACAAATCACATTACCATAGTCTGACATTCGCGTTACCCTAGTCAGGACACAATTGTCAACCCTCTGTTTCCACTAATATGTCACCAAGTGACCCATTGCACATAATCGGGATTAATCTACATGTATCGATTTCGGTATATTTCGAAGATCCCTTCGATTTATACACGTTGTATGCATATAAATTCACGAGCAAATTCGAACCACAAGTGCCTGTCGCCATTTTTGATTATGGTAATGCGCGTTACCATAGTCGGTTTCGGCACTGTGATAATTTTATCCCCTACATGATTCCAAATTATGAGGAATACCTGCATCCGATATCATCAGATATAGCCTAACACACATGGCTTTACTGGGCAAATTAAAATAACAGTTAAAAATAAAAAGACTTCGCAATCCAGCACAGAACACCAGCTTAATTGTCATTTTATAAAATATGTCAAATTACGGTAAATGTAGCCGTGGTATTGCAGACGAATCGTTGTGTTTACTTCATAACGCCAAAAATGTCCACACGCAGATGCCCACATGCATGTATGCATGCACGAATTGCTGAACAGAAATTGTGTTCCAAAATTCGCGTGATTGTGGTAAAATTTGCTTTGCATTCTGGGAACGTCAATTTCCATCGGCTCCGCCATTTTGGGACGTTTTTAGATAATTTGAACATTTTACGTAATTTTCTCAAACCTAGTACATTGATTCATGCCTGATATATCTGTGGAATAGTCAAAGTTTCCCATCAATTCGAGAGATTTTATAAGGACGAAGAAAATCCTCATTTGAAGTAGGTATCTAAACGTTTACATGCCAAAACGTGCGTCGATAGGTTGGCATGAAACCTCCATGAAAAAGTCAGCACATAGACATGTAGAGGGTTGGGGGCTTCCGATCCGAGCTCTCCGCCGCTAGGCCTATCTTATCACAAATATTTCGGACAAAAACTAGGCCTATATCTTCAACGATCCTATCGCTTCACTATCGTTGTCTTTATTCATTCTCGGGTATGAGTAACGAAATTACGACCACCCCCGAATTCGGGTACCCGTCGACTCGTCTGGGCCCTAAACTGTTGTCTACTTAATCACTGTTAATAATCACATTACTGTATTGTTTGTCAGTTTTATTGGCTGCGCAAATTGCAGAAACACAATCGGCAACCGGAACAAGTTTTTTCAGTGACGTCATGAATTTGAAATTGGGCCAATATGGCGACTCGATGTTGAAAAAAGGTGAAAATGTGTGCCGGAATGCAACTAAAACCTATCAATTGTTTATTATTTAAGCGGTATTGTATGTAGTTGTAGCATCCTCAATTATTGTGTGACTCTGTATATGGTGTATTTATGCAACGTGAATTGAAGCGTCCTGGTTACAGCTAGGCCCAGGCCAAGGTGACGTTGTTGTGGTCATTCTTGGGAATTTGGACAATCTCGAGAAGGTCCAGGGCAAACTTGAGCATTCCAAAATGGCCCTGGACCATTTTGGAAGTGTAGCATGACAAACGCAACATGTGAGAAAAACCGAATGTCACGTATATATCGCTTTTTTCACATTCGAATGCTTATTATCGCCCATGTCGCATTTTTCACGCCTGATGTGATTGGTGCATAGACCTCTAGATCTAATATTTGTATCCCCCGAACGAAGTTCGCCGGATACTACGAGCCATCCGTCCTAAATTCGCCGCATTCCCAAATTCGCCAACGTGGATTTCGGGACTTCTAATGTGAATGAAACTAACAAGGTCGATCATCAATCGAGACTCTGATATCCAATCTATGTTCCAGTAAGTTATTTTCCACAAAACGAGCTTCTAAGTTCTGATGATATCGAGTTGGCGAATTTTGGGATGCGGCGAATTTAGGACGGATGGCTCGTATGGATTTGTCTCCGTCGCGCCGCCGCCGCCGTAGAGATTTTCTTGTGAACGCTCTACAGGTTGCAAATCTTAACCGTTTCTAATAATTTTTTATACAGACACATCTTATGGTAAGATCCCGACACCAATCGATTTTGGTTGCCATAGCGACCAAATTGGCCGATTGGCGACACATTTTGTGCTCAATTTAGCCTGTTTAACACACATGGCTTGTGAACGCTCTACGAGTGGGAGTTTTCTATGAATGATCATGAAATCGCACAGGCTCGATGAGAAAGACCGTCACACGAAACCTATTGTTTTTCAGAATGATGAAATAAATATTAATTAGTTAATGGACTAACTTATTACGACCTTTGAAATACTCACTTTGACATCTGTGCTCAGTCCAATACCCTGTATTATGAAAGTAAATGGCAATGGATTCTTGTTCAGAATAGAGAACTGATGTTTTGGGTGTAAACAGAACAATATTATTGAATAAGTTAACGTTAGTTTTACTAGTTAAGTCTATTATTGACCACAATAAAAATAGTTAAGATGAGAAACATTTATTATTAAGCTCAACAAGGTAAAAGTTTCTTCCAGTACAAATTTCATGGGTGTAACCAAATAAGTTAACATTATTTTTACTGGTTAAGTCTATTATTGACCACAATAAAAATAGTTAAGACAAGATATATTTATTATTGGGCTCAACAAGGTAAAGGTTATGTCCAGTAGAGATTTTGTGGCTTTAGCCAAATAAGTTAACATTATTTTTACTAGTTAAGTCTATTATTGACCTCAATGTAAATAGTTAAGATGAGAAACATTTATTATTGAGCTCAACAAGGTAAAGGTTTTGTCCAGTACAGATTTCATGGGTGTGACCGACAAACGTTGACATTATTTTCACTAGTTGAGTCTATTTTTGGCCACAATGAAAATAGTTAAGACAAGAAATAATTATTATAGGGCTCAACAAGGTATAGGTTCTGTTCAGTAGAGGTTTTATGGCTGTAACCAAATGAGTTAACATTATTTTTGCTAGTTAAGTCTATTATTTACCTAAAACAAAATAGTTAAGACGGGAAACGTTTATTATTGAGCTGAACCAGGTAATGGAATTTCACATTCAAATCTAATTTGGAACATATTTCGGGTGAAAATAGACCTTTTTGTGCCCATTTTGTCATCTTGAAATGCAGTTTTGGTCAACTTTATCTTTGAATTTCAACTTGAAACCAAGTTTGGCACATATCATGAGATAAAATATACGTTATGGCGAAAAGTTCGATCTGGCTCTAATTTCGTCATCTTGGAATGTAGTTTTGGTCAACTTTTAGTCTGAATTTCAACTTGAAACTAAGTTGGGCAGGTATTATGAGTTAAAATATAACTTATGACGAAAAGTTCGATCTGGCTCTAATTTCGTCATCTTGAAATGCAGTTTTGGTCAACTTTTAGTCTGAATTTCAACTTGAAACCAAGTTTGGTATATATTATGAGTTGAAATATAACTCATGGTGAAAAGTTCGATCTGGCTTCAATTTCGTAATCTTGAAATGCAGTTTTGGTCAACTTTTAGTTTGAATTTCAAGTTGAAACCAAGTTTGGCACATATTATGAGTTGAAATATAACTCATGGTGAAAAGTTCAATCTGGCTTCAATTTCGTCATCTTGAAATGCAGTTTGGTCAACTTTTACATTGAATTTCAACTTGAAACCAAGTTTGGCACATATTATGAGTTGAAATATCTCATGTCGAAAAGTTCGATCTGGCTCCAATTTCGTCATCTTGAAATGCAGTTTTGGTAAACTTTTACACTCAATTTCAATTTGAAACCAAGTTCGGCACATATTAAGAGTTGAAATATAACTCATGGCGAAAAGTTCGATCTGGCTCCAATTTCGTCATCTTGAAATGCAGTTTGGGTCAACTTTTACATTGAATTTCAATTTGAAACCAAGTTTGGCACATACTATGAGTTACTATTTAATTTATGGTGAAAAGTTCGATCTGGCTCCAATTTCTTCAACTTGAAATGTAGTTTTGGTCAGTTTTTACTCTGAATTTCAACTTTGAACCAGGTTTGTCAAATATTCTGTGTTGACATATAACTTCAGGTGAAAAGATTGATCTGGCTGTAATTTCGTTATTTTATCGAACATGTCGAAATGGAAATCCATATGCAGTGATTTCGGTGGGTGATCTTGAATTCGACTTTCAATAATCTTGAAAGATCAATGCAGCAATTTTGGTGGAAAACAAAACAGTTGTGGCTTAAGATTTTACATTTCTCTGGTAATCTTTTTTAGCCCTTGCTCTAGTTTTTCATACTTATCAGTAATATATTTGGGGCAACAGGGATGATAAGGCTACGGGGGATACACCCAAGCGGTCGTAGGCGACCGTAAATGTCTAGTTTATTTGCTTGCAATATCCACATCATAGATTTTTTGACTTCTAAATATGTTTCAATTAAAAAAACAGACAGATACTTGATGGCGATTTGTGTGTTTTGCCAATGGAATGCTTTGAACTTGTACTGCACCATCATGTGCACCACTGTGACTTCCCACTCGTGATCAACATTTGCACGATTTGAATGGAACGCAGCACATAACGCACCCAAAACATCGTTTGATGTTGTGCTGTGCCAGATCCCCCACCCCACTCAATTTCGACGCTGATTCATGATTCAATACTGAGTGGAAGTCCATGAATTGGACAATAATATGGTCATGCATGTCTTGAATTTCACGAACAAAGGCTATTTTAATAGCTCCGCAGTTTTTAGTTTTAGTTTAGTTCATTTGGGGTAAAAAATGTACATTTGTACACATAATATCCTTTATACATTGTACTGTTCTCTTATTTTGCCCTACCTTAGCTATGCTTGTGAAATATGGGGTAATACATTTGAATCGAAATTAAAAAAACTTACTGTGTTGCAGAAAAGGGCCATGCGTATTGTTGGAAAAGTAGGGTATCATGATCACACTGATCCTTTATTCATGACATTTAAATGTCTTAACCCTTTCGCCGGTCTGGACCGGTATACCGGTCCGTCAAAATGACGTTCTCCAACGGCATGGACCGGTATACCGGTCCACGTGGCTTTGTTTACTTCGTGTTGACCTAATCAGGTCTGAATACCCAGAATGCTTGGTTTTCGCGGCAAATCTGGGGTGTGACGTCACGCGGGATTCCCTTCTGAACAAAATGTCTGACATTGTGAAGAAAAACGATCTGTCTCGTTAATAAAATGGTGTTTTGTGTCAATTGTTTTACAAGTCGCGACTCCATTTTTGCGTCATAGTATATGCGGCATTTAAAAATGGCGGCGGATTCGTTTTATTGTCAGTTTTGTCAGGTAAGTAAAGCGATTTGAGATCGTTTTTCTGCGCATTTTTGCCGAGTTGCTGGTCGTGAATGTAAACAACATGTCCGATCTGACAGATGTCATACATTTTTCGGATTCTGAATCTGATTCTGAATCCGACGCCTCCGACATTAGTGGCTTGTCAGACCGCGATTTGGCTGAGATTTTTGAGGAAGATGATGGTGACTGGTTTGGGGGATTTGGCGATGTCCCTGTGCCACAGTTCCAGTGGTCGAAGAGTGCGTATGCTAGGCCAAATCCCATCCCCGACTTCCGTGGTCGAGGGGGTCCCACCCACCCACTCCCAGCCCAGAGGCCGCCCACTGAGTACTTCAACAAATTCATCGATGACGATCTCCTCGAGTTTTGGATCGAGTGTACCCACGAAAATGCCATGGTAAGTTTTGCAGTTTGTGTTTATTTCAGTGATATTTGAAACACAAACAGAAATTAAATTATGGAATAATAGCTTATAGAGTATACTAGCTGTAAATAAATACTGGACATCAGTATAATTCTATTAAATACATATAAATAAATACATAGATAGAGCATAGATCCGAAAATGGAAGCGGTGAAAATATTTCATGTTTTCCACAAATGTCAAATCTAGCCTAGACATATTGAGATTAAATATAAAATAAAATAATTGAACAGGAACTAAATGTAATGATTTTATTTGAAGGAATTATGTGTATTTTTCCTGTTAATTTTCACTGAATAACAAATAGATATTATTAGTTTTTATTTATGTGATGGATTGCGGAATTTATTGAAAGTAAAGTAAATTCAGTGCCCTTCAAGTTGCTAATATTGCCACAAGAGGGCAGCACTGCATATAACCTAGCCATATGGTACACACAATTATATACTGAATGGAAACTTTTGGGAAACTAGTAGTTTGTTGTTACATTTATCCAGTAGGTGGCAGCACTGGGCAGTGAGCAATTAGCCATATGTTTTAGCTTCAATGCATTACATGTACTATCAATATATCTAACGAATATCAATGAAACAAAAAAATATTTGATTCTGAATTTCTGATAAGATGATGAAATACGTTTTTATAATTGTGCAATTATAAATTGCATATACGTCAAATATTTACAAATTTTATCCATTCATAACATATCAAACTATAACTTTATAATTTTACAGTACTGAACTAGTTTATTTACAAAAATGTAGACATTGAAATGACAATGTTTGTATACATGTAACTGAATATTTCAATGAATATTTACATTTAATTACTGAATATTTGTCACTCACCTGATTGACTTACCTGACTTTCTCTTGCATACATGTGCATTGCGTTTGTTATTTCAATTATATATATATATATATATTTTTTATACAGCAACACATTGAGACGGAGCCTGACAACAACAAAACCCCATGGTCCCGCCCAACGCTTGATGAGATCAAGGTTTTCCTCTCCATTCTGCTGATCGTTAACTACGGCCTGGACCCAGCCCGCTTGGAGCAGCTCTGGCGACAAACCGGCCGTCACTGGGTCCTCAGAACTCCAGGCTTCTGGACAATCATGAAGGAAAAACGCTTTAACACCATCAAGCGATACTTTCGAGTTGGATCCGAGGCGTACATCAGCACGCACCCGCGGGACAAGGCCCGAAAAATACGCCAGCTGCTGGACACCGTCATGGACCGGTTTGAGCACGAGTTCTCCCTGGGGGAAAGGATTACTGTGGATGAGGTGATGATTCCATTCAAGGGTCGATGGTCGGCAAATCAGTACATCCGCAGCAAGCCCATCAAGTGGGGGATTCGCGTTGATGCACTTGTAGACCAGTCCACCAAGTACCTGTGGCGGTTCCGGCTTTACACAGGAAAAGTCACTGTACCTGCCGAGAAAACAGCCCTGGGAGTCATGGGTTACATTGTATCCCAGCTGATAACTGGTCTTCAGAACCAGGGACACAAGTTGACGGTGGATCGAGGCTACTCATCACCAACACTGTTCCACCACCTGGCAGTTGAGGGGATCGGGGCAGCTGGGACCTGCCAGGTAAACAGGAAGGGCTTCCCGAAGAACCTGGTCAAGAAGAAGGGGCAAAAGGGAGAGTGGGACTGGAGGCGTGGTGGAAACCTACTGGCTGTGCGTTGGTACGACTCGAATCAGAACTACTTCTTGTCAAACTTTCACTACCCAGATGCCGATGTGGTCCAGCGCCGAAACGCCGAGGGACGCCGTGTTGATGTCGATGCCACAGCCCTCGTTAGGGACTACAATGAGAACATGAACGGTGTCGACATCCTGGACCAGCTGACACGAGTCGACAAAGGTCGAAAACAAAAAAGATGGTACATGCGAGCAGTCGTCAAGGTCCTGGAGTGGGTCTGTCACAATGCCTTCATCCTGTACCAGAACGACAACCCCCCCACCGCTGGACATCGCAAGCAAGACCTCCTCGGCTTCCGGCTCGACATTGCCCACGCCCTCATCGGTGACACGCGTATCCCCTTGAAGCGGCCCCGAGAAACCGGGGGCGAAGGTGTTCATGACAGGCTGAACAAAACCCTCGACCACTTCCCTGACATCGGTTCGAGCACCAACGTCACCTGTGTCGTCTGTCGGGAGCGCTATAAGCGCTACACCAAGCGGCATCCTGATGCCAGTTACGCTCAGGTCCCCGACAACTGCAAGAAGGTGAAGACCACCATCGTATGCAGCACCTGCAACGTCGGGCTTTGTGTCAAGCGCGTCAAGCAGGACGATGGAACCTGGAAGCACTCCAACTGCTGGGCCAAGTTCCACACGCTTGTCGAGTTCTGGCGTCCAATGCCTTGGGAAGCGTAGAGTGTGACTCTTAGAGTGTGACTGCTCATTACTGATATCCGTTTTGCTCATGGAACTATTGTTATTATTTATTTGTACATAGTTATTCTTTTGTTATGCTAAGCGATACTTACCTCTGACTATGGGGTCGTGTAAGTGGCGAGCCCTCATTCGCCAACCACACATGAAATATGGGTGAAAACTAAAACGAAGTTAGCTGGTCTGTTTAGACCCTGCTCTAGTAATGGTAGTTACCTGAGCAGTTCACCCTCCGTGTGGTAGCATGATCGTGCCGGTCCACTGCCTCCCAGTTCACTTTTGTTTTTGGCGAGCTCCTGTCAACACCTACTCTGCCGTCGCTCGCGTTTTTGTTTCTGAAGTTTCAAGTTGGATCTTTGGAAGTTTCTTCGCTGTGATGGAGGAGTTTTCTGTTTGGAATTGGACAAGAGTTTCTGCTGCACGAATCGTTTTCTTGCAAGCGCTCTGTCTGTTCGTCTCCTCGGCGCCGCGGATTTTGTGAATCTTGGACTGAGGAGTTTGTCTGTCTTCCGGACAAGCGTCGTTAGACAGGAGGGAGAAGCAAGCGTTCCGTGGATTCGCTGTCTTCTTCTCGTTGGATTCACTGGGAATTACGTCGGGAATTTGCAGGCCTCCATTGCCGCGATGTCTGCTATGCTGTCATCTTTAGTTGGGGGGGAGAAGTGCGGCTCCGTCTTCCCTACGCGCGCTGAGATGCCTGTCCCGTTCGTCTCCAGAGTGATTCGATTTGTCGACGGATGCTTCCTCGGTGGATTTCCGTTCCCAGGCTGCTGGGCCCGTCCAACGGGCCCGGACGCACGGCCTGCGGAAGGCAGGAGCCCCGTGGTTCGTTCTTAGACTGGACCGTCGTGTTCACGCAACCGTTCAGCTACCGTACGGCCAGTGGATTTCTACATGGTTAATGAGGCAGTTAACTACAGCCGCGGCAAGCCTCGGCACAGCCGTTTGTCCGTGACTCTACCGCCCGGTCTGATCTGCATGGGGAGTTGCCGGTGGCTTCTCCCTGCGACTCCTACAGGCTAGCTGCTCACCAGTCCATGACGTCGTTAAGCCGTGGCAGCCTAGGAGGTTTTCTACGACCGTGCGGCTGTCTACCATCTGTCTGCTTTTGCCAGCCGTGTTCTGCTCTGTGTCTCTACAGTCCTGTTGCAGCCTCGCGGGGTTTCTACTACCGGCCGTCCGTGGGTCCGTCCGTGGGTGATCGCCGGCACTGTGACCCCCCCCCCCCCCCGCCAGCGCTGCTGCAGGGGTTCTTCTGTTCGTCCGTCGGCGTTGCTAGCTGCTGGGAGCTACTGCACTGTTTATCTGATTTGCCGGCCGCTATATGCACAGTGTCTTACCAGCGCAGCTACAGTCCAGGGGTTTTCTACTGACCGGCTGTCGGCCGTCCGTCCGTACGCGCGTCTTCGTCGGCTCCATGACCCCCCACCAGCGCTGCTGCAGGGTGTCTTCTGTCCGTCCGTCCATCGTTCGTCTGCTGGTGTTACCAGCCGCTGGGAGCTACTGTTTCCAGTGCTTATGGGTTTCCTCGATGGATGTGCACCGTGTTAGATGGCCTCTCGCTCACGCCGTTCCTGCCTGTGGTGCTGCCATGTGATTGCTACCGTGGGCTGGGTGTTTGCTACACGTTCTTCCTCCTGAACCAGAGGTGTGTTTCAGCGGTGGATTCCCGTTCTCGGGCTGCCGGGACCGGCGGGTCGGTCTTGGGCTAACAGTCTGTTGAAGGCAGGGGCCCCGTTGGTCGCGCTAAGTCTGGCCCCCGACTACTCCACCGTGCAGCTCCCCGACGGCGCTGTTGATGTACTTATTGTGGACAAGTCTCCAAGACCCGGGCCGTGTTCAGCACCGTGACGACTCCACTGCCCAGGTTTCTTCTCCGGCCGCTGCTGCCTCTCGCAGGTGTTCAACCGACCGTGAAAGTGATCAGCAGCCAGCGGTGGCCAGCTCGCGGGTCTCTCAGCCCAGTGTTCCACCCCGCGATCAGCCACCGGCCGACCGTCAGTCTGCGGGCGGTACTTCATCGGCTTCCAGCTCGAGTTCTCACCGCGGGTCATCTACCACGGCGGCTAGTGTTCTCCCGGCGGTGAGCCGCCCGTCCTCTCAGGCCGGTGTTCTACCCTGCGTCCAGCCACCGGCCGACCGTCAGTCTGCGGACCGTGGTTCGTCTGCGGGTTCTCACCATGGGGCATCTGCCACGGCGGCTAGTATTCTACCGGCGGTGAGCCGCCCGTCCTCTCAGGCCGGTGTTCTACCCCGCATCCAGCCTCCGGCTCGATGTCAGCCCGGGCCGTGTTCAGCATCGTGGCGCCTCTCCAGCCCAGGCTACCGCTCTTTCCAGCGGCGGCAGTGCTTCGCGGTTTTTTCACCTGACTGTGACCGTCAACTATAGCCAGCGGTGCCTAGCTCGTGGATCTCCCGGCCCAGTGGTTTTTCCTGCGGCCAGTCTCCGGCCGTCCGTCAGTCTGTGGACCGTTCGTCTGTCCCCAGCTCTGGTTTTCTCCGCGGTTCTACAGCCACGGCTGCTGGTGTTCCACTGGTGGTGGACCGCCGGCCTCGCCTGACCGCTGTCTCCATCCAGTTCGGCCTGCGGACCTACTCCGTTCTGAGGATTGGGACCGTCCGTCCGCCAGACGTGCGGATCGTTTCCGAGGTTGGGTTTTTGATCAGCGTCATGATTTTCACTTGGGGACCATGCGGGCCACGGGGACTACTTCTTTAGGGATTTGCGTGGCGGCCGCAGGGACCAGGTCTCGCACGTGGGCTTCAACCGTGGGCGGGCATCCACATGTTCCCTGCCTCTAGATGGAACAGGGGCATCTTTTCTGCGTGACTACCCCCCTCTTTTTCCCGGAGCCTCCAGTCCTGCTTCCTCCCTTTGTGGACCAGGAGTCGGATGAACCTCCGGTCTAGAAGCCCCGGGTCTCCAGTCCAGCCAGGTCGGCGGATACCTCTGTTACGGCTTCTACCTCCAAGCCAGTGTGCGTCTGGCTCTTTCCAGCTCGAGTGGTCGGCGCTGGGTTCGTCCTGGCTGCAAGCCACGGAGCAAGTGACTCAGAGTTCTCCGGGCTTCTTCAGTCGGCTGTTTGTCATCCCCATGCTCGCGCATGGCTGGTGACCGATTATCGACCTCAGTCCTTTAGACAAGTTCGTCTCCAAGGGGAGCTTCTCCATGGAGTGCTCGCGGACCGTCCTCCTGTTTCTCCGCAGCGGGGACTGGGTGACTTCCTTAGATCTGAAGGATGTGCCTTTTCACGTCCCGATTCATCCCTCGTCGCGGCCCTACCCTCGTTTCCAGTGGAGCAACGTGGTTCCGCGCTCTGTGTTTCAGCCTCTCCACCGCCCCTTTCCTGTTCACCAGGGGTTTTCAGTCGGTGTCGGCGTGGGCTCACCGCAGGGTCATTCGTCTCACGAGGTACCTGGACGATTGGCTAATTGCAGCCGCGGATCGGCAGACGGTGGCCTCTCACACGGACCTGGTCGTTCAGCTTTGTCAGCGGGTCGGTCTCTTCATCAATTTCAAGAAGTCCGACTTGGTTCCTTCCCAGCGTGTCACCTACCGCGGGACGGAAATCGACATGCAGTCCTTCCTGACCAGTCCGACGGTGGATCGTATTCAGCCTTTGAACGGTGTTCTACGGTTTTTTTCTCCTTCGGGGTTCCGGGCGCGGCGGTAGTCTTCCTCCGGCTCCTGGGCCATATGGTGTCGCTGGAGAAGATCGTCCTTGGAGCGCGGCTCCACATGCGGACGATCCAGTTTCATCTCAGGGATCACTGGGATTCCGAGCGGGACCTGTCGACTCTGGTTCCAGTGGTGGCAGCACTTCAACCAGATCTCCGTTGGTGGTCCGACCCTATCAACCTGCTGCAGGGTCACCCTATCCACGGGCTGGAGCCCGACTTTCTCCGGTTCTCCGACGCCTCTCACCTCGGTTGGGGTGCTCACCTCGGCGAGGATCAGGTCTCCGGTCTCTGGTCGGCAGCAGATCTTCGTCATCTTTCCAACTGGTTAGAGCTCAGGGCCGTTTGGTTGGGCCTGCGCCATTTCTAACGGACGGTTGCCGGGCCCACGGTCTTGGCCATGACGGACAACACGACGGTCGTCGGCTATATCAAAGACCAGGGGGGGACACGGTCAAGGGAGTTGAGCAACTTGACTCGGAAGATTTTGGAGTGGGTGGAGTCGCAGGGTGTCAGCCTTCTGGCCCGTCACATCCCAGGCTCCATGAACACCATCGCCGACGCCCTGTCTCGGAGGGGTCCGATCTCCTCGAACTGGTCTCTGAACCCCCAGGTTTGCAGTCACCTGTGGCGTCTTTGGGGTCAACCTCACTTGGGCCTGTTCGCCACATTCCAGAACAATCGTCTGCCTCTCTTTGTGTCCCCGTTCCCGGACCCTCATGCTTGGGCGGTCGACGCCTTCGCTCAGGACTGGTCCACCCTTTGGGCGTACGCTTTTCCACCGGTCTCACTGGTTCCCGTGGCTCTGCAGGGGATTCGATCAAGCACCGCTCAGATCGTCCTAGTGGCTCCCAATTGGCCCGCCAAGGCGTGGTTCCCGGAGCTTCTGGAGTTGCTGGTGGATCTGCCTCGGGTTCTGCCACGGATCCCCAGCCTTCTTCGTCAGGGTCGTCAGTTCCATGAGATTATCAGGCGTTCATTCAGAAATGCTGGATTTTCGAAGAACGCTGCCAGACGGATGTCCAGGACAGTTAGGTCATCCTCAGAGTGCCTGTATCAAGCCAGGTGGAGAGTCTTCTCTTCTTGGTGTAGTCGACGGCAAGTTGATTCATGCCGTCCCCCTCGCCCTACGGTAGCGGATTTCTTTGTCTGGTTGAGGGGCAAGCGCAAGCGTGCTCTCACTACTGTGAAGGGATACCGTGCGGCGTTGACCAATGTGTTGGCTTCTCACGGTTTGGATATCTCTTCTTCGCGGGAGATTTCGGCCCTGTTCAAATCCTTCGCTCAGGATTTGCCTCCGGTCTTCCTCGCACCAAAATGGGACTTATCTTTGGTCCTTTGAAGTCTCAATGAATCTCCGTATGAACCTCTCGAGGAAGCGGAGCTTCGTTTTCTCACCCATAAGACTGTGTTCCTGTTGGCCCTTGCTTCCGCGAAGCGGGTCAGTTGGCTTAAGGGACTGTCTGCGGAGGTGTTACACCCGGAAGGTTGGTTTTCTGTTACCCTTCAGTACTATCTGGGGTTTCTGGCCAAGACCGAAACTCCTTCTGGCCTGGCGGCCGGGATGCGAACGTTCTCCGTCCCTGCCTTGTCTCAATTGGCGTATGACTGTGGGGAAATGTCCCTGTGTCCGGTGCGTGTTCTACGTCTGTGCCTGTAGAGGACTTGGCCTTCACGACCAAGCGACTCAGGTCTCTTCCTCCCACTTTCAGCGTCGCATGGTCAAGTTTCCAAGAATACGATTTCTCTTTGGATCAAGGCTGTTGTCACGCGTGCCTATCGTCGGGATCGCCACGACCGCCATCAGCTTTACGGTCGTACAGCTCAAGAGGTCCGCGACATCTCTACGCTGTGGTCTTGTCGCCCACAACATGTCTCTTCCTGATCTCTTGAAGGCAACCACTTGGAGGTCGCACTCTACGTTCTTCTCGTTCTACCTGCGGGATGTGTCTCTCCTCGCTGATGATCTGTATCTTCTGGATCCCATCGTCGCGGCTCAAGTCTTCGTGCGTCCCACTGCTTCTTCTGCCAAGAGTCCAGGGGGGGAGCGCCGTGTCTACACCTAGCTACGGCTCATCGCCTCTCAAGGGACTCGTCGTTAGAGATGTAATCTCAGATTCTTCTGGATTACAATATATCTCTGAGTATACTTTTAACCTCCGAGCTACTCTGTGGTTATTAGTATAATAATTACTATAGGAAAGGAGCAGGTTCCTTTTCTTTATACAGTAATTATTGTCACTGGTATTTTGCATAGTTCTCATCCTTCTACTTTTAGGGGATGATCTTGTGCAAAGCGTACTTTCTCTCTGAGGGGGCCCACCACCGGCAGGCCATTCCCCATAGTCAGAGGTAAGTATCGCTTAGCATAACAAATCAAAAGTTTTAAATTAACTTTTATTTTTATACTATGCATACTTACCTCTGACACAGGATGGTCCCACCCTCCTCCCCACTGATTATCTTCTTCTCTTTTCGGAAGATAAACCTTCAGTGATCAAGTTCTACTACTCAACAAAAGTGAACTGGGAGGCAGTGGACCGGCACGATCATGCTACCACACGGAGGGTGAACTGCTCAGGTAACTACCATTACTAGAGCAGGGTCTAAACAGACCAGCTAACTTCGTTTTAGTTTTCACCCATATTTCATGTGTGGTTGGCGAATGAGGGCTCGCCACTTACACGACCCCATAGTCAGAGGTAAGTATGCATAGTATAAAAATAAAAGTTAATTTAAAACTTTTGATATTTATTATATTCGTATACAATTGTTGTAGATACGGATGATAAATTTACTCCACTTCCATGGTTGTATTTGTGAAATACTTGCATCATGTTCACTGTGTATGTTATGACTTGTTGATTTTATTTATCGGTATCATACTCATACTGTCATGGCCGTGTATACCTGTTGATGTTATTTTAACTTGAATATTGCATTTCATGTGAGTATTCATTGTTCTTGAGGAGAGAAGTAACCAGGTGTTGTTGGAGCAATATTTAATATTTTACCTGCAGATACATTATGTTCATACAAAAGTCATATTCGCCAAAGTTCATTAAATTTTTTGAAAACATCCGATTCTCTTTTCTTCTGTGCTACAGCATTTGGCATGGTAATCTGAAAAATAAAAACAGGAGCCACCAATTAAGCTTCATCCAGCAGATAACAGAATATTTATAGTAACAAACACCATCAAAAGGATAAAATAAATTTAAAATTTGGCTTATATCGGGACAAGGCGCAATATATCGTATTTTGAAAATCTGATATTTTCTTTAAAAATTTCACTAATCTTACCATATCTCCATCAAAAATGATGATATAAAGCTGCAAGTGGTCTTATTGTCTTCAGTAAGTTATCCTCTTTAATTTGGTATATAATATGTCATGCTTCGGACCTTACATTGCTTACCAAATCGGCAATATTAAATCAATATCGCGAATTTCCAGAAATCTCCCAGGGGAGCGCCGTGTAGCGCACACTTTTCGCGAGGGTCACGCCGGTGAAAGGGTTAAACTTAAAGATATAATAGATATGAAAACATTAATGGTTATTTTTCAAGCTAAAAATAATTGCCTTCCAACTAATGTTCAGAAGTTTTTTACTGTAACTCAGAATGTTCATGAATATAATACACGATCTAGTGCAAAGGGAAATTTTGATGTTAAATATTGCAGAACAAAATTAAGATCCATGAATATCAGTGTAAGAGGTGTAAAATTATGGAATGACCTGGATGACATCATACAAGACAGCAAGACTCTCTCAATGTTAAAAAAACGTATCAAAAATAGATTTTTATCAAACTACGATTGTTAATCTAAAAAGAGGTATATCAATGTTACACACCAAAGTATTCACATATTGTCAATGCTCCCTTTTATTTATTTAATTTTTTTTAATTTTTTTTTTTATTATTTTTTTTTTTTTTCAGTGTTGTTATAATTCTTGTTTTGGGGTCATGCAACTAATAAGCTCCAAGTTTCTAGCATCTAGATTCTGTACCACTATTGTCTGTATGAATGTATTATTGATTGGTGAAATAAAATTCAATTCATTCATTCATTCATTCATTCATTCATTCATTCATTCATAAAATAGCACCGAGGTAGCACAAGAAAGTGATTGAACACTTATTTCCATTGTGGCCCTCTGAGTTAATGTCGTGTATTTCACGGGCATGTCGCTTTTTTCACGGCAGAAACACCAAACCGTGAAAAAAGCGACATGGTCGGATATTTCACGTGAAAAATGTGACATGGTCACTGTTATCACATGAGAAAGCCGACCATGTCGGGGTTTTCACAATATTGGGTTTTATCATGCAGCAGAAGGAGGCATTACTAGATCTATGATGATTTTGATTTATTTCTTGACGGATCATGTCATCTTGAAAGAAAGATTTGGAAGCTTTTCCCACAGGCACATGTTTATTCAATGATTGAATAAAGTAAACCATATACAGTTTTCAGACACTTAACTCATTCACTGCCACAAATATTTTTGACTTCCAAAGCCTGTATGCCACATTAATTTTAGAAAATAGGAAATATTCCAGATTTTAGATGTCATTATTTTTATTCCAAGATCAATAATAACACAACCAAATTTTGATAATCAGCTTATAATATGACTGATTTCTTGAAAACAACCATAATATTCCATGTATCAGCTCATGCTATTTTCACAAGCTGTTCTCAATATGTAGGGCATTAGTCAAAATTGCTGAATTTCACTCAAATAATTTGGAAAACAGCCAGTAATTGTCAGAAATATGTCTGAATTTGTTCATATCGTCAACAAAAACGAAGAATAAGCCAGCTAGGCAGTGCTAGAGGCCCCACCTATCGAATGGAATAGCTATTTAATAAACAAAACCAGGTTCTCCATGTGGGGAATCCATTTGATTTCTAAGCTGTAAAGTCGATAATAAGCAAGATGTACCTCTATGACTTTGCAAACACTGCCACCTGGCGAATATATCGCTGATTACTCATTTCGTAGTGCTGCTGCCTGGAGAGTTGTCAGTTGTGGCATCTGAAAAGTTGATTTCGTTCGTTGTTTCAATCGAAATTTTGATCGTAAATTTGCCTGTTCGAACTAAACGAGTCAATTTGAAAATTATTGTCTTCAATAATTTTTGGTGTTCGAATTATTAGAGTGTTCGAACTAATTGAATAAATACGGTATGCCTAATATTCTGATGACCTTGAATTTGACCTTTGACCTCATTTTCAAGGTCAGAGCTCAAAATCGCTAATATCTCGCTTATTATTCACTTTACAGCTTGGGAATCAATTGTGGACATATAAGAAATGATATATGTCGAATACTCTGATGACCTTGAAATTGACCTTTGACCTAATTTTCAAGGTCAAAGCACAAAATGGCTATTATCTTGCTTATTATCAACTTTACAGCTTAGAAATCAAATGTGGACATATGGGAAATGATATATGCTGAATATACTTGTAACCTTGAAGTTACCAGACCATCAGTCCGATCACCTATTGGCTAGCCGGTAAGCTACAGGTCCCTTGGGCCTACCGGTATGTTTTAAAAACTTCCTGAATCTTTTATTTGCAGGTTATGACTAATGCAATGAAGTTGGAATGATGATGACTCTTACCACATGCAGCCAGCATTGTACTTTGTCCAAAACATCACACTGAAACTGAAAGACTGCAAGAATCCTACAAATCATTCCGGTTGAGGTGAATTCAGTGGATGGCTTGAGAAGGAGCATCAACTCCTGGATACATCGCGTAAATCTGTGAGAATGGCAAAGTCCCTAGACTACTTTGTGCAGAACGTTGTGACACAGGATACACGGAGACGAGTGGCGACACATGAAGAGCTGATACGCTACATCAGTGATAATGGCTCGTCATTGTTCTGTGAGGATATGGACAAATTTGTGGATGGGCTAGCAGCTTGGGTCAGCTCAAGCAACTACAAGGTGAAACAACATTGGGTGAATTTTTACCTCGGTTTTTAGCTCATCGGCTGTAAGCCGTAGAGCTATTGGGATGGATTGACACGGTGTCTGTCGTGTCTGTCCCATGTTTTCCTGACCCAAATCTTTCAGAATCTTCTCCGCCAAAAGTACTATTGCTATTGTACCCAAACTTGGCATACTGTTCGCTTATTGTGTGCTCTCCATAGTTAAGTATGCTTAGGTGAAAATTCCCAAAGTTTTCTGGAGAAATTTAACGATTAAACATTAATTTTACTATACATGTGCTCTTGTTGTATCCCCCGAACAAAGTTCGGCGGATACTATGGATTTGGCTTCGTCGTCCGCGTCCGCGTCCGCGCCCGCGTCCGCGTCCGCGTCCGCAGAGATTTTCTTGTGAACGCGCTACAGGCCGCAATTCTCACCCGATCATCATTATTTTTTGCAGGCACATATATAATGGTAAGATCCCGACACCAATCGATTTTGGTTGCCGTGGCAACTGAATTGGTCGTTTGGGGACACATTTTGCATTGAAAACAGCCTGTTTGAGACACATGGCTTGTGAACGCGCTACAGGCCGCAATTCTCACCCGATCACCATTATTTTTTGCAGGCACATATATTATGGTAAGATCCCGACACCAATCGATTTTGGTTGCCGTGGCAACTGAATTGGTCGTTTGGGGACACATTTTGCATTGAAAACAGCCTGTTTGAGACACATGGCTTGTGAACGCTCTACAGATTGCAATTTTTGACGAATCTCGATAATATTTGGAAGTGTTGTTGGGAAGGGCTGTCACACGAAACCAATCGTTTTTTAGAATGATCATATAAATATTAATATGTTACCAGCCTAACTTATTACAGAATTTTGAAATATCCATTTTGACATGTACGATCATTCCAATAGCCTGTACAGTGGAAGGTAATGACACTGGTTTCTTGTTTAGAATGGAGAACTGAAGTTTTCAGTGAAAACAGGACAATATTACTGAATAAGTTAACATTAGTTTTATTAGTTAAGTCTATTATTGTCCACAATAAAAATAGTTAAGATGAGAAACGTTTATTATTAAGCTCAACAAGGTAAAGGTTTTGTTCAGTACAGATTTCATGGGTGTAACTGAATAAGTTAACATTATTTTTAATAGTTAAGTCTATTATTGACCACAATAAAAATAGTTAAGACAAGAAATATTTATTATTAACTTCAACAAGGTAAATGTTCTGTCCAGTACAAATTTCATTGGTGTAACCGAATAAGTTAACATTATTTTCACTAGTTAAGTCTATTATTGACCACAATAAAAATAGTTAAGTCTATTATTGACCACAATAAAAATAGTTAAGATGAGAAATATTTATTATTAAGCTCAACAAGGTGAAAGTATGTCCAGTACAGATTTCATGGGTGTACTGAATAAGTTAACATTATTTTTACTAGTTTAGTCTATTATTGACCACAATAAAAATAGTTAAGACAAGAAATATTTATTATTGGGCTCAACAAGGTAAAGATTCTGTCCAGTAGACATTTTATGTCTGTAACCAAATAAGTTAACATTTTTTTGCTAGTTAAGTCTATTATTGACCTCAATAAAAATAGTTAAGATGAGAAACAATTATTATTGAGCTCAACAAGGTTAAGGTTTTGTCCGGTAGAAATTTCTGGGTGTAACCGAATAAGTTAACTTTATTTTTACATGTTAAGTCTATTATTGACCACAATGAAAATAGTTAAGACAAGAAATATTTATTATTGGGCTCAACAAGGTGAAGGCTTTGTCCAGTAGAGATTTTATGTTTGTGACCAAATAAGTTAACATTATTTTTTTGCTAGTTAAGTCTATTATTGATCACAATAGCTTTTTATGAAAACATTGATCAACTTTTACTTTGAATTTCAACTTGAGACCATGTTTGGCACAAATTATGAGTTAAAATATAACTTTATATGGTGAAAAATTCGATCTGGCTCCAATTTCGTCATCTTGAAATGCAATTTTGGTCAACTTTTACTTTGAATTTCAACTTGAAAGCATGTTTGTCACATATTATAAGTTGAAATATAACTTATGACGAAAAGTTCTATCTGGCTCCAATTTCGTCATCTTGAAATGCAGTTTTGGTCAACTTTTACATTGAATTTCAACTTAATACCAAGTTTGGCACATATTATGAGTTGAAATATAACTCAAGGCAAAAAGTTTGATCTGGGTCCAATTTCGTCATCTTGAAATGCAGTTTTGGTCAACTTTTAGTTTGAATTTCA